>QJPP01001997.1:0-467443 GCA_003996215.1 Jaltomata sinuosa | reverse complement strand
AGCTGATGAAAACAGGTCTCATACTCCGAGATAGTCGTAGACCCCTGCACAAGGTGAGTAAACTGCTCCCTGTGATGCTCACGATCACTCTGAGGTAGGAACTTGGCCATAAAGGCCCCATAAAACTCATACCAGGTCAAAGGAGGTGACGATGGTGGTCTACAAGCAACCTGGGCCCTCCACCATAATTTCGCTGGGCCCTCTAACTGATAGGTAGTATAACCAACCCCGTGAGTCTCCAACAAACCCAAATGATGCAACATCTCCTCACAGGTAGTAATAAAGTCATGTGGATCCTGTCCAGAAGTACCCGCAAACCTCGGAGGTGCTAACCTCAAAAACCTACCCAACGCCTTCTGCTCTGACTCTGTCATAACTGGGCGAGGAGCAAGAGGTTGTGCAACAGATGGAACCGGAATGACCTCCGCACGAGGAGCCATAGTAGCCGGCTGCGCTCCTAAGCTCTGTGCACCCAGGGCTTCCCCTTGAGCGGATGTCTGTGCTACCTCGGAACGCCGCTCTCCAATCATACCCAAAAGCTGTAATAGTAATCCCCGAATATCTGGAGACTGAGTTACGGCTGGAGCTGGCACAGAAGTGGGCACTGGAGCTGGTACTGGAGCTGGCGCTGGAGCGGGAGGCTCATCTCTGCGTGATGCCGATGATCTCGTACGAACCATCTGCGGAAGAATGAAGTAGAACAAATGAGATTTCCAGAAACTTCAAGGGTTATACGCACGACACAGAAGCAATGAAAGATTCAAATTTCCTAAAATGCCACGGTAGCCTCCCAAAGATTGAGTACGGACATCTCTGCCCCGATCCGCAGGACTCTACTAGACATTGTCTCCTATACCGATGACACCGGTGAACCTAAAGCTCTGATACCAAGTTGTCATGACCCAATTTCTCTGTCATGATGGCACCTACAACCCCCGGTAGGTGAACCAATCCCCGTAGCCCAGAACAGTTAGCAATGGGCTACTATCTAATAGTAAGGGAACAAGACGGGGAGAACAGATAAAAGGAATATAAATATATACATATGCGGAAACTAAACCAAACCCAAGACCTAGTATCATAGTATAGAGCAAAACTACATACATGGAGTGCAAATAAACCAAAACTATATATATAGATGTCTCTGAATGGTAATAGAGTACATGAAGCAAAAGATAAACTAAAGCTAAGCTCCGATCACCAAGAGCTCACCCTCAGTCTGAAGTAGTCCCCAATAGATCTCCAAGCACGAATCACAATGATCTAACGGCGATGGCCCATGCTAGGATCTGCACCCAAAGATGTAGGGGGTAGGGGTGAGCACCAAATGCGAAGCATAAGGTACCTAGTAGGTATCATAGGCCGACTGGGCACATATAAGATAAAAGCGCAGTAACAGACAGAATAGAAGCAAGCAGTCACAGAAATCAACGAAAGGTACATAGGAACTAGCCCGGAGGGAAATCAACAGAACCACATGTGAAGTTAGTAAGCAGATTATACACACCATAGGCACAGGTGAAAGTAAGAAATAACGCACCTGGGATCCTTGCAATAACAATGTATATAAAATAAGTTTACGAAATGGACGGTATACCGGTAACCTCATGTGTAAGAAGAAGAGAGAAAGAGTAATGATAGACATGCTCAGAGACATGAATCAAACTCAACTAATCATATCAATCTCAAATCCAGAAACTAACAGTCTAGCAGTAACCAATTCCATACTTAACCGTAACAGGGAACAATGCTGTAAGTAAATAGCAAAAAGTCTACCTCTAGTCCCCCGACCGCCCATACAACCGAGGAACACAAACAAGTGAAAACAAACCCTCCGGCATCCCATACTACCGGTGCGTACAATCAACAAACAATAAACAAGGGTGGAGCCTCAAAAAATGAATGATATGATGCATGAAGATCTCAGTGAAATGGTATCTCTGTATGTACCTTCTCCGGCGCCGATCCGGCCCAGCAGGTAGGTTCCATTGAAGGATACTATCCGTATACCTCTACTCCGCCGTATACCCCTCCTCCGGCACATGCAGCCCGTAGCCCCTGGCCCGGATGGCAAGGTCCATGGAGGTCCCAGACCCCATACTAAAACTTAGTATCAAAACATGTCTTCCGGAAGCAAGTCCAGTATCAAGATAGAGACCCAGTCTCGAATATGCATGCCCAGACCCTTTCCAGGACTAATGTAGTAGGAAAATATCTCATAAAACCCTCCAAGGTGCCCAGGCATAACCGGGTCTAAACAGTAGAAAGTCATCTAAGGTGCTCGGTCTGACCGAGGCTAAAAATCATCTCAAGTAACAAGAAAACTCAACTAGCACTCCGGCCCTGCCGAGTCTAGCGTTAATCGTAAAACTGATGATTTAAAACATAATTTACTTTCTTTTACCAAGAATACTCACAAGTCAAATCAAACCATTTCCAAATTATTTCCATTAAAAATGGGGCCCCGGGGCCATGCAAGGTTTAGAAAATAGTGCCAGTAGGCCCGAAGCCAAAACCATAGTAAAACATGGATAAAACCTCTTTATATGCATGGAAATGGTATGATCACATACAATAGCTGCCCAGCAGCTCACAATCAACCTATCGACCCTGCACAGGCCCACAGCTACTCAGCAAGCATAACCAGCCTAGAAGGATAATTCTAGGCCCGGGACTCGCGGACATTCCCAAAATCCCACCTTCTATGTTCCAGAGTCAACAAGGCCTCACAGGACCACAAGGGTAAATAAAATATATCGTCAAATACTACAAGCAACGGAGGAACAAAAGTAGGCGGACATGAATAAAGTGGTCGAGGTCTGTGGTACCAACCTAATAAACCAACCCAAGGATGCCCTTTAATACAATTTTACTCTATATATGTGGAGTCTAGGGAAAATAAACCGTAACCTACCTGTCATCCGATGACAAGCTTGAACCTCTCTGAAAAATCCCCAACACGAAATCAAACTCAAACTCGGGTTTGAATAACTTGACGTAGATAATTGATTATCAAATATTGCATCAAAATCCTTTGTTTCGTTAATGTGAAAGTACAAAAACTTATCTTGTGCAATGTTAGTAGAAGAACTTGTAGAAAAGTTGGTTGCCAATTGATGAGCAAATGGATAACTGCAATTACAAACATATTCTGCTAAGCATTGACCAAAATGCTTACTACACCTTAATTAAAATTTCCAAATTGACATGTGGCAGCCCCTTATTATTGAGAGATTGTTGTACTCTCTCCTCCACTTCCACGTGGAGGTGGAGGTGGCACCCAATTACATCCCGTTAAGTATATACTCGGGTATTGCATAAATTCGTAGTATAATAAATATAATTTTTGAATATACCGTAATCATTAGAAAATTATTTCGAATAAAACCTACTATATTATAATAATAAATTTCAACATAACTAAATTTACTATCTCCGTAAAAATATTACAATGTATAAAAACCTTATAAAATAAATACATATACAATTATATCGTAACAAAATATTTTTCATAAACCTTTAAAATATTTTGAAAAGGCAATAATAATATAATTTTTTACCAAATTCAACTTTTAAATAAAATATTTTCAAATACACGCGCGATGCTAATAAAGTTCTTAGGCTTAGGCTCGTAATTCACCAACGCACGATTTTGATACTCAAGAATTCTCTCGGGATCCTCCCTTATGTTTTATCACTGTTTCAGAACTGAAATGGCGTTTTAAAACATGAAGTTGAGGCTTAAATCGAGTTTAACCCGACCCGGTTCGCGACCCGGTTCGCAACCCGTTTTCTGCCAGACAGTCCGCGGTAAAACAGTCATAACTTTTTACTCCCAGATCAGTTGGACGTGAGGTTTTGTGCGTTGGAAACTAGACTCGTAGACCTTCGATTCAATATTTTGGGGGACTTCTAACTCTTTATATATTGGGAGAAACGCCCAGAGACATTTTACCCAAAGTTCAGGAAATTTGTTAAAGATCTTACGATTACTTTTGCCGACTTGCTTGGCTTCAAAACTTATCATGCGGCCAAACAAATGGACACGGCACCGAAATACCGGTCCCGACAAGCCTTAAATGACTTGGGTCCGCTACAACAAGCTCTAACGGCACAAGGAAAACGTGTATGTGGAAATGACCATAAGGGTCATTACACAACCCATCGAAGATGATGTACTAGGTAGGCCTCTGATCAGGTTCCACGAGTCAACAGGACGGTACGTAGTTCAAACTATGGTCCATAAACTTTACTCGTGGTTACTGAGAATCAGTCAGTCCTCAAGTCTGATACCATGCGTTGACAGTATGGGTCGTAGACTAAACTACAGTCCATAGAACCAACTCATTGTTCTCAGACCAGAGTCAGAACCTGGCAGACTTGAACCACGGCTCAATTCCACAATCCGTGGTTTAGACCACGGTCCGTGGTTTGGACCCGTAAATCCTGAAAAGTTAAAAAATTTCTGAGATTCTGAGTTTAAAAGTTGAATAAGTTTCCAGGGTGTGATAATATCTCCCCCTTGGGATCATTCATCCTCGAATGAAGACTAAACAAGGGAAAACTAAAGAGAAAACAACACAACCAATTAATAATACATAAAATATGAAGAAACAACATGATAACTGAGCTTGTAACTTACAACAAGACTGAATCAACTTCGAAAAACATGCATGCATAATAAGATTATGAGGGGAACTGATGGAATAGAGTGGAATAGACATGTTAATGAGGAAACTACTACCTCAAGATGAAACAGAGTCGGAAGGGAAGAGATGAGGGTACGTGGCTTTCATGGATGATTCTGCTTCCCAAGTAGCTCCCTCAACAAGCTGATATTTCCAAAGGACTTTTACCGAAATGACTTTTTTTTTCTAAACCTCCGAATCTGATGATCAAGGATCTAGGGGAACCTTCTCATAGGTGAGACTATCCTTCACACCCACATCCTCCAAAGAAACAATCAAGGTCAGATCACTAACACACTTCTTCAATAAGGAAATATGGAAAACCGGATGAACCATTCTAATTCTGTTGGCAAATCCAACTCATAAGCAATGATACCAACTCTCCTAAGAATCCAATAAGGACCTACAAAATGGGGACTAAGCTTCCCTTTCTTGCCAAATCTCATCACACCTTCATTGGTGACATCTTCAAAAAAACCCAATCATCAACCTCAAATTCCAATTTCCTTCTTCTCACATCCGTATATTATTTCTGTCGACTCTGAGCGGGCTTCAACCTCTCCCTAATAAGTTGAACCTTCTGCAAAGTCTTATGAATCGAATCTGGGCCAATCAAAGCTGCCTCACCTACCTCAAACCAACCAATAGGAGACCTACACCTTCGACCGTAAAGTGCCTCATAAGGAGCCATCTGAATGCTAGAATGAAAGCTATTGTTGTAGGCAAACTCGATATGAGTAAAGTGATCATTCCAATTACCTTTGAAATCAATCACACAAGCTCTCAACATATCCTCCAAAGTATGAATAGTACGCTCTGCCTGGCCATCCGTCTGTGGGTGAAAAGTTGTGCTATGCTTCACCTGAGTACCAAGACCTCTCTGAAATGATCTCCAAAACTGGGAGATCAATTGAGTACCCCTATCTGAAATTATAGGCAATAGAACACCATGAAATTGGACTATCTCACAGATGTAGAGTCTGGCATAATTCTCAGCTGAATCAGTAGTCTTGACAACCAAGAAGTAGGCTGATTTGGTCATCCTGTTGACAATCACCCAAATAGAATCGTGTTGCCTTTGAGTACGAGGCAAACCTATAATGAAGTCCATATTGATCGCTTCCCACTTCCAGGTAGGAAGGTCATTATCCTGAGTTATACCACCTGGTTGCTAATGATCTACCTTTACTTGATGACAGTTGAGACACTTAGCCACTAACCCGGCTATGTCCCTCTTCATACCATTCCACCAATATACTTCCATTAGATCATGGTACATCTTTGTGTCACCAAGGTTAATGGAATATCTGGAACTGTAAGCCTTAGTCAAAATCTGTTGTCCTAACCCATCTACATCTGGCACACACAATCGAACCTGATAATGAATCACACCATCTCTCCCTTGGGAGAAAACCTCAACCATTTGCTGATGGACTGCACCATTTAGCTGAAGCAAAATAGGATCACTGTCTTGCTTTTCCTTCACTTTAGCTACCAAAGATGATTCAGAACCATTCTGAACAATAACACAACCTTCTGTTGAGTCCATAAGGCAAATTCCCAATCAAGTATGCCTATGAACCTCCTTAACCAATTCCTTCTTTCTGTCTTCAACTTAAGACACACTACCCATGGACAATCTACTAAGTGCATCCGCTAAAATGTTTGCCTTACCCAGATGGTAAAGCACACTCATATCATAATCCTTAAGAAGCTCAAGCCATCTCATTTGATGCAGATTCAATTCCTTTTGAGTGAACACATACTGAAGACTCTTATGATTGGTGAATACATCCACATGCACACCATACAAGTAATGTCTCCAAATCTTCAAAGCAAAGACCATGACTACTAACTCGAGCTCATGAGTAGGGTAGTTCTTCTCATGAGTCTTAAGCTGTCTAGAAGCATAAGCAATCACTTTATCACGCTGCATTAAAACACAACCCAAGCCAATTCTAGAAGCATCACAATATACAACAAAGTTATCCGAACCCTTGGGTAGGTTCAACAATAGCGTTGTGGTCAACCTAGTCTTCGATTTCTGAAAGTTCTTCTCAAAAATATCAGACCACTAAAACTTAACCTTCTTCTGAGTCAATTGAGTCAAAGGGGCAGCAATGGAAGAAAATCCCTCCACAAATCTCCTGTAGTAACCAGCCAAACCTAAAAAGCTCCTAATATTAGATGGGAAAGTGGGTCTAGGCCAGTTCTTCATTGCCTCAATCTTTTGAGAATCAACTCGAATACCATCCCTAGTCATAATATGACCCTGAAAAGCAACAGACTGCATCCAAAACTCACACTTGCTAAACATAGCAAACAACTGCCGATCCTTGAGAGTTTGCAACACAACTCTCAAATAGTTCCCATCATCCTCCTCACTCTGAGGTTAGATAAGGATATCATCAATAAAAACAATCACAAACATATCCACGTACTGCTTGAACATATGGTTTATCAAATCCAGAAAGGCTACAGGAGCATTCATCAGACCAAAACATATAAACACAAATTCATATTGACCATACCAGGTTATGAAGGTTATATTTGGAATATCACACTCTCGAACATAAAGCTGATGATAACCAGATCTAAGGTCGATCTTGGAGAAGAAACTAGCACCCTGAAGTTGATCGAACTAGTCATCAATCCTAGGAATGGGATACTTATTCTTAATTATGACCTTGTTCAACTGACGGTAGTCAATACACATCCTAAGGGAACCATCCTTCTTCTGCACAAACAAAACTGGGGCACCTCATGGAGAAATTCTAGGCGTGATGAAACCTTTATCAAGAGGATCCTTCAACTGATCCTTTAACTCTTTAAGTTCCATGGGAGACACTCTATAGGGAGGGATAGAGATGGGATTCATATCTGGAAGAAGATCTATCCCAAAGTCGATCTCCCGCTGGGGAGGGACTTTGGGAAAATCTTCGAGAAATACTTTTGGGAACTTATTCACAACAGGGACAGACTTAAGGGATGAGGTTCCAGACTCCGTGTCCATAACCCAAACTATATGTAAACATAACCCTTAGAAATCACTTTCTTAGCCTTGAGATAAGATATGAAATGACCCTTCGAGGATGGAGGAGTACCCTACCACTCTAAGACAGGTTCACTTGGAAACTTGAAACTGACAACTCGAGTATGACAATCAACTGAGGCATAAAAAACATACAACAAATCCATACCAAGAATAACATCAAAATCACTCATCTCCAACTCTACTAGATCCCTGAAGTGACTCTATGAAGGACTGAGATAGGGAAATTTTGGTAGATCCTATTTTCTAGCACTGACTCACCAATAGGAGTAGAAACACAAAAGAGTTCTAAAAGCAATTCAGGACAAATTTTGAATTTGCATGCTACATAAGGGGTCACAAAAGATAAGGAGGCACCGGGGTCCAACAAAGTATACATATCAAAAGAGAAGACTTTCAACATACCAGTAACAACGTCCGGTGAACTCTCCTGGTCCTGTCGAGAGGACATGGCATAAAGACGGTTCTGGCACTGACTACCAGAACTAGAAGCAGTGCCCTACTGGGATGGTCGACCTCCTGGAGCTGCTGGGGAAAATTGAGTCCTGCTACCACCCTGTCCCTTCTTAGCTGAAGGGCAATCTCGAATCTTGTGACCAACCTGACTATATCTAAAACAACCTGATCTACCGGCTAGACACTCAACGAGATGATTCTTTCCACACTTGGAACAAATGGGGTAGAATGGCCCCTTTGAACTACTTCCCTAAGAATAGGAGCCTGCACCACTGCCAGACTGATCATGACAAGGCCTAGAGGCCTGAGAAGGAGAACTAGCGGTAGAATGCACAGGTCCTGATGACCTTTTCTGAAAGGAAGATCGACGCCCACCTCTGGACTTTTGATGGCTAAATCTCGAACCCTCAAATCTGACTCTTTTTTCTCCCTAGACAGCTCCCTAAGCTTGTCTCCTTCGATCTGGTGAGCATGAGTCATAAGTTTGGAGATACTCATGTCACTCAACAGCATAATAGATATACACTCCTTCTTTATGAAATCTAAGACTCTATAGATGTACTGGCTCATCTAATCATGTGGGTCAGCCACCATAGCAGGAGCAGATCTTGAGAGCTGAGTGAACCTCAAACTTTACTCCTGGACTATCATGGATACCTCTCTCAAGTTCACAAACTCCTCGGCCTTTGCTTGCCTTAAATCCCTCAGGAAGAACCGGTCAAGGAAAGCCCTCTCGAAACACTCCCAAGTCATAGGGAACACATCCATAGCGTAGCTTCCTTCTATTACATGACCCATATATAAGCCACATCCTTGAGTTGATACTATGCTAGCTCGACACTATCAACACCACCAACTTGCATCATATCAAAGACTTTTTTCACTTCATCAATAAAATTTAGTGAATCCTCATTCACTTTTGAACCCCAGAACTCCGGTGGGTTCATGCGGATAAAATCACAAACTCGGGTATCTACCCCACCTTGAGGGTGGACAGGGATAGGAGCCGGCTAGTTGGCCTGAGCAGCTATGGTCTGGGCTAGCATATGGATGGAATTCCTGAACTCCTCATTCATGACCTCAGGGGTCGGAATTGTAGGAACATCATTCTGAGTGGCTCGGTGAGGCATAGCACATCGAGGCATAATCTGAAATGTACAAGGAAAGGATTAGAGGGATATTAGAGTTAGACTCTATCGCACGATATGATCATGAATGAAGTGAAGATTTTCTAAGATATCTCATAGCTTCTGTCTCATAAGTGTGGCGCGCTTCACACACATGAAAGAGATTCTACTCGATGTGGCTTTCAGAGATCCTAGGACTCTTGAACCAGAGGCTATGATACCAAGTTTTTCATGCCTCAAGGCTATCCCCTAGACGTAACACGGGACTCGGGACCACAAATGTCCTAAGTAAACCTTTGATCATAGCATAACTCAGATAAATCAATAGATAAGCGAAAACATAATAGAAAGATCTGAAATCAAATATATAGATAATCAAGTCAAATAGGAATACACATCCAAAAGGAGACCCGAATACTGTCCATGTCTGAAAAGCCTCTAATTGTCATAAGGAGTTGCTGGTATAAGACCCTAGATAATTCAGAGATTTAAAATGAAAACATAAAGACGGACACTTTATCTCTAGCCCTCGAATAATGAGGACTCACCAAAATTAGCTAAATATATGGCGTAGCCTAGCCACAAGTCTGAGGTCAGGTGCCTGAATCTGCATCATGAAAGGATGCAGCGCAAAATGCGTTATTACTATAGGATGTACTGAATATATAAGATAAATAGGAATCTGAGATAAGAATGCTAAATAAACTTGTAAAGCTGAAATCATGTAATAAGTGTAAAACTGAAATGCAAGAGACTCAATGAAATGCCAAAGCAAGTTATACAAATATCATAGTAATCATAATAGTCCTAATATCTGAAGGTAAAGAGTCAATGCATTTTAAAATATGATACTATTTATGTGGGAGGTTCTCTATCCGACATAGACCATGTGAGCTACATGGAATTTGATGTATACACCCCATCGAAAGGACCCAATATACCTTGCCAGGGTATAAAGACATGATTGTGGCGTGATCACTAAATTTGATGCCTCACTGAGAGGACTTAGAACCTACAGAGGCACGTAGTTCTGGGACTAAGGGTACTCTAACCCTGTCCAACTCGGTGCTCATACAACTCTCAAAACATAAACATATAGATCATAATACTTGTGACATGTCTGATGTCATAACTGTTCATAACTTTGGTAGGCATATCTGGATGCCAAACCTTTCATAAATCATAGGGACATATCTAATGTCCAAAACTATTGGAAAAGCATAAGTACATATCTGATGTCGTACAATTCACAAGTGATGAATCTTAAAGCTTTGCAAAACCATAATTCAAAATATACTTTCCTTTCTAACATCATAACTTGAAGAATTAGGAATGCAATTTCATGAAAATAGAGGTCATGTTACCTAAACATGCCAATTTTACTTGAAGACATGCAATTCAATGAAATCATACTAAAATTCATCATCAACATATGGGATTTTGAAATCAACTAAGGAACTTCAATTAAATCATTGATATGATATAAGAAATCATGAATTGATTCCCTAAAATAAGACCCATAACTTTTTCCCAATTTGAGTAAGAACCCTAATTTAGATATCCATAAATCCAATTTAGAAGATTAGGGTTTTGGGCATAAGGGTGAAGGGAATCCCTTATTGAATACCCACGTACCTTGATGGAAGATAACCCAACTGAAATTGAAAAGAAGTGGAGGCTTGAACTTGCAGCTTGAAGAGGTTCTTTTCCCAATTTGGTAGATGAATGAGGTAATTAGAAGAGACTTAGGCTAAATGGGGTATAAACCCTTCTAGAAATAGTCAAAATAACATCATTTAGGAGTTAAAAGGGTGGGTAATGACTAAAATACCCCTAGGACTTAATTAAGAAAAAGCTATTAAAAATCTACTGTCAAGAATCACAGATGGATTCCACAGACCGTAGACTGAACCACGGCTCATGGTTTTCATTCGTGGTTCCTGTCCAAACCTATAGGCTGCAGAAGATAGACCACGGTTCAACAGGACAGACTGTAGAAAAGCTTATCGTCCATAAACCCAATGCGTCGAAGCTGAGGTACTAGGCAGGCCTCTGATCAGGTTCCATGAGTCAATAGGATGGTCCGTAGTTCAAACTACGGTGCGTAAACTTGACTCATGATTCTTGAGAATCAGTCAGTCCTCAGATCTGATACAATGAGTTAACAGGACGGGTCGTGGATGAACTATAGTCCATAGAACCAACTCATGGTTCTTAGACTAGAGTCTGAACCTAGTAGATTTGAACCACGGCTCAATTCCACGATCTGTGGTTCAGACCACGGTCCGTGGTTTAGACCCGTAAACCCTGAAAAGCTGAAATTGTTCTGAGATTCTGAGTTTAAAAGATGAATAAGTTTATGTGGTGTTACAAGACTAAACAAGGTGAGTTTGTATGGAAAGAGCTGCAATGCCTACCATCTGACTACTAGTAATTGAGATCTAACTGAGTTAAGTTATAGGGACATGAAATCATGCTAAAATGCAAGAATAACTGAGGGAACATGATACTGAGACTGAGATACACATTAGTAAATAGAGAAACTAGAGAGGGACTATTACCTCAAGCCGAAATTGAGTTAGAAGGGAAGAGGTGAAGGTACTTGGCCATCATGGCTGCTTCTGCTTCCCAAGTAGCTCCCTCAACTAACTGATTTCTCCATAAAACTTTTACCAAATTGACTTCCTTATTTCTCAACCTACGAACTTGTCGCTCAAGAATATGAATTGGAACCTCTTCATAGGTGAGGTTATCCTTCACATCCACACTCTCTAGAGTCACAATCGATGTTAGATCACCAACATACTTTTTTAACAATGAGACATGGAAGACTGGGTGAACCGCTGCTAGTTCTGCTAGCAACTCTAACTTGTAGGCCATATTACCAACCCTTTTGAAGATTTTGTACGGACCTACATATCTGGTACTGAGTTTCCCTTTCTTGCCAAATCTCATCACACCCTTCATGGGTGACACTTTCAGGAAAACCCAATCCTCAACCTCAAACTCTCTGTCTTTCCTCCTCACATCAGCATAGGACTTCTGACGACTCTGAGCTGTCTTTAACCTTTATCTAATGAGCTAAAACTTCTACATCGCCTCATGAACTAAATCAGGTGCAATCATAGCTACTTCACCAACTTTGAACCAGCTGACTAGTGACTTGCATCTACTACCTTAGAGTGCCTCATATGGGGCGCTGAATACTAGAATGGAAACTGTTATTGTAGGCAAACTCTATGAGAGGAAAGTGATCATCCCAGCTACCCTTGAAATAGATCATGTAAGACCTCTACATATCCTCCAAGGTCTAAATGGTATGCTTTGCCTGACTATCCATCTACGGATTAAATGTTGTACTGAGATTTACTTGTTTACCAAGACCTTTATGAAAAGATCTCTAGAAATGAGATGTAAACTGAGGACCCCTATGTGAGATGATGGACAAGGGAATCCCATGCAACTTGACTATCTCACTGATGTAGAGTCTGGCATAATCCTCCATGAAATTTATAGTCTTGACAGCCAAGAAGTGAGCTAACTTAGTAACCCTGTCCACTATCACACAAATGGAGTCGTGTTGCCTGCGAGTATGAGGTAAACCCGTAATGAAATACATGTTGAACACCTCCCTCTTTGAAGTAGGAATGCTACAATCCTGAGTCACACCTCCTAGTTTTTGATGTTCTACTTTCACTTATTGACAGTTGGGACACTTAGCCAAAAAATCTACAATATCCATATTCATGGTGTTCCACCAATAGACTTCTCGTAGATCACGGTATATCATAGTGGCATCGGGATGAATATAATATCTGGAATGATGGGCTTCTATCAGGATCTGCTATTTCAACTCACCCATATTTGGTACACATAAATGACCCTGGTAGCGAAGCACACCATCTCCCCCTTGGGAGAAAACCTCTACTCTCTGCTGATGAACTTCACCTTTTAACTGGAGTAATATGAGATTATTGTATTGTTTCTCCTTTACATCAGATTCCAATGAAGATTCTGACCCATTTTTGACTATCACACCACTATATGTCGTGTCTATAAGGCAGACTCCTAAGCGATCAAGCTTGTAAACATCTTTGACCAATTCTTTCCTCTCTTCCTCAACATGTGACACACTACCCATGGACAGTCCAGTGAGGGCATCAACTACTACATTGGCTTTACCCGGGTGGTAGACCGTATTTATATCATAGTCCTTGAGAAACCCGAGCCACCTTCTCTGATGAAGATTCAACTCCTTCTGGGTGAACACATATTGGAGGCTCTTATGGTTCGTGAATATATCTACATGGACACCATACAAGTAGCGTCTCCAAATCTTTAGGGCAAACACAACCGCCGCAAACTCAAGGTCATGAGTTGGGTAGTTTTTCTGATGAATCTTTAGTTTTCTAGCAGCATAAGCTATAACTTTACCCTATTGCATGAAGACATAACCCAAGACGACTCTAGATGAATTGCAATAAACCACGAAGCCATCTAAACCTTCTGGTAGAGTCAAAATGGGAGCCGTAGTCAACCTGGTCTTCAACTCTAGGAAGCTCTTCTCATACTCATCTGACCACTGAAACATGACCTTCTTCTGAGTCAACTTGGTCAATGGGGCATCTATGGATGAAAATCCTTCGACAAATCTCTGGAAATAACTAGCCAAACCCAAGAAACTCTTGATGTCTGTCAGAGAGGTGGATTTGGGCCAGTCCTTCACTGCCTCAATCTTTTGAGAATCAACTCGGATTCCCTTACTAGACACCACATGACCAAGAAAAGTAACTGATTTGTACCAGAATTCACACTTAATGAACTTGGTGAATAACCAATGATATTTGAGAGTTTGCAACACCACTCTCGAATGGTCCGCATGCTCTTCCTTGCTTCGAGAATATTTGAGTATATCATTGATGAAGACAATGATGAACAAGTCTAAATACTACTTGAACACTCTTTTCATCAAATCCATGAAAGCTGCAGGAGCATTCGTTAGTCCAATAGACATAACTACAAATTCATAGTGACCATACTAAGTTTTTAAGGCGGTCTTCGGGATGTCACTACCTCTGACTCTGAGCTAATAGTAACTGGATCTGAGGTCTATCTTAGAAAAGCAACTAGCACCCTGAAGCTGGTCAAACAAGTCATCAATATTGGGGATGGGATACGTATTCTTGATTGTGACTTTGTTTAATTGATGGTAGTCGATGCATATCCTGAGAGAACCATTTTCTTATGCACAAAGAGAACTAGAACACCCCATTGAGAGATGTTGGGTCTGATGAATCCCTTGTCGAGAAGGTCTTTCAACTGTTCCTTCAATTCCTTAGTCTAAGCTAGAGCCATTCTATAAGGAGGAATCAAAATTCGCTGGGTACTTGGAAGGAGATCTATTCCGAAGTCAATTTCCCTTTCAGGAGGAACTTTGGGAAGATTTTCCAAAAAAACCTCTGGGAATTCATTAACCACTTGGAATGACTCAAGAGTTCGGGTTTCATGCCAAGAATAATATCAAATTCAATCATTTCTAACTCTACAATATCAAATGAGGGACTTTCTGGAAAACTGTGACATGGCAATTTCTGTATACCCGCCTAGCTATAATCAAATCGCCAACTGGAGTAGAGACTGAGAAGGTTTCTAGGAGGATTTCTAGACTGACACCAAAATTTACTGCTATAGAGAAAGTTACAAAAGAAAGGGTAGCCCCTGGGTATAACAGTGCATAAACATCCAAATGGAAGACTTGTAATGTACCCTTGACCACGTCAAGAGATTCCTCCTGGTCCTGTCGAGTCTGAAGATCATAGATCATATTCTTGCATTGAACACCACCTATACTAGACGAAGCACCCTGCTCAGTGGGGCGACCGGTTGTAGCTGCTATAGAACTAGCTTGATTTTCTGGGCGAGCATCCTTGCCCTTCTGAGAAACTGCTGGACAATCCCTCATCCGGTGGCCTGGCTTGCCACAACTAAAACAATTTCCACTGCCATCCATACACTCACCTAGGTAGTTCCTACCATACTTTTTACAAACTGGATTAGTACGCCCACTACTGACTATACCTTGGGACTTAGAGCCTGGCGCCCTATCCTACCTATCTTTCCATGACTTGGGAACTGGAGGACTAGCAGTGGATGGGGATGGAGCTCAAGATTTCTAATGGAACTGAGAGCGCTAACCACCATCTGACCTCTGCTGAGAGTAGTTGAATTCACCTGTTCTAGCTCTTTTGCTGTCACCTCACATACCTATATATCTCCATCTCCTTAATCAACATAGCAGTCTTGCACTCCTTTACCACATCATCGGACATACCAGACACAAATTTACTCATACGGGCCATGGAGTCAGCTACCATTGCCGAGTATACTTAGACAACTGAGTGAACTTGAGAGTGTATTTCTTCATGCTCATATCATTCTGCTTCAAATTGATGAAATCTTGGACTTTGGATTCCCTGAGCTCAAGAAGGAAAAATGTGTCAAAAAATGCAGTCTTTAAGTGTTTCCAATCCACCGGACCTGCATTAGCGTAACGATACTCCTTCCACTACTGATACCAAGTATATGACACTCCTTTTAGCTGGTAAGTGGTTAAATCTGCACTCTCAACCAGAGTGACACCCATAATTTTTGTCACCTTCTGAATGTCGTCAAGAAATTCATATGGATCCTCTTCGGACATAGACCCATGAAACTCTGGAGGGTTCATCCGAGTGAAGTCTCAGATTCTAGCTTTGGCAGACTTAGTATAAGGTGGAGGTTGTGTGATAGCTTGTTGGTTTACCTGGGCGGTCATGGCCTGAGCAAGCATCTGAAAAGTAGCCCTGAATTTGGCATTAGTGACTTGCTCATTCAGAGGGTCTACTAGAGCTTCTGGTGCCTGCTAGTTCCTTGCGTTGGCTCTTCTGGGAGGCATTTTCTGAAACATGTACATCATGAGTTAGAAGGAGATTAAATAGTGGTCATACTCTATAGCATGAGATGGAAAATAATTAAGTGAAGTTTTTCCTACTGATGTCTTATAGCCAGTCCCCCATAAGTGTGGCACGCTTCACACCCATGAAGAAACTCTAATTGATACAGATTTCAAACACCCTAGGACACTTGAACCTAATGCTCTGACACCCAATTGATTGTGAGACTTGTTGTGATAATTCTTGTGTTGTGATGCCTTGTGTGGTAAGGCTATACCTAGTTATTGTGTGCATGTGTCATCTAGAACTTGTCCCGTATGTAATTCAAGGAAAAATCCTAGATGTGATCGAGCATTGAAGACGACCTTAGGCCCTTTTTGAATAGCCATATCACCCAAATAACCTCCCTTTATAATGATCCTAATGAACTCGTTTGAGCTTGTGACCTTTCTTTGGCACCGTATACCTTGACCCTTTTTTAACATAATTGTTTGCACCCATCCTCCATAATGATTTGAAAGTGAAACATTGGCTAAAAGCCTAAGTTTAGGGAGGGATTGAAATTATAACATAGACAAAAGCCTAAGTTTGGGGGTGTATGCACTCATTGTGGAGAAGAAAAGGAATGTACTACAAGTGCAAGGTAGCACCTTATGTTTGAATTAAAAATTTCTCCAAAGTCTAATGAAATGAGCAAAATAAAAGAAAAGAAATTGGTGCTACAAAGTGAAGGTGATATAAGAATGAAAAATGATCAAGTTTGAAGGGAAAGCTTGGGTTGTGCGAGGGAGAAACAAGGTGAAGTCATCCATCAGAAATATGAGCAATTTAGAAATGATCACAAGGAGCATTAGGAAGGTCTAGTCACTTGAGCCAAATTTAAATCCTCACATTATCCCTAGCCAACATCATAATCCACAAGCCCTTAGAGATTCTGAGCTCGGTAACTCTACATTAGTGGTGAATTACATGAAGGGAAAGCCTATGGTTCAATATGTGTACACTTGAACTTCTTTGAGAGAGTGAGAGTCCTTTTGGTTCTCTTATAATCCCCTTGTCTTGTGAATTGCATAATTGTGAGTGGGGATTCTCTCTTATGGTGAATGGCATCAGACACTTGATAAGAATGATGAAGTCTCTATTTTAATTGAGAGGAATGAATGAGACAAGTTATATGGTGAATCTCAAGGTAAACCTTAGAGGTCCATGCCAATGACTTGAGAATATTGATCTTGTTTTGAATGGAAAATTCCCCTGTTTTTGAATAAGAAATAAAGTCCTTTTGAAGAATGTTTTGAAATGGTCAATTGCCTTGAGAGTGTGGTGGTCCAAATTGAGATAAGCATTGTAGTTGAGTCTTTTTATTTGTTACTTTTCTTAGTTTCATAGAGTAGAGTAATTATAAGTGAAACCCATGTGTTTTAAAGCATATGTCATTCCTTACCTTTTGAGTATCTTGCTTAAGGACAAGTAATAGTTCAAGTTTGGGGTTTTTATACGTTTGTAATCTACCAACTTTTTGAACCTTTATTCATGAATTATTGTTATGATTTGATGAGATTTAGAGGTACTTATTGCCTTTATTGATGCAAATGGAGGTACTGATGGTCATAAGTAGAAAACAAGGATATAGACATAAAAGAGCTTAAAGGAGATGAAATGTGAAGGTGATCAAAAGAGATGAAGAATCTGCCATGAGGTGTGACTGCTGTGCAACACGCACAATGGCTAGTGTGGTCTGCACCCACTTCACATGAAACCCGAGAATCCATTGAATTCACTCATCTGCTGGTGTAGAGCTTTGCGATGTGCACAATGCATGGTGCAACCGCACATCACGCCACATGTCACATCGCATGACTCCCAAAGGAGGGTTTTGTCAACTTTTATGTGACGATTGGGGAACCTTCTAAAATTCAATTTGGGCATTGTACTCAATAGTTTTTGTAGGTTTTAAGGTTTTTGAAGATTATTCCATTGACAGAGGTTTCCAAGGAAGATAGAGAGTACATGTTATTTCTCTTATTCATCCATGTGAATCGACCATTAATTGTACAAATTGAGCAGATATATTGGATATTAGCTTACAATGAATGGAACTTTTAATTACCCAATGGGTAAAATATCTTATTTCCTTATCATGAGTGGCTAATTTCCTTGTCTAGGGGTATGTGTATGATGGTATTCGATATTGGGTATGGGACTTGCTTAATTGTGTTTATAATTGCTAAATTGATATAGGTCTGCTGAATTATCCATGTTTTAACTCTAAAATTGATGGTTGTAAACATTGATTGAACTTACTTGGTTGTGTTCTTGTTTGAAAGAGAAGTTCATGATTTTGGATGAGAATTCAATAGTGGGTACTTGGGATTTTCATCCAGATTGAGGCTAGAAATAGTTCAATCGCTGGAAAACACCCATTTAAGAGTCTAAGCTAGAAATAGTGTGACCTCCCCAAGCCTAAATTGGTTGGTTTTTGTTGAAACCATGGTGCTCGAATAGAGACCATTGGATAAATGTTTGTGAGAATGAAAGATTTACATTCATGACTAAAACCAATGCTACCCATATCATTTACTAAGAATTCGCATAATTAAGCAAGTACCTTAACCTATGTTTCAGTCCTATCAGAAACATACCCCTAGTTGTCCTCTTTCTTGATACAAACCAATTATTTTGTTTGAATTGCTAGTGACAGATTCTTAATTCCCTGATTTCCCCCCTATTTAATTTTTATGTTGTTTGAACAATTAATCTATTAGTGATTGATATATGTCAATCTTATAGGAGAATCTACTATTCTCTGTGAGATCGACTCTGACACTCATGGGGAATATAAATTTTATTTTGCTCTAATGATTGCTATCACCACTATATGGAGAGTGTTACTTGAGCGTTATCAGATTCTATGTGGACGTGTTTACAGACCAAAAGAGCCTCTAGTACGTGTTCACCTAGAAAGAGTTGAATCTTTGTCAGAGTAGATGGCTTGAAATCATCAAGGACTATAATATGAATATGCTCTACCATCTGAGTAAGGCCAATGTAGTGGCTGACGCCCTCAACAGATGCTCTATGGGTAGTGTGTTGCATGTTGAGAAAGACAAGAATGAATTAGCTAAGCATGTTCATAGGCTCGCTTGCTTGGGAGTTTTTCTTACAAACTCAGCAAATGGTGGTGTGATATTCCAGAATGGGTCAAAATCTTATTTAGTAGTTCAGGTAAAGGAGAAGAAAGACAGTGATCCTATCTTACTTCAGTTAAGAGGTGTGCTCTATCAGCAGAGAGTTGCAGTTTTCTCCCAAGAGGGAGATGGTATGCTTCGCTACTAGGGTCATTTATGCATTCTTAATGTGGATGAGTTGAGGTAGCAGATCCTGACAGAAGTCCATAGTTCTAGATATTCTATTCATCCCAGTGCCACCAAGATGTACCATGATCTACGGGATATCTATTGGTGGAATGGCATGAAGAGGGATATAATGGATTTTGTGGCTAAGTTACCCAATTGTCAATAGGTGAAAGTAGAACATCAGAGACCGAGAGGTGTTACTTAGGATATTAGCTTACCTAATTAGAAGTGGGAAGTGATCAACATGGAGTATATTACGGGCTTATCTCATACTCATAGACAGCATGACTCCATTTGTGTAATAGTGTACAGGGTGACTAAGTCAGCTCACATCTTACCTGTCAAGAATACAGATTCAGCAGAGGATTATGCTAGACTCTACACCCGTAAGATAGTCAGGTTACATGGGGTTCCCTTGTCTATCATATCAGATAGGGGTACTCAGTTAACATCTCACTTCTGGAGATCATTTCAGAAAGGCCTTTGTACTTAGGTGAACCTCAATACAACATTTAATCCGTAGATGGATAGTCAGGCAGAGTGTACCATTCAGACCTTAGAGGATATATTGAGGGCTTGTGTGATCGATTTCAAAGAAAGTTGGGTTGATCACTTACTTCTCATTGAGTTTGCCTACAATAACAATTTATATTCCAGCATTCATATGGCCCCATATAAGGAACTTTATGCGCATAGGTCTAGATCACTGGTTTCTGGTTTTATGTAGGTGAAGCAGCCTTGATTGGGTCAGATTCGGTTCATGAAGCTATGGAGAAGGTTCAGCTTATTAGAGAAAGAATAAGGACTGCTAAGAGTCATCAAAAGTCCTATGCAGATGCGAGGAGAAAGGACTTAGAGTTTGATATTAATGATTGGGTTTTCCTAAAAGTATCACCCATGAAGGTGTGATGAGATTTGGTAAGAAAGGGAAGCTCTGTCCCAGATATGTAGATCCTCACAGAATCCTAAAGAGGGTTGGTAATATGGCTTATGAGTAAGAGTTGCCAGCCAAACAAGCAGCGGTTCACCCGGTCTTCTATGTCTCTTTGTTAAAAAAGTGTGTTGATGATCCGGCATCGATTATACCATTAGAGAGTGTGGGTGTGAAAAATAGTCTCACCTATGAAGAGATTCCAACTGAGATTCTTCAACATCAGGTTTGTAGGTTAAGAAATAAGGAGGTCTCTTTAGTGAAAGTTCTTTACAAGAATCAGTCTGTTGAGGGAGATATTTGGGAAGCGAAAGCAGCTATGATGGCCATGTACCCTCACCTCTTTTCGTCTGAACCAGTGTCAACTTGAGGTAATAGTTCATCTCCAGTTTCCCAGTTTGCTCATGTGTATTCAGTCTCAATATCATGTTTCTCAGCTATTCTCATATTTTCAGCATGCTTCCATATACTCAGAACCCAAATCAATCAAAATTCAGCTTCTTAGAACTCAATTGGTAGGGATTGCATCTCTTTTATTCTAAACTGAGCTTTTTTAGTCTTCATCCAAGGACAAATGATACCAAGGGGTTAATATTATAACACCCCAAAAATTCAAAGCCTAGAACCATCTCAAAAAGATAAGAAAATGAAATTTGTCCAAGTGCCAGTCAGGATCCATGAGATAGATCAACGAGCCTTTGAAAAGTCCACGTGTCATGGACTGGACTTATGGAAATCAGAATAGAGGCTAGCCATTTTGGGGTCAGGTTCACGATGTGAAACCATGGACCATGGAATAGTCCACGAGCCATGTACCCCATTCGTGAAAATTAGACCTGAGGGTCCTAAATCCCTCAGGAACCATGAACTGGTTCTACGGACAGTTGATGGTTCCATGACTCATGAACTTGATTCGTGGATCTCAAACCCGCAGCTTGAAAAATGTCTAGGAACCACAGTAGGGTTCCATGGACCATGGTTCCCACTCGTGGAACTGAGGTCGCAAATTTTTCTAGCAGTTTTCTAATTTAATTCCAGGGGTATTTCAGACTTTTCATACCCTTTTTAATAGCTAAGCGATGTGATTTTACTAAGGCTAAGTCTAATTCTAAGCCTAAAACTACCCAACCCCCCTCATTCCCTCAGAATTTATCGATACTTAGCAAAACTAGGAGAAAATAAGGGCTTCTTTCTGGCAAGGACAAGCATAAGGTTCTCTCAAGTTCAGGCCCCAAAATCCAAGGATTCTTCCATGGATTTTAATTCCAGGTATGTGGGATTTCATCAATGGGTCCCTTTCAATCATTGAGTCCCTATATATAGTTAGAGTTCTCTAGTTTTCAGTTAGTTCTTCAGACCTAGGGTTCCTGAATTCTATGCACCTAATGTATCTCAGTTTCTAATATTGTGTTTCGAATCCAGTAGATGTTTTATTGGGAACCAAAAATAATTATACATCATGAATTCCACAACCCTAGCATGTGTTGCTTTTAGTACCTTAAATCCATGCATGCTAGTCAGCTAATTCAGTCATTTATACTTCATGGTTAGAATGCTATCAGCTTTTAGTATTATTATTATGCATTCTAAGACTAATCAGTATGTGAGCAATCCAGTATATCAAGTTATCATTATTGCTTGCATTCTCGGTTGGGAGTAGACTTAGCACCAAGTGGATAAAAGGATGGAGGCTCACCTATCAGTTTAGGCTGATACCTTTAGTAGATATCCCCAAGTCCTAGAACTACAGTGCCACCATAGGTTCTAAAAGGGACATCCATTAGTTTAGAATTGAAACCCTTGTCCCTTTTTGGACATCAGATTAGTTGATCCATACTAGTTTATATTTGTACCCTTGGTAAGGTATGAGCACCCTCTCATCCAGGGTTACAGGTTCTCCATATAGTTAGCTCTGCTTGGCGTATGTCAGTGAATAGTAGCTCTCATTGTTCAGATTTAATATTTGCATTGACCTTGTATTCAGTTATTCAGTTCAACATTTTACAGTTCATGTTAAATACTTGGTCATTGCATCACTTTATCTTTCAGTTTATGTTTTAGTATACCTTCCATGTAAAGTATTTAAGTGTACAACTTTGCATATACCCTACATGCTCAGTATATTCAAAGTACTGACGTATACTTTTGTGCTACCTCCTATTATGATGTAGGTTTAGGCACTCAGTATCCATAACACGTTTAGTGCGATTCTCCAGTCCCTATTCAACAGCTCAGTTGGTGAATCCTCATTCTTCAAGGACTGGATTTATGTTTACTTGTACAGTCTTTACTTTTAGTTTTTAGACTTTTGGAGTTATCTAGGGGATTTTCCCAGCAACTCACTTCAAATAGAGGCTTTCAGACATAGTATTAGTTTTAGCTTTTTAAGTCAGTGTTTATTCAGACAATTATCAGATTTTCATATATATTCAGATGACATTTTGGATTATTTTTCAATCTTATTTATTTAAACTAGTTTAGCTTCTAACAGTTTGTATCTTAACCAAAAATGCTTAGTTATGCCACGCCATGGGTTAGCTTGAGGTCACTTGTGACACTAAGTACCATGTTGCATCTAGGGGTAGCCTCGAGGCGTGAAAACTGACCCGGCACAATGGTAAGCTAATAAAATCATCCAAAATATGCTTGAAAAGGGATAATAGAAGCTAAAATTACTATAATGACCCTCGTGGTCATTTTTTTATTTTGTGCCTTTTTACTATTTTGACTCCTCATGTAGCTTCTTCATGGTTTGTTTGTCTTGATGGGATGGGTGGCACACTTTCTGAGGTTATCGAGTTTTAGAAGTGTTTCCCTATTTTAGAATTCTTAAAGTTGAAATGTTTGGCATTGATCAACATTTCTAGTAAATGGTCTTAGATGGGAATTCTGCCAGCACTGTTAGCTCCAGAATGTGGAATTTGGTCTAGAGAGACCTTTGGTTTGGGTCCCAACTCTTTCGAACTTATTTTGGGCACTTGGGTGACTTTAAGGTAAAACTAGAAAAATATTAACATTGGTCAATATTTCATAAATATGAACTTCGTTGTTCATTTTGATAATTTCATTCTATCCGGAATGCCATTTCCAATAAGGTAGCATGTTTGGTTTATTTTCACAGGATTCGTATTGAATTTTGAGTGTCCATTTGGTGAAATTTTAGTCTTGTTGTGCTGCTGGTGTGCTATTGCTGGTGCAACTACAGGACCTTCATCGAATTTGTAATGAGGGACTTATGATTGCGAAGGTCAAGGAATTGACCATCGCGTTCGCAAGCTGGCAATCATGTTTGCGATGAAGGAGCTGGTGGCCCCAGATTGGGTCCCTTCTTCGTGTTTCTGAGGGGGCCATTGCGATCGCGATGAGTCTATTGATTCTTCTTCACATTTGTGAGGGGTACTTAACGTTCACAATGAAGGACCCCTGGTAGTAAAATATACTCCACTTTCGGTTCCTTCACCCTTTCAAAACAAAAAATAAGTTCTTGTGAGCATTGGAGAAAACATTCTTGAGAGTTCTTCGCTTCTATCTTCTACGGGTACGTTCCTTACATTTCCCCGTTTAAATTTCTTTAGTTTTATGCATTTTTTAGTCATTCATTTCGTATAATTCCTTTTTAAATTCTTGTAAATGATTCCTTGGTCAATATGAACTTTTAGGGCTATCTTGAGCCCCGAAATGTGTCCCATTTGTGCCTAAATTACGAGCATGGGTTTAGGAACTCTTTATGAGCATAATTCTTATTTTTGTTTCTATTTTCAAAAGCAGACCCCGACGGTTTATTTCTGACCCATTTTTTGTCCTGAAATTCTTTATATCTATATGGGTGTAATTGGTCTCGTCTTGACATATAGAATGTGTTTATAATAGCGTGGTGGCAATTCGAGGCTATTTGAAAGGGGATGGCACATGAGTAATGGTTCGTGCTTTCAATTTGGCTTCAAGGTAGGTTACATTTTACTTTTTTTAGACTAAGCTCAGTTAGATTCTATATTATATAAGTTCCATGATAGTTAGGGATGCTTGTACAACAGAATTAGGCTCAAAATAATCCTTACTTATAAATTGGCCATTTAGGGACCTTAATTTAGTACCTTCATCATAAAACCTTAGCTTAGATTGATTTTAGTCTAAAGGTTATTAGGATAGAACCCATAGCCTAAAATCGAGGAGATTTTTGTTGTAGGATAGACTGTTTCTAATAGTTTGTGTTGTTGCTCCATTTTCGCTTTAACTTCCATTTATTGTGAAATTGTGGGCATGAGGCCATGGTCTTGGACTACACAGGATTGCTGGTCAGTATCTCTTACAAGAGGGGTGGTTTTGTCCTATTTTTTGTATATCCCTATATTTACATGATTTCTATGATGGCACTTATACATTTTTGCATTCATATACATGGCTCAGGAGACAGTTTAAAAGAGGAATATGGGTTTTCTGGTTCTAAAAAAGGGTTTTACTCCCTTACTACATATTTTTGTTTCCGAAAGGGTTTTTACTATGTTACTACTAATTTTTAGCTCTTAAAATTGATAACATCAAAAAACAATCTACAATGAAGGAGGTGAAAATGGTCGTATGCAAAATAAGTACCCAAGTAAGAGTCAGGGTTGAATCCCACAAGGATTGGAGTTAGATTTTGCCAAATTTCATAAATCAAATAACAAGAGTATGCGCATAGTAATAAACAAGAAAGTAAAATTGGGGGATGTGTATAATCAAGTAATCAATTCAATTGTAACAAGCAACAACGTGACACAATTGTTTAGATATCAAGTTTGAAGAATCTAGGGGTGTGCTTTTGAGGGGGTATAGTGATAAGTTGGTATTCTACCTACTTATTTAGCTCTTAATCTTATGCTTTTGCTAGTATAATTTAGAAAATAGTGCAAATAACACGAATTACTTATATTTTATAGGTTTATGTTATTTAGAAGTGATCGGGAAGGATTCGGATGAAAACAAGTCAAAATGGAGCTATTAGGAAATTACTCATTTGGCAGTAATGTGTTCTTCGCGACCCCGAGCTACAGTGCATGCAATCACAGTCAACCAAAAGTCAAAACTTTGCAATCACAAGGCAATATCACGTGACCACAATGAAGGAAGTAGCAGAATATTACTATTGGGAGGAATCCTCGGATGACCACAATGAAGGAAATCAGCAGTTACAGGACAAATTTGGAAAATCACATTTTTGGAAACCCCAATCCACTTAAGCACATCCCAACAAATTTCTGGAGAGGAATTCTCATCTTTTCATCTATCCATTGATTCTTAGCCATAGGGTGAACAACTTTTATCTAGCTTGGAGATCAAGTTCATCATCCAACACCATTGGAGTGAGGATTGGAAGCTTTTATTGTATAAATCTTTAGATCCTTTCTTCAACTCTTACTTTTTATTGCTAAAACTATAAGTGTATTGGTTGATTTGAGATTTGGATATTATGTTAGAGATAAACATTATTTGAGTTTGAATTCTTATCTTGTGCTTTTGCAATTTTTAAATATTTTCTAATTTTTGAATTGGGTCTTTCGTTATCTAATTAATCTTGTGCTTGAATTGATTCTAAAAGGAGTGATCGACCCTTGGACTTGCCTCTTTTACTTTGATTTGGCTTGAAAGAGTGAATCAAAGTACGTGAAAAGTTAGTTAACACTAACTTGAGGATCTTAACCTGATTTAAGGAATTGATCTACAAATAGTCGATTCTAATTTTTCCATAATTAGAATAGCTTTGTTGACACTTAGATAGATTCGAGAGAACTAGTTGAGAATATTTGTCAACTATTGAGAGATATTGGTGAATAATTGAGATTCCAAGGCATATTTTAATTGACCCATAATTATTTAGTTAGTAGTTAATTAATTTGTAATGGATCGTACAGATTTGAAGTAATCCCCATTCCAAAATCTCCCTTGCAATCCTTGTTGTCATGCCCCGAGACTACCCCATGGATGCAACATGGTGCTTAGTATTACAAGTGACCCCAAGTTAACCCATGGTCTAGCATATCTAGACAATTTTTGATAAAATATGAATTTTACGGAAGAACTGAATTGGTTTAAGTATATAAGTTGAGAAGAGTAATCCAAACATTTATGAATATATAAGATAGAAATAAGAACATAACAAGTCCAAAAGGTAAAAATGACGCACAAAGTTGATTCTAATTCTATGTCTGAAAACCTCTATCTAAAGTGAGTTGCTGGGAAAAGCCCCCAGCTAACTCTAAAAGTTTGAAAATCGAAATATATAACTAAAATGATAAGCATAACTATTGTCCTCGAACTATAAGGACTTACCACTGAGTTGTTGAGTGAGGACTAGGAGGTCGTACTAAGCGCTTTCTGGATGTTGAGCACCTGGACCTACATCATGATAAGATATAGCACAAAACTATGTGTCAGTACTTCAAATGTACTGAGCATGCAGGATATATGCAAAGTCGTAGATCATAAAGACTGAACATGGAAACATATATGGAAGCCTGAACTCAAGGATAAACTAAATGCAATGACCAAGTGACTACCATGAATACTATAATATGCTAAACTAAACTGAATAACTAAATGACTGAATACATGGTCAATCCAATACTGAGTCTGACTGTGGGAGCTACTACTAACCGACATACCCCTAGCTGAGCTAACTATGGGGCCAACCTGTAACACTGGATGGAAGGGCATTAATACCTTGCCAAGGGTACAAACTAATCTGTTGTGGATCCACTAAGTTGATGTCCATAAGGGACAAGGATGTACAACCTAATCTGACAGCTGACTCCTTTGATACCTACGGTGGCACCGTAGTTCTAGGACTTAGGGATTTCTACTAAAGGTCTCAGCCTAATCTGACAGTTGAGCCTTCATCCCTTCGTCCGCTTAATACTAAGCCTACTCCCAACTGAATATAAAGCTATGAATGCAACTGAAATACTAGATAGCTCAAAGTACTGACATAATCTAAGGATGTAACTATTACTGAGACTGAGGCATTCTAGTCATGTAATTCTGACTGACTGAGTAGTTGACTGATAATGCATGAGGATGATTTATATCACGTGACATATCTGAATGTCATAATAATCATGAAGCTTATAGAGTTTGTAATCATTGATGGCATATTTGTACACCATGTTGCATCTAGGGGTAGCCTCGAGGCGTGAAAACTGACCTGGCACAATGGTAAGCTAATAAAATCATCCAAAATATGCTTGAAAAGGGATAATAGAAGCTAAAATTACTATAATGACCCTCGTGGTCATTTTTTTATTTTGTGCCTTTTTACTATTTTGACTCCTCATGTAGCTTCTTCATGGTTTGTTTGTCTTAATGGGATGGGTGGCACACTTTCTGAGGTTGTCGAGTTTTAGAAGTGTTTCCCTATTTTAGAATTCTTAAAGTTGAAATGTTTGGCATCGATCAACATTTCTAGTAAATGGTCTTAGATGGGAATTCTGCCAGCACTGTTAGCTCCAGAATGTGGAATTTGGTCTAGAGAGACCTTTGGTTTGGGTCCCAAGTCTTTCGAACTTATTTTGGGCACTTGGGTGACTTTAAGGTAAAACTAGAAAAATATTAACATTGGTCAATATTTCATAAATATGAACTTCGTTGTTTATTTTGATAATTTCATTCTATCCGGAATTCCATTTCCAATAAGGTAGCATGTTTGGTTTATTTTCACAGGATTCGTATTGAATTTTGAGTGTCCATTTGGTGAAATTTTAGTCTTGTTGTGCTGCTGGTGTGCTATTGCTGGTGCAACTACAGGACCTTCATCGAATTTGTAATGAGGGACTTATGATTGCGAAGGTCAAGGAATTGACCATCGCGTTCGCAAGCTGGCAATCATGTTTGCGATGAAGGAGCTGGTGGCCCCAGATTGGGTCCCTTCTTCGTGTTTCTGAGGGGGCCATTGCGATCGCGATGGGTCTATTGATTCTTCTTCACATTTGTGAGGGGTACTTAACGTTCACAATGAAGGACCCCTGGTAGTAAAATATACTCCACTTTCGGTTCCTTCACCCTTTCAAAACAAAAAATAAGTTCTTGTGAGCATTGGAGAAAACATTCTTGAGAGTTCTTCGCTTCTATCTTCTACGGGTACGTTCCTTACATTTCCCCGTTTAAATTTCTTTAGTTTTATGCATTTTTTAGTCATTCATTTCGTATAATTCCTTTTTAAATTCTTGTAAATGATTCCTTGGTCAATATGAACTTTTAGGGCTATCTTGAGCCCCGAAATGTGTCCCATTTGTGCCTAAATTACGAGCATGGGTTTAGGAACTCTTTATGAGCATAATTCTTATTTTTGTTTCTATTTTCAAAAGCAGACCCCGACGGTTTATTTCTGACCCATTTTTTGTCCTGAAATTCTTTATATCTATATGGGTGTAATTGGTCTCGTCTTGACATATAGAATGTGTTTATAATAGCGTGGTGGCAATTCGAGGCTATTTGAAAGGGGATGGCACATGAGTAATGGTTCGTGCTTTCAATTTGGCTTCAAGGTAGGTTACATTTTACTTTTTTTAGACTAAGCTCAGTTAGATTCTATATTATATAAGTTCCATGATAGTTAGGGATGCTTGTACAACAGAATTAGGCTCAAAATAATCCTTACTTATAAATTGGCCATTTAGGGACCTTAATTTAGTACCTTCATCGTAAAACCTTAGCTTAGATTGATTTTAGTCTAAAGGTTATTAGGATAGAACCCATAGCCTAAAATCGAGGAGATTTTTGTTGTAGGATAGACTGTTTCTAATAGTTTGTGTTGTTGCTCCATTTTCGCTTTAACTTCCATTTATTGTGAAATTGTGGGCATGAGGCCATGGTCTTGGACTACACAGGATTGCTGGTCAGTATCTCTTACAAGAGGGGTGGTTTTGTCCTATTTTTTGTATATCCCTATATTTACATGATTTCTATGATGGCACTTATACATTTTTGCATTCATATACATGGCTCAGGAGACAGTTTAAAAGAGGAATATGGGTTTTCTGGTTCTAAAAAAGGGTTTTACTCCCTTACTACATATTTTTGTTTCCGAAAGGGTTTTTACTATGTTACTACTAATTTTTAGCTCTTAAAATTGATAACATCAAAAAACAATCTACAATGAAGGAGGTGAAAATGGTCGTATGCAAAATAAGTACCCAAGTAAGAGTCAGGGTTGAATCCCACAAGGATTGGAGTTAGATTTTGCCAAATTTCATAAATCAAATAACAAGAGTATGCGCATAGTAATAAACAAGAAAGTAAAATTGGGGGATGTGTATAATCAAGTAATCAATTCAATTGTAACAAGCAACAACGTGACACAATTGTTTAGATATCAAGTTTGAAGAATCTAGGGGTGTGCTTTTGAGGGGGTATAGTGATAAGTTGGTATTCTACCTACTTATTTAGCTCTTAATCTTATGCTTTTGCTAGTATAATTTAGAAAATAGTGCAAATAACACGAATTACTTATATTTTATAGGTTTATGTTATTTAGAAGTGATCGGGAAGGATTCGGATGAAAACAAGTCAAAATGGAGCTATTAGGAAATTACTCATTTGGCAGTAATGTGTTCTTCGCGACCCCGAGCTACAGTGCATGCAATCACAGTCAACCAAAAGTCAAAACTTTGCAATCACAAGGCAATATCACGTGACCACAATGAAGGAAGTAGCAGAATATTACTATTGGGAGGAATCCTCGGATGACCACAATGAAGGAAATCAGCAGTTACAGGACAAATTTGGAAAATCACATTTTTGGAAACCCCAATCCACTTAAGCACATCCCAACAAATTTCTGGAGAGGAATTCTCATCTTTTCATCTATCCATTGATTCTTAGCCATAGGGTGAACAACTTTTATCTAGCTTGGAGATCAAGTTCATCATCCAACACCATTGGAGTGAGGATTGGAAGCTTTTATTGTATAAATCTTTAGATCCTTTCTTCAACTCTTACTTTTTATTGCTAAAACTATAAGTGTATTGGTTGATTTGAGATTTGGATATTATGTTAGAGATAAACATTATTTGAGTTTGAATTCTTATCTTGTGCTTTTGCAATTTTTAAATATTTTCTAATTTTTGAATTGGGTCTTTAGTTATCTAATTAATCTTGTGCTTGAATTGATTCTAAAAGGAGTGATCGACCCTTGGACTTGCCTCTTTTACTTTGATTTGGCTTGAAAGAGTGAATCAAAGTACGTGAAAAGTTAGTTAACACTAACTTGAGGATCTTAACCTGATTTAAGGAATTGATCTACAAATAGTCGATTCTAATTTTTCCATAATTAGAATAGCTTTGTTGACACTTAGATAGATTCGAGAGAACTAGTTGAGAATATTTGTCAACTATTGAGAGATATTGGTGAATAATTGAGATTCCAAGGCATATTTTAATTGACCCATAATTATTTAGTTAGTAGTTAATTAATTTGTAATGGATCGTACAGATTTGAAGTAATCCCCATTCCAAAATCTCCCTTGCAATCCTTGTTGTCATGCCCCGAGACTACCCCATGGATGCAACATGGTGCTTAGTATTACAAGTGACCCCAAGTTAACCCATGGTCTAGCATATCTAGACAATTTTTGATAAAATATGAATTTTACGGAAGAACTGAATTGGTTTAAGTATATAAGTTGAGAAGAGTAATCCAAACATTTATGAATATATAAGATAGAAATAAGAACATAACAAGTCCAAAAGGTAAAAATGACGCACAAAGTTGATTCTAATTCTATGTCTGAAAACCTCTATCTAAAGTGAGTTGCTGGGAAAAGCCCCCAGCTAACTCTAAAAGTTTGAAAATCGAAATATATAACTAAAATGATAAGCATAACTATTGTCCTCGAACTATAAGGACTTACCACTGAGTTGTTGAGTGAGGACTAGGAGGTCGTACTAAGCGCTTTTTGGATGTTGAGCACCTGGACCTACATCATGATAAGATATAGCACAAAACTATGTGTCAGTACTTCAAATGTACTGAGCATGCAGGATATATGCAAAGTCGTAGATCATAAAGACTGAACATGGAAACATATATGGAAGCCTGAACTCAAGGATAAACTAAATGCAATGACCAAGTGACTACCATGAATACTATAATATGCTAAACTAAACTGAATAACTAAATGACTGAATACATGGTCAATCCAATACTGAGTCTGACTGTGGGAGCTACTACTAACCGACATACCCCTAGCTGAGCTAACTATGGGGCCAACCTGTAACCCTGGATGGAAGGGCATTCATACCTTGCCAAGGGTACAAACTAATCTGTTGTGGATCCACTAAGATGATGTCCATAAGGGACAAGGATGTACAACCTAATCTGACAGCTGACTCCTTTGATACCTACGGTGGCACCGTAGTTCTAGGACTTAGGGATTTCTACTAAAGGTCTCAGCCTAATCTGACAGTTGAGCCTTCATCCCTTCGTCCGGTTAATACTAAGCCTACTCCCAACTGAATATAAAGCTATGAATGCAACTGAAATACTAGATAGCTCAAAGTACTGACATAATCTAAGGATGTAACTATTACTGAGACTGAGGCATTCTAGTCATGTAATTCTGACTGACTGAGTAGTTGACTGATAATGCATGAGGATGATTTATATCACGTGACATATCTGAATGTCATAATAATCATGAAGCTTATAGAGTTTGTAATCATTGATGGCATATTTGTACACCATGATAATCACAATCACTACTAAGTTCATCATCATTGATGGAATATGTTGAAAGTCCATATTCATAATATATTCTATTGAAGTATTAGGGTAAACTATTGAAGCAAGAAAAGCATGGTAGTGGCTAGAAGAGATTGTTCAAAATAACTTATTAAAAGATGATGAACTTTATGATAAACAGAGAGATTAGAAGGAATATGTTTAGCAAAAAACATGACAAGAGTAACAAGAATAAATATCGATTTAATGAGCAATAATACATACCTAATAAATGATGATAATAATTATAAAACACTCATATTATATATCCTTAAACAACTTAACAACGATATTAGGAGAAAAATCTACGATATTTTAGTTACTTTTGAGATAATAGAAATAATGGAACAAAGATGGATAGAACTAATTATACCAGATGACATAGATAACTTAGATTTATACGAACTAGATTTATATTCAGATCAATAAATAATGGACTCAACTACAAAAATGGATGAATCTACCCATGACTTAAAAATAATAAATAACCCCTCAAAATACCAAATATTCTTTAAAGATAAAATATTAATCACTATCATTAAAATAGTTAATCTTAACAGAGATTTACAACAAATTATACTTGATAAAATTATTAATTCTACAGAAGATTTTTGGCCATACGAATCAGATATATATCCAGATATAAACTCAAATTAAAAATAATGAATAAAAATACTTCCGCACACATACCGCGCACAGGGACTCCAAAAATGGTATGGTAACGGGAAGTCACCAGGTATTAAGCTTAAGAAAAAAATCATTTAAGGAACAAAAATTGGCTCTTAAACTTGGTAGTTCTCTTTCTCCTCAAGCATAAAATAAATTCATTCATCAAGTTCTTTAAAATCCATAGTTCTATTGCCTTGCAACTTCAAAGCTATGTGCCCTTTTCCTATTTCTCCTTAAAATTGCGTCTTAATGTGTGAAGTCAGTGGCATCAATGGCCTAATTGGTTGTGAAAATATTGCTTTCTATGATTGTGATTTGTGTGCTTTAACTTCTAAATCTATTGGGTGAGGATGGTTGAGATTATGAGGGCTTTTAGAATGCTATTATTTGGAAAAATCTAGTCCTAATGGTCCGTGAAAATGGTAAAACAAATGGTGCAAGGCACCTATTTGACAAAATGCCTGATTAAAAAAAATTTAGCGAGGAAGATAACCATCGCAATTGCGATGCCCAATTCCAAGATTGTGAAGAACAAATTTTTTGAAATAAAAATGGCCTTCGCGATCACGATGAAAAATCCCGCAATCCTGATGACCAACTACTAGCCGTCTCAAAAATAGTCCAAAATAGTACCTTTTCCTAGCTCTATTCAGAATCATTTTGACTCATTTCTTTGGTCTAATCACGTCCTAATACATTGTTTTACATGCCCATACAAGCATTTGACATTCTTACTCCTTGTGTAGGTACTTAGAGCTTTAAAATAGCTCTGGTATCAAATGAAATAGATCAAGATGATGCTACCCAAGTAGCCAATGAGGAGTACTTTGATCAGGGCATCTTCGTCTCCCTAAAATGATTGCAATTGTATGATCATCACTTGATGAAAAATATCACGAGGGAGCGAGGAATTTTGTTGGCTGGTCTAGAAGCTAAATATCATGCCCTGAGGCTACCCCTAGGCGTAACACGGGACCCGAGACCACAAGTGCCCCAAGTTAACCCTTGGTCGTAGCATACTCAGACATTCATAAGAAAGCATAGTGGAATCATACTAAGTGAAGACAGGCAACCATAACTAAATAAGAACAAAGTCTAAGAAGTACCAAATCCAAACACAGAATATAATTCTAGCTATGTCTATAGCCTCTAAACTATCATAAGACTTGTTGGCACAAGAACCCAACAAACTCGAGAATTTGAAAGAAAGATAAACAAAATATTAGACTAATAATATCCCTCAAAGGATAAGGACTCACCAACCATTATCTGGATATCTGGCATCGCCTAACCATGAGCTTAGGATAGAGATCATGAATCTGCATCATCAACATGATGCAGTATAAGATATGCGTCAGTACTATAGGATGTACCAAGTATGTAAGATATGCAAAATCTGAAGAAAAGATTTTATACATACTTTAAAAGTGAAATCATTCTATGATAGTAAAAGATGGAATACAAGGGACTCAATGCAATATCATAGGGAAAATATACTTGAAAACCATAAGTAATAGTAGAAGTTTTGAAATCTGAAAGCAGAGAGTCGATGCAATAAATAATCAGAAACTGTTTCTGTGGGAGGTTCTCTAACTGACATAGACTATGTGAGCTACATGAAATTTGATGTATCTACCCCATCGATAGGACCCAATATACCTTGCCAGGGGATAAAGGCATAACTAGTGTGATCACGGTGTCTGATGCCCATTAAAGGGACTTAAAGAACCTACAGTGGCACGAAGTTCTGGGATATACAAGGGGCACGCTAAACCCAATCCAATTCGGTGCTCATTACTACTCCCAAAACATACGTATAGCTCAATTTGTTCTTGTGACATATCTAATGCCAAATCTATTTGGAAAGCATAAGGGTATATCTAATACTATGCAATTCACATAGATTAGGTAGACATATCTAGATGCCAAACCTTTCATAAAACATAGGAACATATCTAATGTTATGCAATTCATATTTCAAAATCCTTAAGACTTAGCATAACCATAATTCAAAATATACTTTTCTTTCTAAATTCATAACTTGAAGAATTAGACATGCTATTTCATGATAATGCAGGCCATGTTATCTAAACAGGCCAATTTTACTTGAAAACATGCAAATCAATGGAATCATGCTAAAATTCATCATCAACATATGGTCTTTTGAAATTGTGCAAGGAATCTTAATTAAAACATGGGTAATGAATGGGTAGTCATGAATTGATAGTTTAAAACAAAACCCATAATTTTTCCCTCAATTTGGGTATGAACCCTAATTTCACTCATTCATAAATCAAAGTAAAACATGGGGTTTTGCGCATAAGGGTGAAAGGAATCCCTTATTGAATACCCACATACCTTATTGAAGCTTGCTTGATCTAATATGAAAAGAAATGGAGGCCTGAACTTGGAGCTTAAGACTTGGAGCTTGAAGGAGTTATTTCTTCTTTTGGAATATAATTGTTTAGAATGAGAAGAGCTTAGGCTATTAGGAAATAAAACCCTACTAAAAATGGTCAAAATGACCTCACTTAGGAGTTAAAAAGGTGGGTAATTATCGAAATAGCCCTAGTATTTAATTAGAGAAAAGCTGATTAAAAACACGGCTTTAGGTTCCACAGGTCCTTTCCATGGACCGTAGAAGTAACCACGACTCATGGATTGGAGTCGTGGTTTATGAGTCAAAATTTAGTCTGTGGATAACTTTCCACGGATTAACAGGATGGCTCGTAGAAACTTCCACGAGTCGTAGAAACCTCTTGTGGTTTCTGGAAAATTGACTACCCTCAGTTTGAGTTCCACAGGTGGTTTCCATGACCCGTGAAACTAATCAAGAATTGTAGACTCCACTCGTGGTTCTCATACCAAAGGTGGGATCTGCAGGACAGGATTCACGGGTCTCTTCCATGACTCATGGTCTATCCACGGCTCATGGACTTGACTCGTGATTCCTGGAAGTTTCAGAATTTTTAAAGTTTCTAAGTTTAAAAGTAGAATTGAATTCCGGGGTATTACAATATCTCCCCCTTGGGATCATTCGTCCTCAAATGAAGTCTAAGCAAGGAAAACTGGAGAGAAAATAGCCCAACAAAACATAAAACTCAAGGATAAACATGAAAACAGAGCTTTTCAACTTAAAACATGATAGAACTAACTTCGGTAAACATGAATGCATGCTAGAATCATGAGGGAAAACTGATGGACTAGGACTGAAGGGGCATACTAAGGAGGAAACTATTACCTCAAGCTGAAATTGAGTCAGGAGGAAAGAGATGAGGGTACTTGGATTTCATGGCTGCTTCCGCTTCCCAAGTAGCTCCCTCAACTAGATGATTTCTCCAAAGGACCTTCACCGAAATGACTTCTTTTTATCTCAACCTTTGAATCAGAGGATCAAGAATCTCCCTGGGAACTTTCTCATAAGTAAGGATATCCTTCACACGCACATATTCCAAAGGAACAATCAAGGTCGGATCACCAACACACTTCTTCAACAAGGAAATATGGAAACTTGGATGAACCACTTCTAAATCAGTTGGCAAATCCAACTCATAATCAACACTATCAACTCTCCTCAGAATCTGATAAGGATCTACATAGAGGGGACTAAGTTTCCCTTTCTTACCAAATCTCATCAAACCCTTCATGGGTGACACCTTTAGAAATACCCAATCATCAACCTCAAACTCCAACTCTCTTTTCCTCACATCTGCAAATGATTTCTGTCGACTCTGAGCGGTCTTCAACCTCTCCCTAATGATCTGAAACTTCTCCATAGTCTCATGAACCGAATCAGGACTAATCAAAGCTTCCTCACCTACCTCAAACCAACGAATAGGAGATCTACACCTCCTCCCATAAAATGCCTCATAAGGAGCCATCTGGATGCTAGAAAGAAATCTATTGTTGTAGGCAAACTCGATAAGAGGTAAGTGAGCATCCCAATTACCTTTGAAATCAATCAACAACATCTCAACATATCCTCCAAAGTCTGAATAGTATGCTTTGCCTGGCCATTCGTCTGTGGGTGAAAAGTTATGCTAAGCTTAACCTGAGTACCAAGACCTCTCTGAAATAACTTCCACAACTAGGATGTAAACTGAGTACCCCTATCTGAAATGATATACAATGGAACACCATGCAATCTAACTATCTCCCAAATGTAGAGTGTGGCATAATCATCTATTGAATCTGTAGTCTTAACAACCAAGAAGTGGGATGACTTTGTCATCCTGTCGATAATCACCCAAATATAATCATGTTGCCTTCGAATATGAGGCAAACCAGTAATGAAGTCCATATTGATCACTTTCCACTTCCAAGTAGGAAGATCAATATCCTGAGTCATACCACCCGATCGCTGATGCTCTACCTTCCCTTGGTTACAGTGGGGACACTTAGCTACAAAACATGTGATGTCCCTCTTCATGCCATTCCACCAATAAACTTCGTGTAGGTAACGATATATCTTGGTGGCACCAGGGTGAATTGAATACCTGGAGCTTTGAGCCTCTGTTAAAATCCATTGTATCAACCCATCTATGTCAGGATCACACAATTGACCCTGATATCGAAGCACACAATCTCCCCCTTGGGAGATAACCTCTACCCTTTGCTGATAGATTGCACCCTTCAGCTGGTGCAAAATAGGATCATTGTCTTGCTTTTATTTTACATCATCAACCAAAGATGATTCGGAACCATTCTAAAAAATAACCCCACCTTTTGTCGAATCCATAAGGCAAACTCCCAATCGAGCAAGTCGATGAACATCCTTGGCCAATTCCTTCTTTCCGTCCTCAACCAAAGATATAATACCCATACACAATCTACTAAGTGCATTCTCCATAACATTGGCCTTACCCAGATGGTAAAGTGCACTCATGTCATAATCCTTAAGAAGCTCAAGCCACCTCCATTAACAAAGATTTAGTTCCTTTTGAGTGAACACATATTGAAGACTCTTATGATCGGTGAACACATCCATATGAACACAATATAAGTAGTGTCCCCAAATCTTCAAAGCAAAAACCATGGCCGATAACTCAAGATCATGAGTAGGATAGTTCTTCTCATGGATCTTAAGCTATCTCGAAGCATAAGCAATCACCTTACCGCGTTGCATCAACACACAACCCAAACCAATCCTAGAAGCATCACAATACACTACAAGGTCATCTAGCCCTTCGGGTAGAGCCAACACCGGAGTTATGGTCAATCTAGACTTTAATTCCTGAAAGTTCTTCTCACATTGATCAGACCACTGATATTGAACCTTCTTCTGAGTCAACCGAGTCAATGGGGCATCAATGAAAGAAAACCCCTCTACAAATCCCCTGTAGTAACCAGCCAAACCCAAAAGCTCCTAATATCATACGAGGTAGTGGTCTAGGCCAGTTCTTTACTACCTCAATCTTTTGACAATCAACTCGAATACCATCTCTAGTCACAACATGACCCAGAAAAGCAACAGACTGCATCAAAAACTCACACTTGCTAAACTTAGCAAATAACTGTCGATCCTAGAGAGTTTGCAACATTACTGTCAAATGGTCTGCATGCTCCTCCTTACTCTGATAGTAGATAAGGATATCATCAATGAAAACAATCACAAACATATCCAAATACTACTTGAACACATAGTTCATCAAAACCATAAAAGTTGTAGGAGCATTCATTAGTCTAAAAGACATAACCATAAATTCATAATGACCATACCGAGTTCTTAAGGCTGTCTTTGGAATGTCACACTCTCAAATATGGAGCTGATGATAACTTGATCTAAGGTCGATCTTGGAGAAGTAACTGGCACCCTGAAGCTGATCAAACAAGTCATCAATCCTAGGAATAGGATACTTATTCTTGATTGTGACCTTTTTGAACTGACGGTAGTCAATGCATAATCTGAGGGAACCATCTTTCTTTCGCACGAATAAGACTTGGAGAACCCCATAGATAGATGTTGGGTCGAATAAAAGTCTTATCAAGGAGGTCTTCCAACTGATCTTTTAATTCCTTAAGCTCCACGAGAGTCTTCCTAGAAGAATAGAGATAAGATGCATATCTGGAAGAAGATCTATTCCAAAATCAATCTCCCGCTCAGGAAGGACTCCAGGAAAATCATCGAGAAATACTTCTGGAAACTCATTTCCAATAGGCACTGACTGTAGAGATGGGGCTTCAGACTCCTTGTCCATGACCTGAACTATATGATAGACATAACCTTTAGAAATCATCTTCCTAGCCTTAGTATAAGAAATGAAATGACCCTTTGAGGATAGAGGACTACCTTGCCACTCTAAGACAGGTTCATTCGGAAACTTGAAACTGATGACTCGAGTATGACAATCGATCGAGGCATAACATGCATACAACCAATTCATACAAAGAATAACATCAATATCACTCATCTCCAACTCTACTAGATCTGTTGAAGTGACTCTACGAAGGACCGAGATAGGGAAAGTTTGGTAGATTTTTTTGGCTAGGACTAACTCACCTACAGGAGTAGAAACACAAAAGGGTTCTAAGAGCTGACATGGACTAATCTCAAACTTGCAAGCAACATAAGGGGTCACAAAAGATAAGGAGGCACCCAAATCCAATAAACCATACACATCAAGGGAGAAGACTTTTAACATACTAATAATAATGTCCGGTGAACTCTCCTGGTCCTAGCGTGGGGACATGTAATAATGGTGGTTCTGGCACTGACCACTAGAACTAGAAGCATTGCCCTGCTGGGCCAATTGACCTTCTGGGACTGCTAGTGTAGACTGAGTCCTTCTATCTCCCTAACCCTTCTTAGATGAAGGGAAATCCTTAATCCTGTGCCCAACCTGACGACACCCAAAGCACCCCTCTCTACTAGCTAGATACTCACCGAGGTGACTTCTACCACACGTAGTGCGAAAAGGGTAAAGAGTCCCATTTACAACACTTCCCTGCAAATAAGAACCAAATCCCCTACCAGTCTGATCATGATAAGGCCTGGGGGCCTAGGTAGGGGCACTAGCTGAAGAATGAACGGGCCCTGATGATTTCTTCTAAAATAAAGAGCGATGTCCACCTCCGGACCTCTGATGGCCAAAACATTAACCCTCTGATCTAACCCTCTTGTTCTCTCTTGCCTTTTCCCTCAACTTGTCTCCCTCAATCTGATGGGCATGAGTCATAAGTCGAGAAATATCCATGTAAACCAAAAGCATCGCAGACCTACACTCTTTCTTTACCAAATCTGACACTCCATAAACATACTTACTGATCTCATCCCACGGGTCAGCCACCATGGAAGGAGAATACCTAGAAAGTAGGGTGAACTTTAATTCGTACTCCTGAACCTACATAGAACCTTGCCTTAAATTTATGAACTCTTCGATCCTAGCTTGCCTCAACTCCTTGGGGAAGAATCGGTCAATAAAATCCCTCTTAAAACATTCCCAAGTCATAGGGACCATATCCCTAGCCCTAGTATCTTTCCATTGAGTGAACCAAATATGAGTCATGTCCTTCAGTTGATAGGAAGCCAGCTCAATTCCATCAACACCAGCCACTTGCATCACACCAAAGATCTTCTTTACCTCATCCAAGAAATTTTGTGGATCCTCACCAACTTTGGACCCCAGAACGTAGGTGAGTTCATGCGAATGAAATCTAGAACTTGGGCCACTACTCCACCTTGAGGGTGGACAGGGATAGGAACCTACAGATTGGCCTGAGCGGTAATAGTCTGAGCTAGCATATGAATAGCATTTCTTAACTCTACTTTTGTAACCTCGGAGTCTGGAATTGAAGGATCAATATTTTGGGTTACTCGGCGAGGCATGTCACAATAAGGAGGCATAATATGAAATGCATAAAGAATAGATTAGAGGGGTAATAGAGTTAAACTCTATCACACGATATTGATCATGAAAGAAGTGAAGTTTTTCCTAAGACACCTCATAGCTTCCCTCTCATAAGTGTGACAGATTTCACACACATGAAAGAGACTCTACTCAGTGCGGTTTTAGACACCCTAGGACTCTTAAACTTGAGGCTCTGATACCAAGTTTGTCACATCCCGAGGCTACCCCTACGCATAAAAAATGACCCGAGACCACAAGTGCCCCAAGTTAACCCTTGTTCATAACATACTCAAACATTTATAAGAAAGCATAGCAGAAGCATACTAAGTGAAGACAAGCAACCATAACTAAATAAGAATAAAGTTTAAGAAGTACCAAATCCAAACATGGAATACAAGTCTAGCTATGTCTGAAGCCTCTAAACTGTCATAAGAGCTGATAGGACAAGACCCCAACTAACTCTAGAATCTGAAAGAAAGATAACAAAATACTAGACTATACTAGTCCTCGAAGGATGAGGACTCACCAACCACTATCTGGATATTTGGCGTCGCCTAGCCACGATCCTGGGAGAGATAGCCTAAATCTACATCATCAAGAGGATGCAACACAAGATATACATTGGTACTATAGGATGTACCGAGTATGTAAGGTATGCAAAATCTGAAGTAAACATGCTATACATACATTAAAACTGAAATCATGTTGTGATAGTTAAAGCTGTAATGCAAAGGACTCAATGCAATATCATAGGCAAAATATACTTGAAAACCATAAGTAATAGTAGTAGTTCTGAAATCTGAAAGCAGAGAGTCAATGCAATAAATAATCTGAAACTGTTTCTGTGGGAGGTTCTCTAACCGACATAGACCATGTAAGCTACATGGAATTCGATGTATCCACCCCATCGAGAGGACCCAATATACCTTGCCAGGGTATAAAGGCATAACTAGTGTGATCACGATGTCTGATGCCCACTAACGAGACTTAAAGAACCTATGGTGGAACGTAGTTCTGGGATATACAAGGGGTACGCTAAACCCAATCCAACTCAGTGCTCAATACTAATCCCAAAACATACTCATAGATCAATTTGTACTTGTGATATATTTAATGCCAAATTTGTTTGAAAAGCATAAAGGTATATCTAATACCATGAAATTCACATAGCTTAGGTAGACATATCTAGATGCCAAACCTTTCATAAAACATAGGTACATATCTAATGTTATGCAATTCATACTTCAAAATCCTTAAGACTTAGTATAGCCATAATTCAAAACATGCTTTTCTTTCTAAATTCATAACATGAAGAATTAGGCATGCAATTTCATGATAATAGAGGCCATGCTATCTAAACTTGCCAATTTTGCTTGAAAACATGTAAATCAATGGAATCATGCTAAAATTCATCATCAACATATGGGATTTTGAAATTATGCATGGAATCTTAATTAAAACATGGGTAATGAATGGGTAATCATGAATTGGTACTTTAAAATAAAACCCATTACTTTTCCCCTAATTTGGGTAAGAACCCTAATTTCATACATTCATAAATTAAAGTAAAACATGGGGTTTGGGGCGTAAGGGTGAAAGGAATCCTTTATTGAATACCCACATACCTTATTGAACTTGCTTGATCTAAGATGAAAAGAAATAGAGGCTTGAACTTGGAGCTTGAGACTTGAAGCTTGAAGGAGTTCTTTCTTTTTTTGGAATAAAATTTCTTAGAATGAGAAGATTTTAGGCTATTAGGAAATAAAACCCTACAAAAAATGGTCAAAACGACCTCACTTACGAGTTAAAGGATGGGTAATTATAGAAATACCCCTGGGATTTAATTGGAGAAAAGCTGATTAAAAATTCGGCTTCAGGTTCCATGGGTCCCTTCCATAGACCGTAGAAGTAACCACAGCTTATGGTTTGGAATCTTGGTTTCTTAGTTTAAAGTTAGGCTGTGGATAACTTTCCATGGATTAATAGGACGGCTCCTGGAAACTTCCACGAGTCGTAGAAACCTCTCATGGTTTCTGGAAAATTGACTACCCTCAGTTTGAGTTCCACGAGTGGTTTCGACGGCCTGTGAAACTAATCACAACCCGTAGACCAGAGGTGGGATCTATAGGACAGGTTTCACGGGTCACTTCCATGACTAGTTGCTCTATCCATGGCTCGTGGACTTGACTCGTGATTCTTGAAAGTTTCAGAATTTTCAAAGTTTCTAAGTTTAAAAGCTGAATTGAATTCCAGGGTGTTACAATAAATGGGCCAACTTCCATGTATAGTTGGTCACAAGTGGGTGGATATGTTTTGCCGCCGAGCCTATTAAGGCAAACTTCTCTATAGTCAGGAAATTCTATACCAATGTAGTTGAGATGGACTTTACTAATGATTTTGTTGTCATTATTCAGAGTAAGCTAGTTCAATTTGATCCAGAGGTGATCAATGTCTATTACAACCTCCCAAATGCCAACAATGCAACATTCACAGCACGGGCTAAGAAATTAGGGACTAATTGGTTTATGCAAAGGATACAAGATGGAATGATCCCATAGTGGGTAGCTTTGAATATAAGGATCGAGTCTTCTGAGTTCACTCTTGTAGCCTAAATTGGCTTTCCATCATTTTTGCTCAAATCATGCCTTCCAAAAATGAGTCAAATGTGATACCTGAGAAAGAAGCAGTTATTTGTGCTATTATAGAGGGTCTTCCTGTTAATGTGGGATAGTTGATTGTGCAATAAATTTAGCAGGTTGTTCTTGAAGGTAGCAAAAACTTGTTCTTCCCTTCCTTAATTGCATATTTGTGCTACTAGGCTAGAGTTAAGAAAAGGGATAGAGAAAATAAAAGGAAGCCAGGGAAGCTGATTCATCCATTGAAGAAGAGGGGAGTTAGGCAAGCACTAAAGAAAAAGAAGATCGATGTGGCATCACAATCATTTAGTCTATTCTTACAGTTTGAGCGAAGCACTTCAGTTAGAAGCTGCTGCAGAGGCTATTAGGCCACTTAAGATTGGGCCTCTGACACTCCGACACTCTAACACATCTCCAGCCAGGTCTATGGCATAGATGCTTATATTTGCCAGATTGTAGCTGGTCTACCTTTAGGCTCGGGAGAGAGTTATTCTACACAGGGTACCTGGTCAATCATTTTCTGCCACTCCTAGTGGTCCTACACTATCTTGTGTAGTGAGAGAGCAGCACTATGTCAAGGAAAGATTGGTAAATATAGAGAGGCACCAGAAGAAGCAAATAGAGCATGATAAGAAGCAAATCAAAATTTTCACCAAGATGATGAGTACGTTGAGGAAGTTATACTGAGCTGAGGAGGAAGATGACACTGATGAGGTAGACTTGGTCATTCATAGGCCTAGTAGCTCCAATTCTGATTGATACCCTTCAAGGATCCCCCTCAAACTTATCTCTTGTCCTGATACAGTGAGGGCACTGTATAGTTTTAGTTGGGGGTAGCATATCACACACTTTATTAGCTTGTTTTCTATTTTGAATATTATTGTGCCCTTGCCTGGCTTGTTTTATTTTGATGTATGGATGATATTGTGCCCTTGTCGAGCTTGTTTATTTTGAGGTTTGGATATTGGTGCACCCTTGTCGGGCTTATTTTGATATTTTATTCCTTTATCGGGTTTCAAGTTTTTACTTTGAACTGGGGATGAGTTTGATGGTTTAATTCTGTAGATTTCTCTACTTTTAGTTTCTTTATTTCTTTTTTGTAGTTAGTGTTAAGTGAATATTCCCAATGATAGATCGAGTGATGACATTCTTAAGGGAAATCATCACTTTGTTGGGTGTTTTGAGCCAGGGGAAGTCTGAGTACCCGTTAGGTTAAGTTAAACTTGCCTGAGTTTGTAGAACTACTTCGCACATGTGAGATGCAAGTGTTGATGTGCGAAATGAATGTGCTTCGCACATGCTGGGCAGAAGGGAAACCTATATTGCCTTGAATGGGTAATGGTGCATGTGGTCTGCAAGTTGGTACATGCGAAAGGCATGTGCAACACAGGGTCGCTTGTGTTGGCTTGTGTGTTGTGGTGAAGTATGAGTAGCCATGTCGATTTGGATGTATGATTTGTCCCAATGATGGATAGGGTAACGTATTTCTTAAGGACAAATCGTTATCTTTTGAGATATTGGGAACATTGACTTGTTTGGTGCTAATGGAGTTAGTTTCATATGTGAATTAAGATAGACCATGACCCTCTGAAATTTTTTGTGAAAAGTTGCATCACAAAGAATGATGTTAGCGACAACTCCTTTAATCTTTTTGTGACTCCTAACTCATTATTAGTGATAATTGAAAATGTATAATGTGGCTCTATTTGTTCTTATTTAAGAAGTGAAATTGACCAATTTTGAATAGTTCGCATGCCATGTGTGGTGAGATCTTGTTGAATAATTCTTGTGCTTGCTAGTGTCAACTACAATTTTCCCGATTAGTCTTTCAATTATATTATTGATTTCATTTGGTTAGAGAAATGATCTTAGGACTTCTTTGTGATATTTCCAAGCCCATTTGGCCTTAAAAGCCTACCACTGCACTAAACGTTTCACTAGTGACCCCATTTGAGCTTAATACATCTTTTTTGGCAACCTCATTACAAGCCTTGAACAATTTTAAAAATGAATCCGTTTTTTGAACCTTCTTTAATAGCTCGAAATTCGATCCAGTTTTTAAACTTGAGAAATTTGAAAATTTTGTTTTATCTCAGGAATTATCGGTCCAAACCATGGGTTATGGTTTGAACCACGAGCCCTGGAATAAACCTGTGGTTTGTATCTGCTTGTTCAGCCTCTGGTCTGAGAACCATGAGTGGGTTCCTATTGACTCATGGAATCAGATCAGAGGGCTGATAGTTTCCCTAGGAACCACGAGTGGCTTCTACGGCCCGTAGTTTGAACTATGAACAATCCTATCGACTCGCGAAACTTGATCAGAGGTCTGCCAAATTCTCCAAGAAACCACGAATGGGCCTAGAGACCATATTATATTCTACGGTTAGTCCTGTTGACTCATAGAACATCTTCTACAGTTGATCATTTGGTCCAGGAACCACAAGTGGAAACCATGAGTCATGGTTCAGTCTACGGCTCGTGGATTGCACCCGTGATTCTTGAATCTGAGATTTTTAACAGGTTTTCTTTAATTAAAACTCAGGGGTATTTTTGTAATTACCTACTCTTTTAACTCTTGAGTGAGGTCTTTTTGGGAACTTTGAGTAGGGTTTCAACTCTTAATATCCTAAGTCATTCATTATTCCTCATTCATCTACCAAAAGAGGAAAATAACTCGTTCAAGCTCCAAGTCTCAAACTCAAAGTTCAAGCCTCCATTTCTTTTCATCTTAGATCAAGCAACCTTCAATAAGGTATGTGGGTATTCTATAAGGGATTTGCTTCACCCTTATGCCCAAAACCCCATGTTTTACTTTGATTTATGAAATTGTGAAACTAGGGTTCTTACTCAAATTGGGGAAAATTTATGGGTTCAGTTTTAAAGAATCAATTCATGGTTTCTCATTACTTATCTATTTTTTATTTGAGGTTCCTTAATTGATTTCAAAAGCCCATGCATTAAAGATGATTTCTAGCATGATTACATCGAATTATATGTTTTTAAGTGAAAATTGGTATGTTTAGATAACATGACCTTATGTATTTATGAAAGAGCATGCCTAATTCTTCAAGATATGAATTTAGAAAGAAATGTATATTTGGAATTATAGCCATGCTAAGTTTTAAGACTTATGATATGTGAATTGCATGACATTAAATATGTCCTTACGCTTTTTCAACAGATTTGGCATTAGATATGTCACAAGTATGAATTAAGATATATGTATGGTTTAGGAGTAGTATTTATCACCGAGTTAAACTAGGGTTTAGCGTACCCTTAAGTCCCAAAACTACGTGGCCATCGTAGCTTGACCTATGTGGCTTATGAAAGGATCCTGATAGATAAGGTTCTAACCTTGTCCGATTAGGACAACCTTTTTCGGTGTGGGTGTATAACACCTGAATCCATGTAGCTTATCATGCTTTATGTCGGTTAAGAGAAACTCCAGTATAAATGTTTTAAAGTCATCTGCTATGTATCTCTTATCTTATTTTCAATTATGATATTTCTTATGACTTCTCTTTTATGCATGATCTCAGTTTCAATTATGTTTTAAGCATGTTTTACCTTATTTATGCATATCTCACATACTCAGTACATCATATAGTACTGATGTATATTGTCGCACTACATACTTTGATGATGTAGATACAGGCCCCTTCCCTCAGACTCGTGGCTAGACATCGTCAGAGACCCAGTTTCTGTTGGTGAGTCCTTATTATCCGAGGGCTAGTGTTAAACCAATATCTTTTATGTTCTTTCTTTGGATTTTTGAATTAGTTAGGATATTGTCTCGTCAACTCTTTATGACTGTTTAGATTCTTTCAGGCATAGATAATATCCAGGTCTCTCTTTCAGATTATGTTTCATCTTGACTTTATCATTTATAGATTGGGTTGCCTAGCTTTCTATTTATGCTTCCTCTATGTTTTCTTATGAATGTCTGAATATGCCATGACTAAGGGTAAACTTAGGGCACTTATGGTCCCGGGTCCCATGCTATGCCTTGTGGTAGTCTCGGGGCATGACAAATACGGTATCAGAGCATTAGGTTCAAGAGTCCTAGGGTGTCTAAAAGCCACATTGAGTAGAGTCTCTTTCATGTGTGTGAAGCGCGCCACACTTATGAAAGGTAACATACGAGGTGTCTTTGGAAAAACATCACACCTTCATGATCAATATCATGCGATAGAGTTTAACTTTATTAACCCTCTAATTTGTTCTTTATGCATTTCAGATTATGCCTCCTCTCAGTGCCATGCCTTGCCGAGGTGCTCAAAATGTTGACCCTCCGATTCTAGACCCCGGGGTCACAAATCTGGAGTTCAAAAATGCCATTCATATGTTAGCTAAGAATATGGCCACTCAGGCCAATCAGCAGGCTCCTATCCTCGCCCATCCTTAAGATGGAGTAGCGGCCCGAGTTTGAGATTTCATTCACATGAACCTACCTGAGTTCTGGGGTTTAAACGTTGGTGAGGATTTGCAAAATTTCTTGGATGAGGTAAAGAAGATCTTTGGTATAATGCAAATGGGTGCTGTTTATGGTATTAAGCTAGCTTCCTATAAACTCAAGGACGTGGTTCATAGTTGGTTCACTCAATGGAGGAATGCTAGGGATAGAGATGTGGTCCCTATGACTTGGGAATGCTTTGAGAGTGTTTTTCTTGACCGGTTCTTCCCGATGGAGTTAAGGCAAGATAAGGTCAACGAGTTCGTGAATTTTTGGCAAGGTTCCATGTCAGTTCAGGAGTATAAATTGAAGTTCACCCAACTTTCTAGGTATGCTCCTTCCATGGTGGCTGACCCGTGTGATGAGATGAGTAAGTATGTGTATGAAGTATCAGATTTGGTAAAGAAGGAGTGTAGGTCCACGATACTTTTAGGTGAGATGGATGTTTCTCGACTTATGACTCATGCCCATCAGATTGAGGGAGACAAGTTGAGGGAGATGGCAAGGGAGAAAATAAAGGTTAGATCAGAGAGTTTAGGGTTTGGCCATCAGAGGTCCGGAGGTAGACATCGCTCTTCATTTCAGAAGAAATCATCAGTGCCCCTTAATTATTTAGCTAGTACTCCTACCTAGGCCCCCAGACCTCGTCATGATCAGACTAGTAGAGGATTTGGTTCCAATTCGCAGGGGAGTGTTGCAAAGGAGACCCCTTACCCTTCTTGCAACAAGTGTGGTAAGAGTCATCTTGGTGAATGTTTAGCCAGTTCAGGTGGTTACTTTTCCCCCCATTGATGTTGCCTTGATTCTGTCTTAGGAGAATTTGACATGTCCCCATAACAACTTTGCCTTGATTCTGTCTTAGGAGAATTTGACATGTCCCCATAACAACTTTGTCGAACAGTGAAGGTTCATAACCCAAGTTCACAAGTGAATTCCTATGATATTTTGCTGATCCATAGCCTGCTTTATGCAAGCCTCAGAGGCCAAACCTTTTGGATAAAGTCAGGTTGGACACAAGATCAAATATTGTCCTTTAGCTAAGAAGGGTCAGGGAGGTAGTAGGATTCAGTTTGCTTCAGCAGCCCTAGGAGGTCGATCGGCCCAGTGATAAGTTGGTATTCTACCTACTCATTTAACTTCTAATCTTATTCTTTTGCTAGTATAAAATGGATAAATAGTTCAATTTTACATGAATTACTTCTATTTTATAGGTCTCTGTGTTTTAGAAGTGTTTAGGAAAGATTCAAGTGAAAACAAGTCAAATGGAGCAAAAAGGAGTTGCTGGTCACTGACATTAAATTGGCCATCACAACCAAGAGAGTAAGGTCACGTGATCGTGATGCATTGGCGGACACTCAAAGCCATGCGACCGCAATAGTGAAGACACACGACCGCATGGAAGGAAATCATAAAACCTCGCTATCCTGAAGGTCATACACGCAACCACGATGAAGGCATCATCAGCTGCAGGACAGATTTGGAAATTCCCACTTTTGGAAACCCCAATTCACATAAAACTCTTCTCAGCTGATTTGGAACCTATTTTTGGCTATTTTTCACAACTTTTTGCAAAGCTTGAAGGGCAAGTTCATCAACCAACACCATAGGAGTGAAGATTTTGATGCTCTTTATTGTAAAATCTTTAGTTTCCATTCTTCAACTCTTGTTCTTAATTGCTAATTTATAGGTGTGATTGTTAAATTGAGATTTGGGTTTTGTATTAGAGATAATACTAAATTTGGGTATTTAATTCTTATCTTGTGCTTTTTTGTGATTAATTATGTGGGTCTATTGGATCTTCCATGCTTGAATCTTATTGCTAATGGTTGCAAACATTGACTTAGTATACTAATTGTGTTCTTGCTTGAAAGAGGAGTTCCTCAGTTTGGGAAGGTTTAATAGTGGGGATTTAGAGTTTCCACTATAGATCAAGGCTAGAGATAGTTTTGTTGTCGGAAATTCCCATCTAAAAGTTGGGGTTAGAAATAGCCTAACTCACCCAAGTTAATTTTTTGGTTATTTTTCACTCATGGTGTTTTGAGAGGACCCATGAGGATAGTTGCTTGATTGGTTGAAAGATGATTGAGCACACCTTTAGCCAAGACTACCCACGTGTTAATTGGGTGCAAGTCTTGTGAATTGAATTCTCATTCCTAATCCTCCCTTGTTGTCCTTGCTTGGTGAAAGCAAGATGAAAGCCATTGATGAAAACCTATCTTTTATTTGATTTTTTTTATCTTTTAGTTGAGTCTAAAATCCCCTTTTCGATATCTTTTCCCTTTTTGTTCTTTTAAATTCATTAAGTTGCTCTTATTCTTTGTTAGCTCGATCGCGATTACATTATTCTCTTTGGGATCGACCTTGACTCCCCTCGAGATTATAAATGTGTTTTGCTATGACGATTGCAATCACCTCCATTGGAGAGTGTATTTGAGCATTATCAAAAATGGCACTGTTACCATGGAACAAATTGGCGTATTTAGTTAGCTTATAATTTGAGTTTACTTACTCTAGTTTAATTTTGTGAATAGTTATTTTTATTTTATTTAGTTTTATTTGGTTGATTGATTTTATGGCATCTCGAAATGATAGAGATATTGGTTGTTCTAACCCTTGTTATAATGATCCTTGTTGTTATTATGGAGGACCCAACCTTCGGCGAAAATGTAAAATTGGCCTTAGGAGAGGGAGGTATTCACCTTCTTGTTCCTATAATGGGTGTAATTATTGTTTGTGTGGTGGTCGTGATGGACATTGGAGCAATTGCCCCAATGACTATCCTCCTTCCCACTCTTATATTAACAATGTCGCTATTGGTGAGCCCTTGTCGGGCTTGTTATTTTGGAGTTGCTATGGATGAAATTTATGGTTTAGGTTGTTAGTTTCTTTTCTTGTAGCTTCTTTGTTTCTTTTTATAGTAGGCTTGTTGGATATTTTGGAGCCAAGGGAAGTCTGAGTACCCGTTAGGCTAGATATAACTTGCTGGAGCTGAGAGCACTGTATCGCACATATCACTGTGCGAACTGCATGAGCTTCGCACATGCTACTGATTGGCCTGTGTATTGAACATGTGACTTGCACTTTGATATATGTTAATTGCATGTTGCCTTTGTGACGGGATTGGTGTGTTGATGAGCCTTGAGTAGCCATATCGATTTAAATAGATGAATTGGCCTAATGATAGATTGAGTGACGTCATTCTTAAGGGAAAATTGTCATCTTTTGAGGTTTTTGTTACAATTGACTTGTTTGGTACTAATGAAGTAGTCTTGCATGATAAGTAAAAGAGGCATACCCCTCCAAAAATTTTGTGAAAAATGCATGGCAAGGAATGATGTTCGTTACAACCGCTTTAATCTTTTTGTGACTCTTAACTCTTTAGTAGTGATAATGTAGAATGTGGTTCTTTTTTGTTCTTGTTTAGGAGTAAAATTGATCCTTCTTAAATTATTTGCAAGCCATGTGTGGTAAGGTTTAGTTGAATAATGCGTGTGCTTGCTTGTGTTACCTAGAACTTTTCCGATTAGTCTTTAAAGCTAGTCTTGATTACTTTTTGTTGGAGAAATGATCTTAGGCCTTCCTTGTGATTATTGAAGCCTACTTAGCCTTAAAAACCACCATTGCACTTAAATTGAATCATTAGTCACCCCTCTTGAGCCTTATTCCTTTTTCTTTGGAAACCTTGATACAAGCCTTGAACTATTTTTGAGCATGAATCCCTATCTTGAACCCATCCCTCCTTGAACTTTACAAGTGTGAAATCGAGGCTAAAAGCCTAAGTTTGGGGGTTGATAAAAGGTACCTTGGAGGAGTGCTGAATGAGTAAATCATAGTTTGTTGCTTAATAAGAATCACCAAAAAGATGGAAGAATTTTAAAAAGAAAGCAAGAGGAAAGGAAAGAAAAGAAATGAATCCTCCAAGGTGAATAGAATGATAAAGATTTGGTCCCCGAATTAAAATAAGTGAAATAGGTGCCGCGTGTTGAATGAAATTGAAAAGAAATGGCTTGGGTTTTGATATGGAAAAGCTATGTAGAGTTCAAGGAGGATGTAGTCACTTTGATATGAAAATGCATCCTACCCTGCCCTGAACCTACATTACAAGCTTAGAAAAGCCCTTTGAGATCTCTGACCGATTGTTCTTAAGGTAGTGGTGGATGAAAATAAGGGCAAGCCTATGGTTGATACTTGTTAGTACTTGAAATTCCTTGTGAGTGTGAGTGTTTGTATTTTCATAGGAACCACGAGTGTCTTCTACGGCCCGTAGTTTGAACTATGAACAATCCTATCGACTCGCGAAACTTGATCTGAGGTCTGCCAAATTCTCCAAGAAACCACGAATGGGTCTAGAGACCGTAGTTTATTCTACGGTTAGTCCTGTTGACTCATAGAACATCTTCTAAAGTTGATCATTTGGTCCAGGAACCACAAGTGGAAACCATGAGTCATGGTTCAGTCTACAGCTCGTGGATTGCACCCGTGATTCTTGAATCTGAGATTTTTAACAGGTTTTCTTTAATTAAAACTCAGGGGTATTTTTGTAATTACCTACTCTTTTAACTCTTGAGTGAGGTCTTTTTGGGCACTTTGAGTAGGGTTTCTACTCTTAATAGCCTAAGTCATTCATTATTCCTCATTCATCTACCAAAAGAGGAAAAGAACTCGTTCAAGCTCCAAGTCTCAAACTCCAAGTTCAAGCCTCCATTTCTTTTCATCTTAGATCAAGAAACCTTCAATAAGGTATGTGGGTATTCTATAAGGGATTTTCTTCACCCTTATGCCCAAAACCCCATGTTTTACTTTGATTTATGAAATTGTGAAACTAGGGTTCTTACTCAAATTGCGGAAAATTTATGGGTTCAGTTTTAAAGAATCAATTCATGGTTTCTCATTACTTATCTATTTTTTATTTGAGGTTCCTTAATTGATTTCAAAAACCCATGCATTAAAGATGATTTCTAGCATGATTACATTGAATTATATGTTTTCAAGTGAAAATTGGTATGTTTAGATAACATGACCTTATGTATTTATGAAAGAGCATGCCTAATTCTTCAAGATATGAATTTAGAAAGAAATGTATATTTGGAATTATAGCCATGCTAAGTTTTAAGACTTATGATATGTGAATTGCATGACATTAAATATGTCCTTACGCTTTTCCAATAGATTTGGCATTAGATATGTCACAAGTATGAATTGAGCTATATGTATGGTTTAGGAGTAGTATTTATCACTGAGTTAAACTAGGGTTTAGCGTACCCTTAAGTCCCAAAACTACGTGGCCATCGTAGCTTGACCTATGTGGCTTATGAAACGATCCTGATAGATAAGGTTCTAACCTTGTCCGGTTAGGACAACCTTTTTCGGTGTGGGTGTATAACACTTGAATCCATGTAGCTTATCATGCTTTATGTCGGTTAAGAGAAACTCCAGTATAAATGTTTTAAAGTCATCTGCTATGTATCTCTTATCTTATTTTCAATTATGATATTTCTTATGACTTCTCTTTTATGCATGATCTCAGTTTCAATTATGTTTTAAGCATGTTTTACCTTATTTATGCATATCTCACATACTCAGTACATCATATAGTACTGATGTATATTGTCGCACTACATACTTTGATGATGTAGATACAGGCCCCTTCCCTCAGACTCGTGGCTAGACATCGTCGGAGACCCAGTTTCTGTTGGTGAGTCCTTATTATCCGAGGGCTAGTGTTAAACCAATCTCTTTTATGTTCTTTCTTTGGATTGCTGAATTAGTTGGGATATTGTCTCGTCAACTCTTTATGACTGTTTAACTTTATTAACCCTCTAATTTGTTCTTTATGCATTTCAGATTATGCCTTCTCTCAGTGCCATGCCTTACCGAGGTGCTCAAAATGTTAACCCTCCGATTCTAGACCCCGGGGTCACAAATCTGGAGTTCAAAAATGCCATTCATATGTTAGCTAAGAATATGGCCACTCAGGCCAATCAACAGGCTCCTATCCTCGCCCATCCTTAAGATGGAGTAGCGGCCTGAGTTTGAGATTTCATTCACATGAACCTACCTGAGTTTTGGGGTTTAAACGTTGGTGAGGATTTGCAAAATTTCTTGGATGAGGTAAAGAAGATCTTTGGTATAATGCAAATGGGTGTTGTTTATGGTATTAAGCTAGCTTCCTATAAACTCAAGGACGTGGTTCATATTTGGTTCACTCAATGGAGGAATGCTAGGGATAGAGATGTGGTCCCTATGACTTGGGAATGCTTTGAGAGTGTTTTTCTTGACCGGTTCTTCCCGATGGAGTTAAGGCAAGATAAGGTCGACGAGTTCGTGAATTTTAGGCAAGGTTCCATGTCAGTTCAGGAGTATAAATTGAAGTTCACCCAGCTTTCTAGGTATGCTCCTTCCATGGTGGCTGACCCGTGGGATAAGATGAGTAAGTATCTGTATGAAGTATCAGATTTGGTAAAGAAGGAGTGTAGGTCCATGATACTTTTAGGTGAGATGGATGTTTCTCGACTTATGACTCATGCCCATCAGATTGAGGTAGACAAGTTGAGGGAGATGGCAAGGGAGAAAATAAAGGTTAGATCAGAGAGTTTAGGGTTTGGCCATCAGAGGTCCGGAGGTAGACATCGCTCTTCATTTCAGAAGAAATCATCAGTGCCCCTTAATTATTTAGCTAGTACTCCTACCTAGGCCCCCAGACCTCATCATGATCAGACTAGTAGAGGATTTGGTTCCAATTCGCAGGGGAGTGTTGCAAAGGAGACCCCTTACCCTTCTTGCAACAAGTGTGGTAAGAGTCATCTTGGTGAATGTTTAGCCGGTTCAGGTGGTTACTTTTCCCCCCATTGATGTTGCCTTGATTCTGCCTTAGGAGAATTTGACATGTCCCCATAACAACTTTGTCGAACAGTGAAGGTTCATAACCCAAGTTCACAAGTGAATTCCTAAGATATTTTGCTGATCCATAGCCTGCTTTATGCAAGCCTCAGAGGCCAAACCTTTTGGATAAAGTCAGGTTGGACATAAGATCAAATATTGTCCTTTAGCTAAGAAGGGTCAGGGAGGTAGTAGGATTCAGTTTGCTCCAGCAGCCCTAGGAGGTCGATCGGCCCAGTGATAAGTTGGTATTCTACCTACTTATTTAACTTCTAATCTTATTCTTTTGCTAGTATAAAATGGATAAATAGTTCAATTTTACACGAATTACTTCTATTTTATAGGTCTCTGTGTTTTAGAAGTGTTTAGGAAAGATTCAAGTGAAAACAAGTCAAATGGAGCAAAAAGGAGTTGCTGGTCACTGACATTAAATTGGCCATCGCAACCAAGAGAGTAAGGTCACGCAATCGTGATGCATTGGCGGACACTCAAAGCCACGCGACCGTGAGAGTGAAGTCACGTGACAGCATGGAAGGAAATCATAAAACCTCGCTATCCTGAAGGTCATACACGAAAACACGATGAAGGCATCATCAGCTGCAGGACAGATTTGGAAATTCCCACTTTTGGAAATCCTAATTCACATAAAACTCTTCTCAGCTGATTTGAAACCTATTTTTGGATATTTTTCACAATTTTTTGCAAAGCTTGGAGGGCAAGTTTATCAACCAACACCATAGGAGTGAAGATTTTGATACTCTTTATTGTAAAATCTTTAGTTTCCATTCTTCAACTCTTGTTCTTAATTGCTAATTTATAGGTGTGATTGTTAAATTGAGATTTGGGTTTTGTATTAGAGATAATACTAAATTTGGGTATTTAATTCTTATCTTGTGCTTTTTTGTGATTAATTATGTGGATCTATTGGATCTTCCATGCTTGAATCTTATTGTTGATGGTTGCAAATATTGACTTAGCATACTAATTGTGTTCTTGCTTGAAAGAGGAGTTCCTCAGTTTGGGAAGGTTTAATAGTAGGGATTTAGAGTTTCCACTATAGATCAAGGCTAGAGATAGTTTTGTTTTTGGAAATTCCCATGTAAAAGTTGGGGTTAGAAATAGCCTAACTTACCCAAGTTAATGTTTTGGTTATTTTTCACTCATGGTGTTTTGAGAGGACCCATGAGGATAGTTGCTTGATTGGTTGAAAGATGATTGAGCACACCTTTAGCCAAGACTACCCACGTGTTAATTGGGTGCAAGTCTTGTGAATTGAATTCTCATTCCTAATCCTCCCTTGTTGTCCTTGCTTGGTGAAAGCAAGGTGAAAGCCATTGATGAAAACCTATCTTTTATTTGATTTTATTTTATCTTTTAGTTGAGTCTAAAATCCCCTTTTCGATATCTTTTCCCTTTTTGTTCTTTTAAATTCATTAAGTTGCTCTTATTCTTTGTTAGCTCGATCGCGATTACATTATTCTCTTTGGGATCGACCTTGACTTCCCTCGATATTATAAATGTATTTTGCTATGACGATTGCAATCACCTCCACTGGAGAGTGTATTTGAGCATTATAAAAAATGGCACTGTTGCCATGGAACAATTTTGCGTATTTATCTAGCTTATAATTTTAGTTTACTTACTCTACTCTAGTTTAATTTTGTGAATAGTTGTTTTTCTTTTATTTAGTTTTATTTGGTTGATTGATTTTATGGCATCTCGAAATGATAGAGATATTGGTTGTTCCAACCCTTATTATAATGATCCTTGTTGTTATTATGGAGGACCCCACCTTCGGTGAAAATGTAAAATTGGCCTTAGGAGAGGGAGGTATTCACCTTTTTGTTCCTATAATGGGTGTAATTGTTGTTTGTGTGGTGGTCGTGATGGACATTGGAGCAATTTCCCTAATGACTATCCTCCTTCCCACTCTTATATTAACAATGTCGCTATTGGTGAGCCCTTGTCGGGCTTGTTATTTTGGAGTTGCTATGGATGAAATTTATGGCTTAGGTTGTTAGTTTCTTTTTTTGTAGCTTCTTTGTTTCTTTTTATAGTAGGCTTGTTGGATATTTTGGAGCCAAGGGAAGTCTGAGTACCCGTTAGGCTAGATAGAACTTGCTGGAGCTGAGAGCACTGTATCGCACATATCATTGTGCGAACTGCACGAGCTTCACACATGCTACTGATTGGCCTGTGTATTGAACATGTGACTTGCACTTTGATATATGTTAATTGCATGTTGCATTTGTGACGGGATTGGTGTGTTGATGAGCCTTGAGTAGCCATATCGATTTAAATAGATGAATTGGCCTAATGATAGATTGAGTGACGTCATTCTTAAGGGAAAATTGTTATCTTTTGAGGTTTTTGTTACAATTGACTTGTTTGGTACTAATGAAGTAGTCTTGCATGCTAAGTAAAAGAGGCATACCCCTCCGAAAATTTTGTGAAAAATGCATGGCAAAGAATGATGTTCGTTACAACCCCTTTAATCTTTTTGTGACTCTTAACTCATTAGTAGTGATAATGTAGAATGTGGCTCCTTTTTGTTCTTGTTTAGGAGTAAAATTGATCCTTCTTAAATTATTTGCAAGCCATGTGTGGTAAGGTTTAGTTGAATAATGTGTGTGCTTGCTTGTGTTAACTAGAACTTTTCCGATTAGTCTTTAAAGCTAGTCTTGATTACTTTTTGTTGGAGAAATGATCTTAGGCCTTCCTTGTGATTATTGAAGCCTACTTAGCCTTAAAACCCACTATTGCACTTAAATTGAATCATTAGTCACCCCTCTTGAGCCTTATACCTTTTTCTTTGGAAACCTTGATACAAGCCTTGAACTATTTTTGAGCATGAATCCCTCTCTTGAACCCATCCCTCCTTGAACTTTACAAGTGTGAAATCGAGGCTAAAAGCCTAAGTTTTGGGGTTGATAAAAGGTACCTTGGAGGAGTGCTGAATGAGTAAATCATGGTTTGTTGCTTAATAAGAATCACCAAAAAGATGGAAGAATTTTAAAAAGAAAGCAAAAGGAAAGGAGAGAAAAGAAATGAATCCTCCAAGGTGAATAGAATGATAAAGATCTGGTCCCCGAATTAAAATAAGTGAAATAGGTGCCTCGTGTTGAATGAAATTGAAAAGAAATGGCTTGGGTTTTGATATGGAAAAGTTATGTAGAGTTCAAGGAGGATGTAGTCACTTGAATATGAAAATGCATCCTACCCTGCCCTGAACCTACATTACAAGCTTAGAAAAGCCCTTTGAGATCTCCGACCGATTGTTCTTAAGCTAGTGGTGAATGAAAATAAGGGCAATCCTATGGTTGATACTTGTTAGTACTTGAAATTCCTTCTGAGTGTGAGTGTTTGTATTTTTCCCTTGTGATTGTCTTTGTACATAATGTGTTTTTGGAACTTTTGTTCTTGTGAGGGCATGCAAATTAGGATAGTTGGTGACATTGATAAACTCCGAAAATGAGTCAATTGAGCATGGTTTGGTAAGCTAGTGGTTTTGAGTCACATCTTGAGGATTGAATGTTGTCACTTTGTCATTCTTAATGTTTCATTGCATCCTTGAATTGTGTTTTTAATAGAGGGGAATGCTTAGATTAAGTTATCATGTAATTGGCTAATCGTTAGTACCAACCGAAGTCAAACTTTGTGATTGAAATGGGTTTTCCTTGGCTTGAAGCGATGTCTTTGCACTTGTGTTGTGTGCCTCTTGAAATAGAATTTTTAGTTGCTTGAGGACAAGCAATAGTTCAAGTTTGGGGGTTTGATAAGATGGTATTCTACCTACTTATTGAGCTTCTAATCTTATGCTTTTGCTAGTATAAAATGGATAAAAAGTGCAATTTGACAAGAATTTCTTCTACTTTACAAGTCTCTGTGTCTTAGAAGTGTTCAGGAAAGATTCAAGTGAAAACAAGTCAAATGGAGCAAAAAGGAGTTGCTGGTCACTGGCATTAAATTGGCCATCGCGACCGTGAGAGTGAGATCATGCGATCGTGATGCATTGGCAGAAACTCAAACCAACGCGACTGCCAAAGTGGAGTCACACGATCGCATGGAAGGAAATAATAAAACCTCGTGATCGCAAAGGTCATAGATGAGATCGCGATGAAGGCATCATCAGCTGCAGGACAGATTTGGAAATTCCCACTTTTGGAAACCCCAATTCACATAAAACTGTTCTCAACCAATTGAGAACCTATCTTTGGCTGTTTTTCACAACTTTTGGCAAAGCTAGGAGGGAAAGTTCATCAACCTAGATAGGTTCCTCAATTTGTGAAGGATTAATAGTGGGGATTTAGGGTTTCCACTTTAGATCAAGGCTAGAGATAGTTTGGTTGCCGAAAATTCCCATCTAAGAGTTGGGGTTAGAAATAGCCTTACTCACCCAAGTTAATTTGTTGGTTATTGCTCACTCATGGTATTTCGAGAGAACCCATGAGGATAGTTGCTTGATTGGTTGAAAGACGGTTGAGCACACCTTTATCCAAGACTACCCACGTGTTAATAATGTACAAGTATTGTGAATTGAATTCCCATTCCCAATTCTCCCTTATTGTCCTTGCTTGGTGAAATCAAGGTGAAAGCCATTGATCAAAACCTATCTTTTGTTTGATTTTCTTTTATCTTTTAGTTGAATTTAAGCCCCCCCCCTTTAGATATATTTTCCCTTTTCGTTCTTTGAACTTCATTAACTTGCTCTTATTCTTTATTAGCTCGATCACGATTACATTATGTCACGACCCGATATCTCAAGTCATGATGGCACCTATAATTCCCAGTAGGCGAACCGATTCCCGTAGCCCAGAACGGTTAGTAATGGGCTACTACCTAATCAAAACGCAGCAGCAAGCAGAAATAAGCGAAACAAAACTCGAATATAAATACATAAGGAAACTACACCAACCCCAAGACTTGGTATCAATAGTACAGAAGCTTCTAATAGGATACAAATGCTAGTAGTAACAAAATACAATATAAATTGCCTCCAAAAGTACAAGGAGCAACAGTACAACAAATGAGATGTAGACAAGCCCCGACCGTCAGGCGCTCACCCTAGTCTCAAAGATCCAAAAGTTGCACGAGTCTCCAACGTGATCAACGGCGAAAGCTCAGCTAATATCTGCTCAAAAAGAAGTGCAGAAGTGTAGTATGAGCACCAAAACCACGGGTACTCAGTAGGTATCATAGGCCGACTGAGCGCATATAAGATATAAAAGCAGTAAGTAACAGATAACAAGAAAGCAGTCACTCAGGCAATAAGCAAGGCACAAAGAGCTAGCACAGATCATCCATAACCAAGAGCTTCAAGTAACACATGCTAGCACAGAGATACAATTACATAGAATCACAGGTGAAGGAAAGGAAAACACACCTGGAGTCCTTGCACAATAATATAAGTAAGTAGAGAGAGAGTTGAGAAAATGGCGGTATACCGGTAACCTCAAGTGGAAGGAAAAGACGGGGATCAGTCTAACATACTCAAAATGGAATCAACCAGTATAAGGAAATCATAACACCAATCCAATCATATGATATCATAACCAGGGAATCACCTCACAAGTACAACCCTAGGATGAAATAACTAGGCCACAATAACCGAGAGATACCACTCAACTTCCCACAAGAATAGAACCAGAGTCTCACACTCTGCTCAGAAGGCCACACAAAAGTGCCTCATTAAGATAGGACTCTAAAGCCCTCTCAATAATCAGAAATCCCACAACCAAAGCCTCAACAGTCTAGCCATCACTAATCTTTCAAGAACCGGGTGCCAAGACAAGCTCTAAGTAAAAAAAGGAGTAAATATAGTCTACCTACAGTCCCAACGGCCGCCCATACAACCAAGGAACACAATCAAGTGAAAACAAACCCTCTGGCATCCCATACTACCAGAGCGTACACTAAACACACAACAATATGATATGAAATAGAACCTCTGTATGTACCTCCTTCGGTGCCAATCAGGCCCAGCAGGCAGGTTCCATGGAAGGGCTCAGCCTGTATACCTCTACTCCACCATATACCCATCCCTCCGACGCTCGCAGCCCGAAACCCCAGGCCCAGAGCGGCAAGGTCCATGGAGGTCCCTGACCCCATACTAAAACTCAGTATCAAGACATGTCATCCGGAAGTAAATCCGGGATCAAGATAGAGACATTGTCTCAAGTATGCATGCCCAGATCCCGTCCAGGACTAAAGTAGTAGAAAATGCCTCAAAAACCCCTCCAAGGGTGCCCAGGCATAACCGGGTCTAAAACTGTAGTAAATCAAGTGTAGTGCTCCGCCCCACAGAGACTAGTATCAGTAATAAAATCAAGTCTGGTGCTCTGCCCCGCAGAGACTAGTGCCAGTAATAAAATCAGTGCGAAAACATCCAAAAATCCCCTTTTTTATCAGCAACAGTACCAAAAATGGGCCCCTAGGGCCATGCAAATTTAGGAAAACTGTCAGTAGTGGCTCACAGCAAAAACTGCAGTAAAACATGCAGGGGAAAACCTTTTTCATGGATGATATGCTCGCACACAAATATAAAAGTAGCCCAAAGGCTCACAACAATTCCTATCAGCCCTGCACAGGCCCAATAGCTACTCAGCAGACATAACCAGCCTAAAAGGATAATCTCTATGTTCAGGACTCGCGGACATTCCCAAATATCCCACCATATATGTTCCAGAGTCAATACAAGGCCACACAGGACCACAAAGGTAATATACATTTCTACGCGAATACTACAAACAACGTATGAAATAGACGGACGAAAGGCGGACAAGGTCTGGGATACCAACCTATAACAACCCATCCAAGGATGCTAATTAATGCAGTTATAGCCTATATATGCAGAGTCTAGGTAGGAAAGCCATAACCTACCTGTCATCCAATGACTAGCTGCAAGAACGACATCGTCTAGACTCGAACAGCTCCAGGAAGCTTTGAATCGCACAAAACAAATACTTTCAACTGAAGCCCTAAAGGCGTCTCTATGAAGCCTGACCAACCAAGGGAATGAAACAATTGCTAGAATCGACAAGGCTGGAAGAACGAGCCATAGCCAATTGATAAGGTGTTAATGTCACACTCGCGACCAGTCAACTCCAAAACATAAAATGAGTCCAATAACAATAAGAAATGGCAGCTAAATCCAACAATAATATGTTAACCATATCTCAAAGGAGCGACGAGCTCCCGAGGCACTATTTCAAGGCGTACTTCACGTTGTCCAATCCAATCACTATCGTATGCGATCCCAAAAAGAATCGCACAATTTCCCAATCCCTCCAGCACCTTAACACAACCAGAACACCACAACAATAACCAAACATAACAAGATAAAGGGGCTGTCCAAAGCCACAAATCCAAAATACCACTTCGGGGCTCAGAAATCCATAAAACAATACTAGAACATATAATAACGAAGGAGGGTCATAGGAGGAAGGTTACCTCAACAAAAAGCTTTGAAATACCAAGCTAAAAATGCTGTTATATGTACCCACCACGAGCTGTAACAATAGACGGCAAGAAAACACGACAAACATGCCGATAGCAATAAGTTCTCCTCGGAATTGATTCTAAAGCTCAAATTAAGAACGAGTCGAGGATTTAGAACCCTTACCTTATGATAATCAAATGATAATACCATAAAAATATCAGTTCCACGAGCTGTCTCCTTGTAGTAGCAACAAACGGAGCCAAAACGACGAGAAAACTATACCACGATGATGAGCTCGCTACGTAGAGAAACTTCCGTTGAACTTCCGAATTGAAAGGATCAAGGTCAATGGATTATTTCTAAGGTTTATATCTGATTTTGTAAGGTTTTGGTCTGTTTTTGTGGGTTTAAAACGAAGGAGAAGCTGATTTATAAAGGCAAACCGACTTAGGATGCGGGCCCCACCTTGACGTGTCTGCTTGCGCAGTCTTACGAAATCGTGAATGTCTCTCTATTCTGAAGTCGTATGAACAAACGGTTTAGTGCGTTGTAAACTAGACTCGTAGAACTTTGATTTGGTATATTGGGGGCCCACTAACTCTTTATATATAGGGAGAAACACCCCAATACATTTAACCCAAATTTGAAGAGAATTCCTTAAAGGAATTTACAATAACTTTTTCCGACTTTTGTTTCGCAACTTGCTTGACTTCAAAACTTATCATACGACCATTTTGCGATTATAATACATCATAACACATCCTTCTTAGTATATTACACACTATTAGTCTTACCCCAAAGGCATGGGTTACTATAAACCTTCCAAACGGGCGAGGTGTTACACGAGGCATTTCTTTAACTCGAACTTTCGAGTAAGGGATTCCCTTGACCTAGAACCTTGGTTTAATTCTTTGGTATTACCAAGAATGTTGACTGAAGTCAAAGATTTCCAAAGTTGAAGCTCTAAAATGAGGAACGGCCATAAAGACAAAACAACAGCCCGGGCACCGAACTACCGGTCTCGACAAGCCATAAATGACTTGGGCCGCTACAAGTAAGCTCTAATGGTACAAGAAAGTCAAAAACGTGTAAATGACCGGAAGGGTCATTATATCATCCACTACTAAAAATACTTTCGTCCCCGAAAGTCAGGAAGGAAGAAAATACCAGAGATTTAAGAATAGCGGATATAACGCCCGCACTTCTCTCTCAGACAACCCGGGTAACCTTAGAACAGAACCAAAGAAAGCAACCAAGCGTTAATTTCTTACTAGCCAAGCTAGATTTCAACCTCCAGAGATCTGCCAACCCAAACTGAACCTCGAGAATCTTAACCAAAAAGCACCTACACAACACCGAAACCAGAGCACCAAGGCTATCAACACACATAACTCGAATCCTCAAAACTATATCAAGTTTACCAGAAAATCCATCAACCCAAAATTCCAACTCATGAGCTGTTCCACAAAACCCCTTTTTTTCTGAACTGAATCCTTTAGCACCACAAAAAGGAATCTGCATACAAGCTGAACACTCAAACCACCCTCGAAGCATCAACTGACACACCAGAGATCCATAGTTCCTGCTTATACTTTACCACAAACGAAGTCACCCATTGTACAAATGCGTTTTAAGCCAAGATATAGGCTATTAGCCTTTGCCATCCAAGATAACAACCCGTCGCATATCATTGAAACTAAAGTTAACTGCCTTGACTGACCACCAACCAACGAACAAACATTTTTTCTAACATCAAATTTGCTAATTGAACCGTGCCAGGTCTGAATCAGCTGAAAGTGAATGAACCAGGGCAACCTGTCCTAAAGACCCAAACAAAAACCACAATCCTGCAAGAAGTGTGGCAAGCCTACCACAAAGTCAGTAACCATGAGCCAACCTCTTTACTCTAGAAAACACTACTGCTACTCCGAACACTCGAACACCATTTGAATATGAAATTGCCTTACGAATCTCACCTCAGGAAGAAGTCCACCATGCCACAAATATCAAGTCCAACCAACCCGAAGGCAAAGGAAAAAGGTGCATGGGGTTCAAGGTTACCATATAGCCATAGAATTTTTTCATATACTTTCAACTCATTCCTTTGGCCTGAATCAACCGCTCTACTGGTTCTGCAAACAACCAACCACTTCAAAGCATATATCATAATGAACTTCTCGTCCATACTGGCCGAGTCTAACCAACACTAGAACTCCACATAAACAACTACTCCAGAGGAATCAATTAAACAAGCTTTCAAATCCTGGGCAAACAAATGGCTATTATCAGTCTCTACATATCATCAGAGCTCAAAATAGCCTCGCTAGTCTTAACCCGCACAAGCTGACCACATAAAGCATACACCACTGCTGAAGCTCAAACTTACACTGCTGAGTCTGTCCAACCATGGTAGAAGAACCTCGTACTAACTAGAACACTACTGAAATCTAGAATATCTCGCCTCTTGCAGAGGTTAGCCAAGGACTAGGTGTCCAAGGCCAATAGCCGCATCCACAACTGAAGTAAAGAAGCTAAGTTGCCCGCACCCACTACCTCCCGGTACTAGGATGCTGCAACCAAATAGAACTACCACGAACCATTCGATGTAACCTGCCAAGCCATGATTCTGAACCCCAACTTTCAAAACTACCAACTAAAGCCTTGGTCGAACCTGTATGTTGCCAATGAACCCTTAAGAACCCAAGCCAACTAGGCCTGAAAATGCAAGTTGCCAACACCGCAGTTGCTACTGAAACAAAACCAATCGATGGAAAACCCACATCAATGTGTAGATGGCTGAATCGAATCACCGACACACAATCCCAAAGCAAACCTTCATCGCCACCTCAGGCAACTACGAGGACACATAAATACATACACAGAGTTATCTCCCTTCTTTTTCAACTAAACAAAATGCTTCCTTAGCACATACTAAACCTTACAAATCCTTTCTCGAATAAGAACCTGAAGCCATTACCTTACTACTCATAGCTACACATCAAATTCAATAAGGAAGGAGAAGGATGGGCCGGATGCCTAACTCACCCGGAATGCTTACAAATACAACCCAACCACGAGGTTACGATCAACACTTAGTCGGAAGTCCTAAAGTCAAGACCCAATCACGATGCCAACATCCAGAGCTCATCAAAAGAACTATGATCAAGATTCGTTCGAACTAGAGCTAGGGATACAACCAAACACCCAACAGACCAGGAAGTGGAGGAGGCTATGGGAACAACCCACATACCTGCCAACCTCCTAAACTAATAAACAAAGAGGGTAAACTCTAGACACTCGGGAGTCCAAGCCAATCTATGCACACTAGCATAACCAATATCTCCCAACTGAGGCAAAATCTCAACTCCAGCCCAACTATCAGTAATACACCAAACCATCACACGGATCTCTAGCCACGCTAGATAATGGCCTAGGCAACAACCATCTAGGACCGTTCAACAAGGGCAACTCAACCACAAGTCCAAAATCACAATGAAACAGGGGTAACCCAACTAGAAACATAATAACAAGAACTACCCACGAGCTACAACTCTGGGAAAACACCTCTCAAGGCTAACTTACTCCCATCCACTACTAAAGAATAAACTACCAATAAAATAACATATCGATACTACAATTCGGGTAGCCAAACAACTTAAACAAGTAGTAGGTAGACATATAAGCAATTACACGATAGAAGGGATAGAGTCGCAACACGAGTGGGACTAACATAAGTCGAAGGTAGCAAAAGCCTAACCTGCAGCAATAATATCAGGAACCTCTACCTCTGGCCCACCAAGAGGAGTATCAAGCTGCTGGGATATAACTCTGGACTGAGTAGTCAAAACTAAAGGCCCAACCGGCCCTCGCCGGGGACAAGATCTATAAAGGTGACCAATCTCTCCACAATGATAACAACCAGGCTGTCCGAGATACACAATCATAGGGTAATTCCTAGTAAAGTGCCCATGCTCACCACACCGAAAATAGCCTATTCCAGATAAAGTCCGATGGGAAAATCTTACCTCTTACTCAAATACCGACAGACAACCCTGTTGAAGAACTAGAAGCTCAACCCTAACTGAAGCACCACTCACAGAATCGGGTACTGAAACACTCACTGGATGGCTCAGAGTCCTAGCCACGGTGTCTTAAAGCACTGAGGTTGCTATAAATCCAATCAGAGGTTGGGCTGACCCCATACCCCCTATCTAGTGCAGTAAACCCTCACTCTGGAGTCCTGGCATTGATGGAAGCATTTAAGAAATAGGCACAGAAGCTTCGGCACCAACCGATATCGCACTCGTATGAGGCATCTCAGAATAACTGAACAACTGAAGTTTCAAAGTCAATAGAGCCAGGAACGCACGATAAGGAGCCAAGAAGATGAAATATTTCCTAACAATGCCCTGTAGCTTCCCGCAGATAGGATACAGACGTCATCGTACCAATCCACGAGACTCTACTTAGACACTTGCTTCTGTACCATGACACTGGTTAACCTAGAGCTCTGATACCAAGCTGTCACGACCCGATTTCTCAAGTCATGATGGCACCTACAATCCCCAGTAGGCGAACCAATTCCCATAGCCCAGAACGGTTAGTAATGGGCTACTACCTACCCAAAATGCACCAGCAAGTAGAAATAAGCGAAAGCAAAACACGAATATAAATACATAAGGAAACTACACCAACCCCAAGACTTGGTATCAATAGTACAAAAGCTTCTAATAGGATGCAAGTGCTAGTAGTAACAAAATACAACATAAATTGCCTCCGAAAGTAGAAGGAGCAACAATACAACAGATGAGATGTAGACAATCCCCGACCGTCAGGCGCTCACCCTAGTCTTAAAGATCCAAAAGTTGCACGAGTCTCCAACGTGATCAACGGCAAAAGCTCAGCTAATATCTGCACAAAAAAAGTGCAGAAGTGTAGTATGAGCACCAAAACCACGGGTACTCAGTAGGTATCATAGGCCAACTCAGCGCATATAAGATATAAAATTAGTAAGTAACAGATAGCAAGAAAACAGTCACTGAGGCAATAAGCAAGGCACAAAGAGCTAACACAGATCATGCATAACCAAGAGCTTCAAGTAACACATGCTAGCACAGAGATACAATTACATAGAATCACAGGTGAAGGAAAGGAGAACACACCTGGAGTCCTTGCACAATAATATAAGTAAGTAGAGAGAGAGTTGAGAAAATGGCGGTATACCGGTAACCTCAAGTAGAAGGAAAAGATGGGGAGCAGTCTAACATACTCAAAATGGAATCAACCAGTATAAGGAAATCATAAAACCAATCCAATCATATGATATCATAACCAGGGAATCACCTCACAAGTACAACCCTAGGATGAAATAACTAGGCCACAATAACCGAGAGATACCACTCAGCTTCCCACAAGAATAGAACCAGAGTCTCACACTCTGCTCAGAAGGCCACACAAAAGTGCCTCAATAAGATAGGACTCTAAAGCCCTCTCAATAATCAAAAATCCCACAACCAAAGCCTCAATAGGCTAACCATCACTAATCTTTCAAGAACCGGGTGCCAAGACAAGCTCTAAGTAAAAACAGGAGTAAATATAGTCTACCTACAGTCCCAATGGCCGCCCATACAACCAAGGAACACAATCAAGTGAAAACAAACCCTCCGGCATCCCATACTACCAGAGCGTTCACTGAACACACAACAAACAAGGGTGGAATCCAATGCATGATATGATATGATGTGAAATAGAACCTCTGTATGTACCTCTTCCGGTGCAAATTAGGCCCAGCAGGCAGGTTACATGGAAGGGCTCTGCCTGTATACCTCTACTCCATCGTATACCCTTCCCTCCGGCGCACGCAACCCGAAGCCCCAAGCCTAGAGCGACAAGGTCCATGGAGGTCCCCGACCCCATACTAAAACTCAGTATCAAGATATGTCATCTGAAAGTAAGTCCGGGATCAAGATAGAGACCCAGTATCAAGTATGCATGCCCAGATCCCGTCCAGGACTAAAGTAGTATAAAATGCCTCAAAAACCCCTCCAAGGGTGCCCGGGCTTAACCGGGTCTAAAACCGTAGTAAATCAAGTCCTCCGCCCACAGAGACTAGTATCAGTAATAAAATCAAGTCTGGTGATATGCCCCGCAGAGACTAGTACCAGTAATAAAATCAGTGCGATAACATCCAAAAATCCCCTTTTCTATCAGCAACAATACAAAAAACGGGCCCCTAGGACCATGTAAATTTAGGAAAATTGTCATTAGTGGCTCACAACCAAAACTGTAGTAAAACATGCAGGGGAAAACCTTTTTCATAGATGATATTCTCGCACAGAAATATAAAAGTAGCCCAACGGCTCACAACAATTCCTATCAGCCCTGCATAGGCCCAATAGCTACTCAGCAGACATAACCATCCTAAAAGGATAATCTCTATGTTCGGGACTCATGGACATTCCCAAATATCCCACCATATATGTTCTAGAGTCAATACAAGGCCACACAGGACCACAAAGGTAATATACATTACTACGCGAATACTACAAATAATGTATGAAATAGACGGACAAAAGGCGGACAATGTCTGAGGTACCAACCTATAACAACTCATCCAAGGATGCTAATTAATGCAGTTATAACCTATATACGCAGAGTCTAGGTAGGAAATCCATAACCTACCTGTCATCCTATGACTAGCTGCAGGAACGACATCGTCTAGACTCGAACAGCTCCAGGTAGCTCTGAATCGCACAAAAAAAATACTTTCAACTGAAGCCCTAAAGGCGTCTCTATGAAGCCTGACCAACCAAGGTAATGGAACAATTGCTAGAATCGACAAGGCTGGAAGAACGAGCCATAGCCAATTGATAAGGTGTTAATGTCACACTCCCGACCAGCCAACTACAAAACATAAAATGAGTCCAATAACAATAAGAAATGACAGCTAAATCCAACAATAATATGTTGACCACATCTCTAAGGAGCGACGAGCTCTCGAGACACTATTTCAAGGCGTACTTCACATTGTCCAATCCAATCACTATCGTATGTGATCCCAAAAAGAATCGCACAATTTCCCAATCCATCCAGTACCTTACCACAACCAGAACACCACAACAATAACCAAACATAACAAGATAAAGGGGCTGTCCAAAGCCACAAATCCAAAATACCACTTTGGGGCTCCGAAATCCATAAAACAATACTAGAACATATAATAACGAAGGAGTGTCATAGAAGGAAGGTAACCTCGACAAAAAGCTTTGAAATACCAAGCTAAACATGCTGTTATAAGGACCCACCACGAGCTGTAACAATATACGGCAAGAAAACACGACAAACATGCCGATAACAATAAGTTCTCCTCGGAATTGATTATAAAGCTCAAATTAAGAATGAGTCGAGGATTTAGAACCCTTAACTTACGATAATCAAATGATAATACCATAAAAATATCAGTTCTATGAGCTGACTCCTTGCAGTAGCAACAAACGGAGCCAAAACGATGAGAAAACTATACCAGGACGATGAGCTCGCGACGTAGAGCAACTTCCGTTGAACTTCCGAATTGAAAGGATCAAGGTCCATGGATTATTTCTAAGGTTTATATCTTATTTTGTATGGTTTTGGTCTGTTTTTGTGGGTTTAAAACGAAGGAAAAGCTGATTTATAAAGGCAAATCGACTTAGGATGCGGGCCCCACCTTGACGTATCTGCTTGCGCAGTCTTACAAAAATTTGAATATCTCTCTATTATGAAGTCGTATAAATGAAAGGTTTAGTATGTTGGAAACTAGACTCGTAGACCTTCGATTTGGTATATTGGAGTCCCATTAACTCTTCATAGATAGGGAGAAACACCCCAAGACATTTAACCCAAATTTGAAGAGAATTCCTTAAAGGAATTTACAATAACTTTTTCCGACTTTTGTTTCGCAACTTGCTTGACTTCAAAACTTATCATACGACCATTTTAAGATTATAATACCTCATAAAACATCATTATTAGTATATTAGACACTATTAGTCTTACCCCAAAGGCATGGGTTACTATAAACCTTCCAAACGGGCGAGGTGTTACACGAGGCATTTCTTTAACTCGAACTTTCGAGTAAGGGATTCCCTTGACCTAGAACCTTGGTTTAATTCATTGGTATTACCAAGAATGTTGACTGAAGTCAACGATTTTCAAAGTTGAAGCTCTAAAATGAGGAACGACCATAACGACCAAACAACGGCCCGGGCACCAAACTACCGGTCCTGACAAGCCATAAATGACTTGGGCCGCTACAAGTAAGTTCTAATGGTACAAGAAAGGCGAAAACGTGTAAATGACCGGAAGGGTCATTACACATTGTTCTCTATGAGATCGACCCCGACTCCCATCGAGAATATAAATGTGTTTTGCTCTAACGATCATAATCACCTCCATTAGAGAGTGTATTTGAGCATTATTACCCAGCAGGGCACTGCTTCTAGTTCTGTTGGTCAACGCTAGAACTGCCTTTATGCCATGTCCTCTCTCCAAGACCAGAAGAGTTCACCGGATGTTATTACTAGTATGTTAAAAGTCTTCTCTCTCGATGTTCATGCTTTATTAGATCCGGGTGCCTCCTTATCTTTTGTGTCCCCATATATGGCTTTCTAGTTTGAGATTAGTCCTGATCACCTCTTAGAACCCCTTTGTATTTCTACTCTTGTTGGTAAGTTAGCCCTAGCCAAAAGAATCAACCAAAATTGCCCTATCTGAATCCTTCATAGAGTCACTTCAGTAGATCTAGTAGAGTTGGAGATGACTGATTTTGATGTTATTCTTAGGATTGATTGTTTGTATGCATGTTATGCCTCAGTTGATTGTTTTACTCGAGTTATTAGTTTCAAGTTTCCAAATGAACTTGTTTTAGATTTGCAAAGTAGTCCTCCATCTTGAAGGGACATTTCATATCTTATCTTAAGGCTAAGAAGATGATTTATAAGGTTTATGTCTATCATATAGTTTGAGTTGTGGACACGAAGTCCAAAACCACATCTCCCTAGTCAGTCCCTGTTGTGAATGAGTTTCTAGAAGTATTTCCCGATGATTTACCTGAAGTCCCTCCCGAGTGAGAGATCGACTTTGCAATAGATCTTCTTCCAGATGTGCATCCTATCTCTATTCCTTCCTATAGAATGGCTCCTGTGGATCTTAAGGAATTGAAGGATCATTTTAAGGATCTCCTTGATAAGGGTTTTATTTGACCCTATATCTCTCCATTGGGTGCTCCAGTCTTATTTGTGTGAAAGAAAGATAGTTCTCTCAGAATGTGTATCGACTACCGTCAGTTGAACAATGTCACAATCAAGAATAAGTATCCTATTCCTAGGATTGATGACTTGTTCGATCAGCTTCAGGGTGCCAGTTACTTTTCCAAGATTGACCTTATATCCGGTTATCATCAGCTCCGTGTTTGAGAGTGTGACATCCCAAAAACAACCTTCATAATTTGGTATGGTCTTTATGAATTTATGGTTATGTCTTTTGGACTAACAAATGCTCATGCAGCCTTTATGGATTTAATGAACCGGGTGTTCAAATGGTATTTGGATGTGTTTGTGATTGTGTTCATTCATGATATTCTTATCAATTCTCAGAGTACGGAGGAGCATGCGAACCATTTGAGAGTGGTGTTGCAAACTCTCAAGGATCGACATTTATTTGCTAAGTTTACCAACTGCAAGTTTTGGATGCAGTCTATTGCTTTTTTGGGTCACATTGTGACTAGAGATGGTATTCGAGTTGATTCTCAAAAGATTGAGGCAGTAAAGAACTAGCCTAGACCCACTTCCCCGTCTGATATTAGGAGCCTCTTAGGTTTGGCTGGTTACTACAGGAGATTTGTGGAAGGGTTTTCTTCCATTGCTGCCCAATTAACTCGGTTGACTCAGAAGAAGGTTAAATTTTAGTGGTCTGATCTATGTGAAAGGAACTTTCAGGAATTGAAGACTAGATTGAACACAACCCCAGTGTTGGCTCTACCCGAGAGCCTAGATGACTTTAATGTGTATTGTGATGCTTTTAGAATTGGTTTGGGTTGTGTGTTGATGCAGCGTGTAAGGTGACAGCTCATGCTTCGAGGCAGCTGAAGACTTATGAGAACAACTACCCTACTCATGATCTTGAATTGGCGTTCATTATTTTTGCTTTGAAGATTTGGAGACACTACTTGTATGGTGTTCATGTGTATATATTCATCGATCATAAGAGTCTTCAGTATGTGTTCACTCAAAAGGAATAGAATCTTCGTCAAAAGAGGTGGCTTGAGCTTCTTAAGGATTATGATATGAGTGTGTTTTACCATCCGAGTAAGGCTAATGTCATGGAGGATGCAATTAGTAGGTTGTCTATAGGTAGTGTGTCTCAGGTTGAAGACGTAAAAAAGGAATTGGCCAAGGATGTTCATCGACTTGCTCGATTGGGAGTTTGCCTTATGGATTCGACAAAATGTGTTGTTATTGTTCAAAATGGTTCTGAATCTTCCTTGGTAGATAAAGTGAAAGAAAATCAAGACAGTGATCCTATTTTGCACTAGTTAGAGGGTGCAGTCCATCAGCAAAGAGTAGAGGTTTTCTCCCAAGGGGGAGATGGTGTGCTTCCATATAAGGGTCGATTGTGTGTTCCTGACATATATGGGTTGAGATAGCATATTTTGACAGACGCTCATAACTCTAGGTATTTCATTCACCCTGGTGCCACCAAGATGTACAGTGACCTATGGGAAGTCTATTGGTGGAATGGCATGAAAAGGGACATAGCAGGTTTTGTGGCTAAGTGTCCTAACTATCAACAAGTGAAGGTAGAGCATCAGCGACCGGGTGGTGTGGCTTAGGATATTGATCTTCCTAATTAGAAGTGGGAAGTGATCAATATGAACTTCATTACTGGTTTTCCTCGTACTCATAGGCAACATGATTCTAATTGGGTGATTGTCGATAGGATGACTAAATCAGTCCACTTCTTGGCTGTTAAGACTATAGATTTAGCTGAGGATTATGCTAGACTCTACATTTGTGAGATATTCAGATTGCATGTGTTCCATTGTCCATAATTTCAAACAGGGGTACTTAGTTTACATCTCAATTTTTTGGAGATCATTTCAGAAGGGTCTTGGTATTCAGGTTAAGCTTAGCATAACTTTTAACCCAAAGACGGATGGCCAGGCAGAGCGTACTATTCAGACTTTGGAGAATACGTTGAGAGCTTGTGTGATTGATTTCAATGGTAATTGGGATGATCACTTACCTCTTATCGAGTTTGCCTACAATAACAACTTTCACTCTAGCATCTGGATGTCTCCTTATGAGGCACTTTATGGGCGGAGGTGTAGATCTCCTATTGGTTGGTTTGAGGTAGGTGAGGCAGCTTTGATTGGTCCAGATTCAGTTCATGAGACTATGGAGAAAGTTTAGGTCATTAGGGATAGGTTAAAGACCGCTAAGAGTCGAAAAAAATAATATGCAGATGTGAGGAGAAGAGAGTTGGAGTTTGAGGTTGATGATTCGGTGTTTCTAAAAGTGTAACCCATGAAGGGTGTGATGAGATTTGACAAGAAAGGAAAGCTTAGTCCCCGCTATATATGTCCTTATCAGATTCTTTGGAGAGTTGGTAGTGTTGCTTATGAGTTGGATTTGCCATCAGATTTAGAAGCAGTTCATCTAGTTTTCCATGCTTCCTTGTTGAAGAAGTATGTTGTGACCCGAATTTGATTATTTCTTTGGAGGATGAGGGTGTGAAGGACAACCTTATGTATGAGGAAGTTCCCATGGAGATTCTTGATCGTCAGATTCAAAGGTTGAGAAACAAAAAAGTCGCTTTGGTGAAAGTCCTTTGGAGAAATAAGCTAGTTGAGGGAGCTACTTGAGAAGCGGAAGCAACCATGAAAGCCAAGTACCCTCATCTAATTCCTTCCGATTCAGTTTCAGCTTGAGGTAATAGTTTCCTCCTTAGTATGCTCCTCCAATTCTATTCCATCAGTTTTTCTCATTGTCTTAGCATGCATTCATGTTTTCTGAAGTTAGTTTAGTCATGTTTTAAGTTAAAAAGATCAGTTCTCATGTCTATCCTTGAGTTTTATGTTTTTTTGGTTGGTTGGGCTATTTTCTCTCCAGTTTTCATTACTTAGCCTTCATTCGAGGACGAATGATCCTAAGGGGGAGATATTATAACACTCCAGAATTTGATCCATCTTTCAAACTTGAGAAATCTAAAAAATTTGTTTCATCTCAGGAATTATGGGTCCAAACCATGGGCCGTGGTTTGAACCACGAGCCATGGAATGAAGTCGTGGTTTGTATCTGATTGTTCAGCCTCTTGTCTGGAAACCATGAGTGAGTTCTATAGAACGTAGTTCAATCTATGGCCCATCCTATTGACTCGTGGAATCAGATAAGAGGGCTAACAATTTCCCTAGGAACCACGAGTGGCTTCTACGGCCCGTAGTTTGAACTACGGACCATCCTATTGACTCGTGAAACTTGATCTGAGGTCTGCTAAATTCTCCAGGAAACCATGAATGGGTCTACGGATCATAGTTTATACTACGGTCCATCATGTTGACTCGTAGAACATCTTCTGCGGTTGATCATTTGGTCCAGGAAGCACGAGTGGAAACCATGAGTCATGGTTTAGTCTACGACTCGTGGATGGCACCCGTGATTCCTGAATTCGAGATTTTTAACAACTTTTCTTTAATTAAAAACCAGAGGTATTTTTTTAATTATTCACCCTTTTAAATCTTAAGTGAGGTTTTTTTGGCCACTTTTAGCAAGCTTTCTACTCTTAATAGCCTAAGTCTTTCATTATTCCTCATTCATCTACCAAAAGAGGAAACAAACTCCTTCAAGCTCCAAGTCTCAAGCTCCAAGTTCAAGCCTCCATTTCTTTTCATCTTAGATCAAGCGAGCTTCAATAAGGTAAGTGGGTATTCAATAAGGGATTTCCTTCACCCTTATGCCCAAAACCCCGTTTTACTTTGATTTATGAAATTGTGAAATTGGGGTTCTTACTCAAATTGGGGAAAAGTTATGGGTTCAATCTTAAAGCATCAATTCACAATTTCTCATTACTTATCAATGATTTATTTGAGGTTCTTTAATTGATTTCAAAAGCCCATGCACTAAAGATAATTTCTAGCATGATTCTATTGAATTGCAGGTTTTCAGGTAAAACTTGGCATGTTTAGATAACATGACCTTATGTATTTATGAAAGTGCATGCCTAATTCTTCAAGCTATGAATTTAGAAAGAACAGTATATTTTGAATTATGGTCATGCTAAGTTTTAAGACTTATGATATGTGAATTACATAACATTAGATATGTCTTTATGCTTTTCAATCATATTTGACATTAGATATGTCACAAGTACGAATTAAGATATATGTATATTTTGGGAGTAGTATTTAGCACTGAGTTGGACTAGGGTTTAGCGTACCCTTAAGTCCTAAAACTATGTTGCCACTGTAGGTTGCCCTCTGTGGCTTATGAAAGGATCCTGATAGATAAGGTTCTAACCTTGGCCAGTTAGGACAACGTTTTTTGGTATGGGCGTATGAAATTGGACTCCATGTAGCTCATCATGGTTTATGTCGGTTAAGAGAAACTCCCGTATGAATGTTTTTAAGTCGTATGCTATGTATCTTTTATCTTATTTTAAATTATGATATTTCTTATGACTTCTCTTTTATGCATGATCTTAGTTTCAATTATGTTTCAAGCATGTTTTACCTTATTTATGCATATCTTACATACTCAGTACATCCTATAGTACTAAGTTATATTCTCGCATTGTATCCTTTGATGATGCAGAGACAGGCTCTTTCCCTCAGACTCGTGGCTAGACATCACTGAAGACCCACTTTCTGTTAGTGAGTCCTTATTATCTGAGGGCTAGTGTTAGACCTATCTCTTTCATGTTCTTCCTTTGGATTTTTGAGTTATTTGGGATATTTTCCCATCAACTCTTTATGACAGTTTTGAGGCTTTCAGACATAGATAGTATTCGGGTCTCTCTTTCAGATTATGTTTTATCTTGACTTTATCATTTATAGATTGGGTTGCGTAGCTTTCTATTTATGCTTCTGCTATGTTTTCTTATGAATGACTGAATATGCCATGACCAAGGGTTAACTTAGGGTACTTGTGGTTCCGGGTCCTGTGTTACGCCTAGGGAGTAGTCTCGGGGCATGACATCTTCCCTCTTTGAACTCTAAAATTGTTAATTTGAGGCTAAAAATCTAAGGTTGCGAGTGATTGAGAAACACCTTGGAGGAGTGCTAAGTAAGTTTATCATGGCTTGTTGGTAGAATTCTAAAGGAATTGTCAAAAGAAATAAAGAATTTTGAAAAGAAAGAAAAAATGAGAGGAAAAGAGGAAAGAGAGAAAAGGAAAGGAAACCTTCAAGGAAAGCAAAAATAAGTGAAATAGTGAAAAGGAATATGGATTTGGTTTTTGAATTGAAAAAGTGGAGTAGTATTCAAGGAGGATGTAGTCTCTTTAATCCAAAATGCTTATCCTACCCTTCCCCAAGCCTACCTTACAAGCTTAGAAAAGTCCTTTGAAATCTCTGACCGATTGCTTTTGAGTTAGTGGAAAATGAAAATAAGGGCAAGCCTATGGTTTGACACTTGTTAGTACTTGAAACTCTTTGTGAGTGTCAATGATTGTTCATTTGTCCCTTGTGTTACCCATGTGCGTAGTGTGTTTCAGGACTTTCATTCTTGTGAGGGCATGTTAATTAGGATAGTTGGTGATGTTGACAAATTCCAAAAATGAGTCAAATGAGCATGCTTGGTAAACTAGTGGTTTTGAGTCACTTCTTGAGGAATTATTGTTGTCACTTGATTGTTTTTGTATTCCATTGCATTCTTAAAAGTGTTATTTTCAATAGAGGGGATTGTGTAAATAAAATTCCCATGTGATCGACTAATCATTAGTACCAACCGAAGTCATGCGTTTGTGCTTTAAGTGAGTCTTCTTCATTTGTATCGATGCCATTGCACTTGTGCTTTTGTGTCTTTTGAATTAAAGTTTTAAGTTTGCTTGAGAACAAGCAATAGTTCAAGTTTGGGGGTTTTATAAGTTGGTATTCTACCTACTTATTTAGCTCTTAATCTTATGCTTTTGCTAGTATAATTTAAAATGATAGTGCAATTGACACAAATTACTTCAATTTTACAAGTTTATGTGACTTAGAAGTGATCAGGAAGGATTCAGAAGAAAACAAGTAAAAATGGAGCTATTTGGAATTTCCTGACCACTGGCAGTAATGTGTTCTTCGTGATAGAGAGCTACAATGCACGCGATCGCAGTCAATCAGAAGTCAAAACCTCACAATTGGAAGGAAATATCATGTGACCGCGATGAAGGAAGTAGCGAAACATCATGATCGCGAGGAATCCTCATGTGACCGCAATAAAGGAAATCAGCAGCTACAAGAAAAATTTGGAAAATCTCATTTTTGGAAACCCCAATCCACATAAAGCACATCCTAGCCATTTTAGGAGAGAAATTCTCATCTTTTTATCTATCCATTGATCCTTAGCCATAGAGTGAACAACTTTTAGCTAGCTTGGAGAGAAAGTTCATCCAACACCATTGGAGTGAGGATTGAAAGCTTTTATTATAAAAATCTGTAGTTCCTTTCTTAAACTCTTGCTTTGTATTGCTAAAACTATAAATGTATTGGTTGATTTTAGATTTGGATATTATGTTAGAGATAAACATTATTTGGGTTTGAATTCCTATCTTGTTCTTTTGCAATTAATTAAATATTTTCTAGTTTTTGAATTGGGTCTTTGATTATCTAATTAATCTTGTGTTTGAATTGATTCTAAAGGGAGTGATCAACCCTTGGACTTGCCTCTTTTACTTTGATTTGGCTCGAAAGAGTGAATCGAAGTTGGGGAAAGGTTAGTTAGCACTAACTTGAGGCTCTATACCTCATTTAAGGAATTGATCTACAAATAGTCGATTCCAATTTTGCCATAATTGGAATAGCTTTGTTAACACTTAGCTAGATTCAAAAGAACTAGTTGAGAAATATTTGCCAATTATCGAGAGATATTGGTGAATAATTGAGATTCCAAGGCATATTCTAATTGATCCATAATTAAACTAGTTAGTAGTTGATTAATTTGTAATGGATCATATAGATTTGAAGTAATCTCCATTCCCAAATCTCCCTTACAGTCCTTGTGTTGTAAAGGTTGGTTAACCTCGCACTTGCAATTGCGTTAGTGTTTTCAAACAACAAACCCCCAAATCATTTTTATTTTTTTCTACTCCTTGAACTTCAATAAGTTTCTCAAAGTCTTTATTATCTCAATAGCCTTCACATTGTTCTCCGTGGATTTGACCCTCACATCCTGTTGGGTTACTTATTTTTTTGCTTGAAGATCGTTACCACCTCTTACGAGAGAGTGCCTTTGAATGTCATCATACAGATTTTATTGGGATTAACTAAATGACTTAGAACAAATTATTCTATGGATAGCCTTTGGTTCTAGTTATACTCAAGGTATTTCAACCCAAGAGTATATCTATTTTGGGATTGGCTTGAGTAAGCTAGACTATTTCTAGCTCTAGCCATCAAATGAGGTGTAAAACCCCAAATCCTCACTATGAAGACTTACACAATTCCACTTCTATTTATAAAGCTAAAGTGAAATTAGAGAGTTCAATTAATGTTTGCAACCATTAATTTTAGTATTAAAACTTGAAGAAATCATAATAAATTCTAAGAACAAATAGTCAATATACAATCAATACTAAACACCCATCATTTGTACACACCCCTAGAAGAGAAATAAGCTACTCATATTAAAGAAAAGAGAAATTTTACCATAGTGGTGTTCCTTAATTCCATTCATGACGAGAAATTAAAATAAATTCCAAGCTTTCAATGTCAACAATGGAGTTTTCTCTATTCTAGAAGAAGGAGAAGGTATATTGTACTTCTCTCAATGCACTCTACTGTAATATACAAAATTCGGAAAACTGTAGGTATAAAAATCTATGCATAGATGCCAAAATGTCCTTGGAAATTTCCCAAATATGCAAAAGATATTCTTGATGAAATTGCCATAATGAGGTGTGTTCCAGAAATTGAAATGTTACCCATTCTTAGAGCATTCCATTCATCCCCTATTAGAGGACACCATGGGGGTATGCGTACGGCCTCTAAAGTATTGCAAAGCGGGTTCTATTGGCCCACGATGTTCCACGATGCTTATTATTTGGTCAAGAAGTGTGACAAGTGTCAATGCGTAGGAGGCATATCTCGGCGACACGAGCTTCCACTAACACCTATCCTGGAGGTAGAATTGTTTGATGTATGGGGTATCAATTTCATGGGACCTTTCACGAGCTCACATTGGAACACCTATATTCTAGTGGTTGTGGACTACGTGTCCAAGTGGGTCGAAGTGGTGGATTTACCAAATAATGAGGGGAGAAGTGTTACTTCTTTCCTCAAGAAGCACATCTTTGCAAGGTTTGGCATGCCTCGTGCCATCATTAGCGATGGCGGATCGCACTTTTGCAACAATTTTTTCAGCACACTACTTGAAAAATATGGTGTCAAACACAAATTGGCCACTCCTTACCATCCACAAACAAGCGGGCAAGTTGAGGTGTCCAACAGATAGATTAAGTCCATCCTCTCAAATTCAATAAATGTTCACCAAACAGATTAGTCACGCAAGTTGGATGATGCACTATGGGCATATAGGACAGCTTATAAGACCCCGATTGGAATGTCCCCCTATCAACTAGTTTTATCAAAGCTTGTCATCTCACGGTAGAATTGGAACACAAAACTATGCGGGCCTTGAAGAAACTGAACATAGAATGGGAAAGAGTCACTTGTACTAGAGTAGAAGACATAAATGAAATGGATGAGTTTCGTACGAAAGTGCCTTTATCTACAAAGCCCAGATTAAGAACTACCATGATCAACAAATCCTAAGGCGAGAGTTTCACCTGGGAGATCGGGTACTATTGTTCAACTCAAGGTTTCGGCTCTTTTTGGGAAAACTAAGGTCCAAATGGTTGGGTCCTTTCAAAGTGCTTCAAGTTTTCACAAATGGAGCTATAGAGTTAGAAAATGAGGAGGGCTTGGGTTTTAAGGTCAATGGGCAGCGAGAGAAGAAGTATTTGGGCATTCCGGGTGAAGTTGAATGTGTCGAGGACATTTTCATGGAAGAACCTTAATTGGGAGGTACCATCATCTAGCCGGGACATTAAACCAAGCACTTCTTGCGAGGCAACCCAAGCTCTTTTTCCTTCTGTATTTTTTTTCTCACTTTTTTGTTTTATTTTGTATGTTGTCATTGTTAGCCTTGTAATTGGGATTGAAGCTAAAAAATAGGGAGCAATGGTCAGATAATGCGAAGCTTCATGTGATCGCACTTCAGCAAGTGCGCATTGCATATTAGATCGCATGAGCTTAACAAAATAGCTGGCAATTCAGGCATTGTCATGTGCAATTTGTGTGCCATCACAGGAGCAGTTGTCCTTGTCGCACACTCATTTCACATGTCATCTCAGAAAACTGAAAATTTCCCTTAGAAATCTTTGCCATCATGCGTTTTTGTATGGACCGCATGACCTTGAGTGTGTGTCGCACATTAGTCGCACCAGCAATGAATAGAATGAGGATCAAACTTGACCGCCTTGATTGTGCGATTTGAGTGCGGCCGCATCACCTATAGTGCATTTCGCACCTCAGTTCAGGGAGTTTACTATATCTTATCGCTTATATCATTGGGGAAAATATTCAATTTTAGTTGGGGGGGTGCTCGCATCGCCTTGTTAATAGTAATATAGAAATAAACTCCGAGGGTTTTCTTAATACTACGGTTCTTTCTCAAGGAGCAAAAGTTTTGATTATTTTATTTTTCTTTTCATTTGTTTTTTTTTGTGCCAAACTGGGTTGGTGTTTCCCTATGATAGATTTAGAGGCGACTTTCTTAAGGGAAAATACCAAGTTTTAGTTTAGAATTGAGTTTGTATGTGCTTATCTCGAAATGGGCCCACCAAAAAAAAAATCATGGCAATTTATTTTTGAAAATGAAAAGAAGAAGGGAATTTTTTTTTGAGGAAAAGCATTCTCTTGTCATGACTTGCACACTCTCTCTTTGGCTTGATTGACTCACAAATGAGTGTGTAATGAAGTCATAATAGCTTGTCAAAAGTCATTTGCCCAATTGATTATGGGACTAATGAATGAAGTCTTGTGGCATGATGCCTTATGTGGCGAGGCTGTACCTTGATTCTTGTGTATAAGTGTCATCTAGAACTTGCCCCGAATGTGATTCAATGCAAAATTCTAGGTGTAACCGATCTTGGAAGATGACTTAGGCCCATTTTGATAAGCCATTTCACCCAAATGACTTCCCAATGACATCAACTCCTAGTGAACCCCTTTGAGCTTGTGACCGTTCTTTGGCACCTTGTCAACACCTTGACCTTTTGGAACCTCTATCTTTGCACCCATCCTCCCTAATTGCTTGCAAATGAAAAGTAGGCTAAAAGCCTAAGTTTGGGGGGGGGGGGGAACAAAAGACAACATAGGCAAATGCCTAAGTTTGGGGCTGCATATGAGTAAATGAGGAGAAGACAGGAAGTGCACTTCAAGTGCAAGGTAGCACCTTAATTTCAAAATGAAAATTACTCCAAAATATCAATCCAATGAGCAAATTGAAAAGTAAAAATTGGTTCTACCAAGTGAAGGTGATATAAGGTGTTAATGATCATCAGTTAAAAAGGAGAAATCTTGGGTTGTGTGAGGGAGGAATAAGGTGAAGTTGAAATGGAAAAATGTGACCGGTGTTCGAAATGAGAACAAAGAGCATTAGGGAGGTGTAGTCACTTGAACCAAATGATATCCTCACCTTAGCCCTAGACAACATCGTAACCCACAAGTCCTTGGTGATTCCAAACTTGGCTACCCTACATTAGTGGCGATCTACATGAAGGGTAAGCCTATGGTTCGACGCGCATGCACTTGAACTTCGTTGAGAGAGTGAGAGTCTTCTTGGTTCTCTTACAATCCCGTGTTTTGAGAATTGAATGATTGTGAGTGGGATTTTCTCTTGTGGTGAGTGGCATCATGCACTCGATTGAAGCATAGAGTCTCTATTTCAATTGAGGGGAATGAATAAGACAAGTTGTGTGGAGAATCTCAGGGCAAAACTTGAAGGTCCATGCCAATGACTTGAGATGCTTAAATGTCTTGTTTAGAATGGAAAATTCCCTTGATTTTAAATGAGAAATGATGTCTTTTGAAAAGATTTTTGAAATGACCAATTGCCTTGAGTTTATGGTGGTCCAAATTTAGATGAGCATAGTAGTTGAGTCCTTTGTTTGGGTCATTTGTTTGTTTATTTTTCTTAAATTTATAGTGTAGAGTAGTCTTTGGTGCCTTGATTGAACCTTAGCATAATTCATTCCTTGCCTTGTGAGTATCTTTCTTGAGTACAAGCAATAGTTCAAGTATGGGGGTTTGATAAATCGGTAATCTACCAACTTATTCAGCCTATATCCATGAATTATTGCTATGTTTTGAATTGATTTAGAGGTTCTTATGGACTTTATTGATGTCTATGCAGGTACTTGTGATAGAAGATGAAGAACAAGGATATGGACCCAAAAATAGCCAAAAAGGAGCTAAGTGTGAAGAGTTGAGAAAAGCTAAAGAATCTGCCATGAGATGCGGTGGTTGTGCGACATGCACAAGCCGAGGTGAGGTTCGCACCTCCTCCGCATGAAGCTTCCAAAGTTGCTGAAGATTTTGTAAAGAAGTGCGGTCACTGTGCGATAGCAACATCCCATGGTGAAAAATGCACCACCTTCGCACGAAGCCCACAATTTCAGCTGAAGTCACTGGTCGAGTTGTAGTCGGTGTGCGATGCGCATATTGCAACGTGCGAACCGCACGTCGCACCACACACCTCTCAAAAGGTAAAACTTGTCCTAAATTTATGAGACAAATTGGGAACATATAAAAGTCTATTTTAGGCCCAATTTGTATATAGAATACTTCAGACCTGAGTTTTAGAAATTCTACTTTCTTTGTAAACAATTTTCCACCTCTATTGAGAAGAGGGTTTCAATCCAAATCTCTTGGTTAACAATTTGTATGACTAATTTGATTTTAGAACTTGAGATTCAGCTATAATGGATGGGAATTAGACTTACCCAGATGGTATTTCTTCTTCTCCTACTATGAGTGGCTAAATTCTCTTGTCTAAGGGTGTATAGATGATGGGTTCTTAGCTAATGGGTGTGGGTATTGTTAATTCACCTTTATAATTGCTTATTTGACATGGGACTAGTAATTTCACCAAGTTTTAATCTAAAAATTGGTGGTTGCAAACATTAATTTACATTACTTAGCTATGTGATTGCTCGGGAGAGAATTTCATAGTTGTGGATGTAAAATTGCTAGTGGGTACTTGGGAATCCATCTAGATTTGAGGCTAGGAATAGCTCTAATCGAAGGAATATTCCATTTAAGGGTCCGAGCTAAGAATAGGATGACCTCCCCAAGGTAATGTTGGTTGATTGTTTATCACACCGAGATGTTCTAACAAAAATCATCAGAAATGTGGATATTGATCGACAGATAGCATTCCACACCTATGACCAATGCTATTCATGTCAATAGGTGAGAGAACAAGTGATTTAATGAGTACCCCATCCTATAGTTAATGCCCAATCGGATATGCATCCCTAGTCTTCTAAATCATTTGGTACACCCATCTTTAGTTTTATTGCTTATTGTTGAATTGTGTTAGTAGTGAGAACTTTCCCAATTCCCCCCATTCTTTTACTTGTTTGTTTAAACAATTACTCTCGCTTTGAAATCAACTCATACAATCTCTAATGGTCTAAGTCAAGTCCCTTGGTTACGAGCCCAACATCCGTTGAGTTTATAAATTTGGTTTTGTTGCACGATCATTGTGGCCTCCTAATCTGAGAGCACAATTTGAGCGTAAATCAGCTTACCACATACTTTTGATAGCTTCAATGCTATTTCAGTTATCGTTGATAGACGGACAAAGTTTGCTTACTCTTTGTCGGTTCAAACTTCTTATAAATCAGAGAGATTAGCTCAGATCTATATTCGTGAGATTGTCCATTTTCATGGCGTTCATTGGGCCTTCTGAGATTCTTCATTGCATTGTGGAGGTAGTATATGAGTTAGAATTGCCTCCTGCTCTTTCAGGTGTTCACCTTATTTTCCATGTTTCTATGTTGAGACGGTATGTTTCGAATGAGTGGCATGTGCTTCAGTGGAATTCAATTTAGTTCTATGAGACCTTACCTTTTGAGGAGGATCCTGTTACTATATTGGATAGGCAGGTTAGACAGTTGAGGTCAAATGAGATTTTGTCAGTTAAGGTTAAGTGGCAGTATTATCCTATCAAGGAGGCTACTTAGAATACCAAGATCGACTTGTGGACCCGCTATCCTCACATTTTTTAGCCTTTAGGTATCCTTTTATCAAGGATGAAAGTTCTTTTTGTAGTGGATATTGTAATGACCCTCCTGGTTATTTTCTTATTTTGGTGCCTTTTTACCATTTTGGCCCCTCCTATAGCTTCCTCGTGGTTTGTTTGACTTGCTAGGAGGAGTGGCATGCTTGCTGAGGAATTTGGTTGAGTTTTAGAAGAGTTTTTTTATTTTGGAACTCTTAAAGTTGGAATGTTTTACTTTGGTCAACATTCACAGTAAACAGGCTCAGATAGGAATTCAGTCAACGTTGTTAGCTTCGAAATGTGGACTTTGGGCAAGTGGGACCTCTAGTTGGGTAGCATGTTTGGTTTAATTTCATGAGATTTTGAATGAATCTCGAGGGTCCATCTGGTGAAATTTAAGACTTGTTGTGTTGCTGGTGCAGCTACAGGCCCTTCATCGTGTTCGCGATGAGGGCCTTGTAGTTGCAAAGGTCAAGGAAATTTACCATCATATTTGTGAGCTGGCCATTGCATTTGCAATGAAGGAGCTGGTGGACCTAGATCGGGTCCTTTGTTCGTGTTTTAAAGGGACCTTCGTGATCGTGATGGGTCCCCTAATCCTTCTTCACATTCACATGGGGTCCTTCATGTTCGCGATGAAGGAACCTGGTAGTTAAATATACTCCAACTTCACTTCCCTCACCTTGTTAAAAAAATTAATTTCTTATCAGCATTGGAGAGAAAATTCTTCATAGTTCTTCACTTATAGCTTCTATGGGTAAGTTCCTTATGTTTCCCCCCTTAAATTCCTTTAGTGTAACGCATTTTTCCGTCATTCCTTCTATAGAATTCCTTGTTAAATTCTTGTAAATGATTCCTTGATCAAAGCAAACTTTTGGGCCTTTTTTGGACCATGAAGCGTGTCCCATTTGCACCCAATTATTGGGCATGTTTTTAGGACCCCTTTAGGAGCGTAATTGTAATTTTTGTTTCTACTTTTGTAAGCGGGCCTCGAGAGTTAATTTCTGACCCAAAATTCTTTATATCAAAATGGGTGTTGTTGGTCTCGTCTTGATATGTTGAATATGCTTATGATAGTGTGGAAGTGATCTAAGGATATTCAAAAGGGAAAGGCACATGAGTGACGATTCATGCTTGCAGTTTGGCCTTGAGGTAGGTTACAGTTTACTTCTTTTATACTTAGCTTAGTTAGATTCTATATTTTATATGTTTCATGATAGTTAGGAATGATTGTAGGATAAAATTATGCTTAAATAATCCTTACACATAAATTTTTCATTTTGGGGACATTAAATTAGTACCTTCATTGTAACACCTTATCTTAGGTTGTTTTTAGTTATAAGGTTATTAGGATAGAACCCCTAGCCTAGAATTGAGGAGATATTCGTGGTAGGATAGACTTTTCTGAATTGTTACTGTTATTTCTCCATTTTCACTTTTACTTTTTTTTATTGTGAAATTATGGGTCCAAGGCCATGGTCTTGGACTGGCTGAGATTCCAGGTCAATATCTCTTACTTGAAGGGTGATATTGTCCTGTTTGGTGTATAACCCTGTATTTACATGATTTTTGTGATTGCACTTATGCATTTCTGCATTCATATACATGGCTCATGACACGATTTAAAAGAAGAATGTGGGTTTTTCAGTTCTAAAAATGGGTTTTGCTCCTTTACTACATATTTTGGTTTTCTAAAGGATTTATACTACCTTACTACTGATTTTCATCATATAAAACTAAAATGCCTCATCATTTACTGATTTGATCTCTGAGGAGAGTGTTTTCTTTACTTTATGTCGAATTTAAGATTCTAGGCTCATATTTACTTACTTTATGCCCGATGTAAGATTTTGGGCTCAATTTACTTATTGTTACATCCTATGTAAGATTCAGGACTATATTTACTTACCATTTCGTCCGATGTAAGATTCGAGAATCCCATTGTATTGGCCTCATGTTACATCGTATTCATCTCATATTGCACCATAATTTCTTCTTGCCTTTTTTTAACTTGCCTATTTCCTTTATTATTATTATCATCTTCACCATTCTGCCCTGATTATATGAGATTTGGGTTCGGTTTCTGGCTTATATGCTTAACTTATGGTTATCTTTGTTATGTTTAGACTTCTAGGTTGATCAAAATGATTAGTTTACTTTCATGCCTCTTATATTATATATTATCTTCTGAGCTCGGTCAGCCTATGATGCCTACTGAGTACCCCATATTTTGGTGCTCATACTATATTTTTGCATCTTTTTCTGATGCAGCACCTAGTATGAGCCACCCTCACTGATCTTCTACTCGTTCGAGGCCAACTGTTGTTCGGATTATGGTGATCTCCTGGCGTCTAGAGATTTACTATTTTCCCTCTAATCTTATCATCCTTATTTTGTATTTTGGATAGATAGAAGCATCTTGTATAGATTTATTCTTGTACATAGATGCTCTTGTATCAGTTACACCAGGTCCAGGGTTTGGCTCTTATGTCTATATTTCATCTTTCTTGGTCTCTTTAGGGTCCGTTTGTATATTTTATACCATTTGGTATACATCTATGTTGGTGGCCCTTTTCCTTATCTTTGACTTACTTCAGCTTTATTCTGTCGTAGCTTTTATTGTAGCATTGTATCTGGGGTTTGGCTTTCCTACTAGGGGGTTTTTAGTAGGCGTTGTCATGGCTCCATTTTGGGTCATGACAATTACAAACCAAGCCTAACAAGGGCACCAAATTTATGAAAATAAATATAATCATCTAAAACATCCAAGCCCTACATGGGCACCAAAATAATCTATCAAGATAAACACACGCACCCCCAACTAGGAATAAGTATTATCCCAATGTAAAATAATATAAAATAGTAAGTAAGGTGCAAAGAACACCCTGTGATCACTCTTCATCAAACTTCTCCTCTCTAAAATTCTAATCATGTTGAGGCTCCTGGGAGCTCGGACTAGCTCCACCTTTACGAGAATATGCCATCATCCAAGAATCCCACATAATGTGTTTTGGGAGAAAAATCTAGATCTTCATCATCCATAGCTTTCATATTTCCAAGCATCTCATCAATAGGTCCCATACCCCCATGGGGTATAGCAATGGCCTAATCCTTGAAACTAAGATTCAGGGTGTCCTTTTTCTTTAGCTTATCCACATCTTTCCTCATTGAAGCAAATGACCTCTCTAAAGTGTCAACACGGGCACATAAGTTACCAAGACTCTGAAAAATGTCCTTCATGGCCTCTTTAACATATCTTTGAATAAAGGACTGGAGTTCTATGGCCATTTTGATTAGTTGATTATTGTTATCATGGGTCATATCTACAAATATTTGTATCACTATTTGGAAGAGATTGTGATGATGGTGGAGTCCTAGGAGATAGCATTTCCCAACATTGCAAGAGTAGGCATATCTGACCCCGAATGTGAGGCAGAGGCACTAAGAGAACCAGAAGCATTTGAAGTCTCTATTCCAGAAATGGAACTCTCAGGGATGCCCAAATCCCTAGCAAGCTTTCTCTTTTACCATTTGGAACTTGTGCATCCCTTTTCTTCTCAATATCAATCATACTAGTTGTAAGGCACGACTTATCAGAAGGGAGATAAGGGACACCGGCTCTAGCACAAAGCTTTTGAATATGAATGGTGAACGACATGGAAGTGGAATTTTGATGGGTTTTCCTTTTAAGTTGGACTACAACAATTTTCCCAAAGTTCACATAGATCCCTTCATTATACAAGCAATTAATATAGCAGCCTCAATAGAAATTTTCTAATCATTCTTGGAAGGCATGAGGCGGGAGCAAACAAATTTGACCCACAACTTGGCTTCAAAGTTGAGGTCTTGCCCGGAGATTTTGCCACTAAAAGTAGCCCAAAGAGGCTAGCCCGCAGCAATGACATCCGCTACCTACTGGAACTAACTTCCTTTCACTGCTATCTTCTTAGAATCGACACCCCTTGGAGATATCAGAGTGGCCCAGTATATGGAATTAATGGCCTGTGGAAAAATATCAATATCTTTCCCCCAAACCTAAACATAGTACAAGCATACACAACCTTTATGCTTCATCGAGTCTTGCCTGGCTTGATAAGAGGCATAGAACTCGTGCACAAGCTCTTCAAAATAAACTCCTGGCACATCAAGAAAGGGTGACCATTCCAGCTTAATGAACTTATTTATGATATTAGGAAATTCAACTTTTAGCCCTTTCAAATTGAACTGTTTCTCAAGGTTGAATGATCAGCTTGTCGAGAATTTAAGGTAATAGGGCCTCATTCTCTCAACACAAAAATGAATTCGATCCTCCTCATTTATAGGTACAAGAAGAGCTTCAGGAACAATCTCTGGTACCTTACCCTTGCCTTGGGTCTTGCCTTTGCTCTTGCTCGTGCATGGAGCTTTGCAAGCATTTCTTGGGGTTTCTCTTGTTTGAAGTCATGACCTGCAAAAGGATGTGAGCACCAAAAAAAGAAAAGAAAATATTTTTGTATTTTTTTGGGTTTAAGCAAAAGGAAACACCTAAAAGAAGCTAAGTAATAAAAGACATAGAATGCAAAAAAGAAAGTATCAGCAGAGGCCAATTGCTCAACACCTGCATGCCATATGCGTTTTGCAGGAGGAGACCTGCAGCATGCAAGTGAGGCACAATGCTGAGGCAATGGCTTGAGGGATTTTCTGGCCCACCTGCTCTTCACCTGCATTTTGCAGGTGAAGACTTGTGAGCCGCAAGTGTTGAGCTAGTGATGGATGAACTTCTGCCCGACACCTGCATTTCACTTGCGTTCCGCAAGGCAACACCTACGACATACAAGTGTCTAACAGTGCAATTACACTACTAATAAAGTATATATATATATATTATCATACTTAGGCACATTTTTTACCAAAACAAAAGGCTAAAGAGTACTCAGACTTCCCAAAGATCTTTACCAACAAGGTTCCTACTACAATTGAAAACTCAAACATAAACTCAATGATTTCCCTTATGAAGGATATCACCTTATCTATCATTGGGAACCATCAAGCAACAAGCTCGATCACATCATTATGGGGCACAAGAATCACTCATTCTCAACCAATGTGCTCCTTGAACAATATAATCTAGCAATCCAGTGTATGAACACAATGGTACTCATCTCAGCCCAAAATATCATAATTTCAATCAAAACTCAATTTAATGATGGTTTTCCCTTAAGAATGACGTTAACTAATCTATCATAAGGCCAAATTATACATCACAATCAAGTGGGGTTACTTAGACTTCACCCCCAACTAAAATTTTCACAACATGAATTAGGACAAACAACATGCATTACAATTAATAACACAATCCATAATTTTTAACATAACTTATGACAACAAGAAACCCAATATTAGTCTTCACAATTCTAAAATCTAAGCACTTTGGGGAATGGGATTTTAAATAGCAGGCTTTCACAAAAAATACTCCTAATAAAAAAAACCACAAGATTAAACTTAGAGGAGCGTAGCACAAAAGATTTAGAGTGGATTCAGTGAGAAAAATTGAAGCTTGCAGCACTTTAACAATGGTAATTACAAAACATCACTAGGAAATGATGTTGGCGATGGTGACTAATCGATGGTGGTGAGGAGTGAGTGAGGGTAAAAAGTTGTGAGAGTTGGGAGATTAGATATATGGGTAATGGAGGTTTTGTATGTTTGTTAATGGTGAAAAAGTAAAGAAGAATAAGGGTTTAAGGGGTTAAGAAGAGGAAGTGGCTTGGGTCAGCAAACAGGTCGGGTAAGTCAACGGGTTAGATTAAAATTTAAAAGGACTTACCAGCACCTGCATGGGACATGTGGCTGCAAGTGCGGACTTGTGACCGCAAGTTCCATGCAGTTGATGCTTTTTACAACTCATCTGACCAGGTACATTTTTTGGACCTATGTTTCACTTTCCTTCCGCGGGTCACCACCTACGTTCTTCAAATGTCACGTAGATGCCAATTTTTTGAAATTCTTGTTCCAAGTGTTCTGCTTATGACAGGAGCTTCACCTGCATGCCGTGAGTAGTCACTTGCATTTTACAGGTGTAGTGCAGGTTTAGTCTGGAAGCTCCTTCTAATACTTTGCATTTTTTCAAGCTTTTACATCCCTAACACTCCAAAAATAAAAGAAAAGTGAAGTAAAAATATAAAACACTTGGGTTGCCTCCCAATAAGCGCTTGATTTACTATCGTGGCACAATAATAGTACCTCAAGGATCAATGAGTGTCTGGAGTAATGCTAGGGAGATTGTCACATTTCCATCCAAAGCATCAGATATATCTCCTTAAAAGTATCTCTAACTCTTCTCTTTTCCATGTGTGAAACTCAATGGAGGTGGGGATTGGTAGAGTCTCATTAGGACCAAGATAAACATCCACCAAGCATGGTGTCTTAGGAATGCTAATATTCCTGAGGTCCCTCTTCTCTTGCTCATCATACACCACAAAACGTTCATTCGACAATTCCCCTTCAAATTCTCCTCCATGAGATACCTAAACCAGATTATTCTGTGTATCAATAATGGATAAAACTCTACACTCATCCAATGGCTTCATTTATTGGCAAACATTGAATGTAACCTCTTCATTGCCCACTCATGACTTTAATTCTCCGCATTTGACATCAACTAGTGCTTTCCTGTGGAAAAGAATGGTCTCCCAAAGATAATAGGCACCTCTAAGTCTACATCACAATCCAATACAATAAAATCTATCGAGAGGATAAACTTATCGAGCTTTACCAAAACTTTAAATAGTATGCCCACCGGGCACTTGATTGATTTATCCTCCATAAGCAACCTCATTGGAGTTGGCTTGGGAGTTCCCAAGCCCAATTTCTTGAAAATAATATGGGACATCAAGTTTATGCTAACCCCATGATCACACAAGGCTATGTTAAATACATACACCCCAATGGTACAAGGAATGGTAACAGCTCCCGGGTCTTCTCATGTTGGAGCTAAGTTGCTAGCCATAATCACTTTACAATGACGTGACACCTCCACCATGCCCACATCAACAACCTTTTTCTTCCTCAACAACTCTTTCATAAACCTCACGTACCCAGGCATTTGTAACAAACCAAAGGGATGTTCATGGACAATTTCCTAAACAAATCAACAAACTTTTTGAATTAAGTGCCCTCTTTCTTTTATATCAGCCTTTAAGGAGGAGGACACTTGGGCATTGGCAATGTAGAATTCACAACTTTGTCCCCTTTATCCTCCTCAATATCGATCACAACTTGAGAAGGGAGATCCACCTTTTCTTTGTCCGACCTTGGCATCTCTTCACCTACATCCATACTCTCATCATCATTCAACCTAGGTGCAATGGACTTCACTACCACCTACCAAGTCTCATTCCCAAACTTTTTATCAATCACAACATTCTTTGGTTTATCAACCACACCATCTAGCATTCTTCCACTTCTAGTGACAATTTCCATGCAACAGCCATCATTCTACAGATTTGGGAGAGAGTCACTAGGGAGTGTACCTTTTTCCCTTGGGTTAATTTGAGTTGATAAATGATTCATTTGGGCTTCAAGGTGTTTTATGGAAGCCAAATGGGAACTCACGGTTTGATTGAGGATAGAGACCTCACTTTTCAACTCTCAAATACCCAAATTCATAAATTCAACCCATTTCAACACCTGAGCAAGCATGTCTTAAATTTTGGAGCTAGCGGGGTCAATAACACCCATTTGGATGGGAGTTGCATCATCTTTTTGGAGAAGGAACATACGGATTGTTTCTCCATTGATTATACCTATATCTATCTCTATCACAATCCCTATCTCTCTATGTAGCATCCCGGTCTCTTTCTCTCTTACAATCTCTCCAAGACACATCTCTATCCTTGCTCCAATATTGGTTCCCCTCCCATGGTCTCCAAGGGACTTGGTTGGTACCTTGGCAACTCGGGTGAGAACCCACCACTTTATTAGAAATGTAATGAGCTTCCTCGTCAAACAAAACATATGCATAATCCTCGTCATGAGATCTAGCTCCTTGAGATCCAATAGAATTCACACTCTTTATTCTTTCTCCCATCATATGTTTTGCAAGCAACTCAATTTGTGTCATCATTTTTGACATAGTTTCTTTTTTCTCTTCCTCATTTTGCCTCATTTCCTTCAACATAATTGCATAAGTGACACTTGTTGTCACCTCGACTTCCCTAGTATTCCAATCATTGTTTGTTTTGGTCATCCTATCTAAAAAGGCTTTGGCAATTCCGAAAGTATGGTCCATCAATGAACCACCAGACAAGTTGTTTTCCACAGGATTGTTAATAGAGTCCAAGGATCAATAGAAGTTTTTAAGTAAGACCCCATCGGGACGACCATGAGTTGGGCATTAGAAAATTATCTTTTTATACCTTAGCCATGCCTCATGCAAGGCTTCACCCGACAATTGTCAAAAGTTGGTTATCTCATCTCTTAATTAAAGCATTCTAGTGGTAGGGAAGAACTAATCTAGGAAGGCTTTGGTAAGTTAATTCCATGAGGTAATGGAGCCTTCAAGAACCTCTTCCTACCATTGTGTCACTTCCCCCATTAGGGAGAATGGGAATCATGGGAAAATCGGAACAATCTTAACCATATTGACTATTGGCTTATGTTAGTAATGTTAAATGGTTGTCAAATTTCAGCAAAGTTTCTTATATAGAGATTGGCCTCTTTATTTGGAAGACCACCAAAGAGACCTTTTATTTTCAATAGGTGTCACATGGTTCTAGTAACATGAAAGACCAAATTCCCTATTGTTGGAGGTAGGCGAATGGCACTAGCTACACAACTGTGACCCATTGGGTCATCATCATCATCCATATGGTCGTTCATGCTACCATGCTCACTAGCATGACTCATGTTTTCTCCTATCAAACAGCAAAAATAACAAACAAGGTAAAAATAAAACAAGAACAATAGTAATGTGAATCAATACCCAAAATAAGGAAATCAAAATCTAATCCTTGCAAACGACGTTATTTTTTATAACGTCCAATGACATTATCCAATGAAGGAGGTGGAAACAATTGCTTGTAAAATAATTACCCAAATTAGGAGTCAAAGTTGAATCCCACAAGGATTAGATGCTAGATAACTAAATTTTGTGTATCAACTCACACTAAGAATGCACATTGTAGAAGATTTACAAATAAAATAAAATTGGGAGGTGTGTGTAACAAGTGAATTGTATCAAGAGTAAGCAAATAGAAAGGTTAAAACAATTGTTGGAATATCAAGGTTAGGAAAACTAAGGGTGTGCTTACTATAGGGCGATTACATGCAATTAGGGTTAACTATTTGGCTTAATCTTAATTATAGTAAGAATAGCCTTGGTTTTAGCTATGCAAATTGTTTTTCAACCAATAAGCATATTTCACTTGGGTTTTTCTCAAACCCCAAGGTCTACACAACTAATTAACCAAATAGCTTAAGTGGGTTATGCTATTTCTAGCCTTAACCATTAGATGGGATATCCCAAAATCCTTATCATGAATCCTTGGTCAATTTTAGCCTTCTTTCTCAAGCAATACCAAAATTAGATATCTAAAGCAATGTTTGAAACCAATAATTATTTAATTAAAACTCGAAGGATTCAATGGATCCACACTTAATAATAAATTTTATGCACAAATAATCAACACCTAATAGAATTTCTACATCCATCATGCACACACCCTTAGATGAGAATTTACCTACTCATAATTTAAGGAAATGAGATTATACCAATTGGGTTAGCTTCAATTCATTCCTTTAATAAGAGATTCAATTCAAATCTAAGCTTTTCAATGTCAACAATGGAGGTTTCAATAAGTAAGAAGAAGGAGAAGCTCTAGTATACTTCTCTATGTATAACCTAATACAATATCCAAATCTAGAAAATTCTATGTAAAATATTCTATGCACAGATCCCAAAAACATCATTTGAAACCCCCCAAACACGCTAGAAAATTCTGGAGAAAAATGCCCTTCGAATGACTTGTGTTGCACCTGCGACCATAGGTCTTAATCCGTGACATATAGGTGCTCGAAATCTTTGCCAGTTTATTGCTCTTATCCAGTGTGTCACCTCTATATTGCAGGTGAGGACTTGCGGCATGTAAGTCCCACGCGACCTTCAGTGAGAGAGCTTTATTTTTTTCTTTCTCTTGACTTGGCTCTTCCTTTACTTGTAGCACATGCTTTTGCCTTTTTTCCATTACCTATTTGGGTTCAAATCCACTTCCATCTTCAAATCCTAAGAATGCCTGCATATAAGAGAACAAAGGCATAAAATCCTTCTAAATGGCATAAGATTGAGGCAATAATTCATGCTTAGGAGCTAAATAAGTTGGTAGTTTATCAACTTATCACGTGCAAGGCTATGCACATCCCTTTCCAACTCTTTATTTCCTTCTTCTACATGAGCAGTACTCCCCATAGACAATCTACAAATTAATAACTACATTTGCCTTACCTCGGTGTTAAAGAATGCTCATATCATAATCCTTAAGAAATTTGAGCCACCTTCTCTACCAAAGGTTCATGTCCTTCAAGCTAAAAACATACCAATGACTCTTATGATCTATGAATACATAAAGATTCCCACCATAGAGATAATAATGCCATATTTTCAGCGTGAATACTATTGTTGCTAACTCAAAAAAATGAGTCAGACAGTTCTTCTCATGGTTCCTAAGATGTCTGGAAGCATAAGCTATAACCTTACCAGTTTGCATCAAAAATAACCAATACATATTTTGGATGCATTATAATACACTACAAAACCATCAGTTCTTCTAGTAGAGTCAACACTGGAGCAGTAGTCAAATGAGTTTTCAATTCCTTAAAGCTTTTCTCACAAGCTTCAGACCATTGAAATTTAACCTTCTTCTGGGTCAACTTAGTCAAAGGAGCAACAATAAATGAAAACCCTTCTACGAATCTTCTAGAATAAGCAGCCAAACCTAAGAAACTGCTAATATTAGTTGGGGTTGTGGGTTTGGGCCAATTCTTTACATTCTCAATTTTTTGAGAGTCAACCTGAATACTATTACTAGAAACTATATGGCCTAGGATGATACAAACTTCAACCAAAACTTACACTTAGAAAAATTGGCATACAACTCACAGTCCTTAAGTGTTTGAAGAACAATTCTTAGGTAATTACCATGATACTACTCACTACACAGTAGATTAGGATATCATTGATGAATGTTATCACAAACATATCAAGATACTACTTAAACACTCTATTAATGAGGTCCATGAATAATGGAGGAGAATTAATCAAACCAAAGGACATCACAACTAACTCGAAGTGACCATAACGGGTCTTGAAAGTTGTCTTAGGAATATCACTTTTTCTAACTTTCACCTGATAATAGCAAGATTTGAGGTTTATCTTAGAGAAACAGGTAGAACTTTCAAGCTAGTCAAGTAGGTCATTGATTCTAGGAAGGGGATACGTATTCTTTATGGTGACCTTATTCAATTGACGATAGTCAATACACATTCTAAGGGAACCATCTTTCTTTCACACAAAAAGGACTGGAGCACCCCAAGGTGAGACACTTGGGTCTGATATATCCATTATCAAGGAGGTCTTTCAACTTTTCTTTTAACTCTTTTACTCAGCTAGAGCCATTCTATATGTCAAAATAGAGATGGGTTGACTATTGGGAAGAATATATATTTCAAAGTCTATCTCCCTATCGAAAAGGACTTTGGGAAGATCATCAAGAAAAATTTCTAGGAACTTATTCACGAACTGACTAAAGGGGTGGAGTTTTGGCATTAGAGTCTCTAACTCATACTAAGTGGTAAATTCACACCTTGGAAACTAACTTTCTAGTCTTAAGTTAAGAAATTAAATGACCCTTAGGCACAACTGGACTACCTTCCCACACTAACGCTGGCTCATTGGGGAACTAAAACTTTACAACTTTGCTTCTACAATCGACTGGGGCATAGAAGGAATATAACCAGTCTATGCCTAGAATAATGTCAAAATCTACCATATCTAACACAACTATGTCAGCTTTGGTGTCTTTATGATAGAATGATATTGTGCAGTTTCTGTAGACTCTGTTAGCCACTATGGACTCACCAATAGTAGTAAAAATACTGAAAAACTCTAAAAGTTATTTGGGATAGATACTAAACTTTACAACAATATACAAGGTCACAAAAGACAAAGTTGAATCAGGATCAAGTAGAACATAAGCATTAATGGAGGAGACTTTTAACATACTATTAATAATGTCTAGAGAGTTCTCCTCATCCTAGCAGCTAGACATAGCATACAGAAATTTTTGACCTCTGTCTATTCCTGATGTAGCACCCTTTTGTGCAACTCGGCCAGCTAAAACTGCTAACATAGTAGACTGGGCTCTATTGCCCCCATTACCTTATCTTGTGGATGAACAATCCCTTATATAATGGCCCAACTAGCCGCACCTATAGCATTCACCTAGGCCATAAAGACACTTCCTAGGATGGGATTTACCATACTTGCCACAAGGTGGGTATCAAGTAACTCCCTAAGCTACACTATAATGAGACTGAGAACCCTGAGCTATGAAATTTTGACTAATTTAAAACTTCTGGTCTATCCTGATTCTAGGTGCAGGTGCACAAGGTATTGATACGGTAGGTCCAGATTCCCTCCTCTGAAGGAATGGCATATTCCTATTTTCATTCCTCTGCTGACTAGTCTCGTGGCATGCTGACTTAGCCTTCTTACTATGGTGTTCTTTTCTATCTTTCTACTTCTCTTCCTCAACCTGTTGACAATACACCATAAGCCTAGAGATGTCTATATCATTAATTAATAGTGTGGTCTTGCACATTTTATCCATGTGCTTAGCAGCCCCAGACAAAAACTTCCTCATTTTTGACCTCGTGTCGGATAACATCTTTGGAGCATAATGACATAACTGGGTGAATGTAAGGCCATAATCCTTCACACTGATAGTACCTTGCTTCGGAACTACAAACTCTTCTACCTTGGCCTCTCTCAGATCCTGAGGGAAGAAATGGTCGAGAAATGTATCCATGAAGTCATCCCAAATAGCAGGGACTGCATCCTCACTACGATTCTATTCCCACTAATCATACCACATATTAGCAACATCCTTAAGCTGGTAGGAAGCAAGTTCAACTCCCTCTGTTTTTGTAGCATGCATCACCCTCAAGATTTTCAGCACCTCGTCAATAATGTTTTGGGAGTACTCACCAACCTTAGACCTAGTAAATATTGGCGAGTTCATTTGGAGGAAATCTCTTATCGTCAAAGCACCTAACAAATCCTATGAGCTAGAACTGATATATATTGTTCCCTGACAGCTAGACTAGTATGCTACCAACTAAGTGAGCATTAGAACAGCTCCCCTAAACTCTATATCATAAGTAGCAGCACAAGAAGGCTGAAGAGCAGGTGTTACTAGAACTCTTGTTGTGCTAGCTGACGTAGTTTAAGATCTGACACTAGTGTCATGATCTGATGAGTAGTTTTTATTTCTAATTTGCATCTTTGTAGGTGGAGTCAGATCGCTAGCATTGGTTCTAGCAGGAACCTCGACACTAGTAATATTCCCCTAACTGGCGATCCTTTTTGAAGGCATGGTCTGAAATATGCGAATGCATGAGTTAGGAGGAAAATTTCATAAAGTTAGACTCTATCACACGAACTAGAGCATAAAAGAAGGGTGGTATTTTCTAATGCTCTGTATCTTCCGTATTATAAGTGTGGTGTGCTTCACACCCCTAAGAAGGACTCTACTAGAAGCGTCTCTATAGACATCGTAGGATTATTTAACCTAGAGATCTTATACCAAGTTTTTCATGCCATGAGCCTACACACTAGGCAATACCGGCACCTGGAACCACTATTGACTCAAGTGGACCCTTGGTCTATCTTACTACTGAACTGAATACTTATCTATCTTTGAGGAAGATTAAAAATGTAATGAGCATTTAACTTCTTTTGAAAACAAAATCAATGTCTTATTAAATGAAATCTAAAAGATATGAACATCATTAAAACAAATAGATAGTTAATATTGTACTGACACATCTTTAATGACTTTAAGATAAAAAAAATAGTTTACCGGGTGAAGGCCCTGGGCTACCGTGATACTCTACTAGCAATATCTAATGACTAATAAATAAACTAGAGCCCTCCGAAAGCAAGGAGGCCTCACCAATGCTTGAGGTAGGAAAACCTAATGATGCATTTTTTGCCAATCTTGAGTACCTAATTCTACATTGTTAGAAGATGCATCACCAAATAGCATTAATACGTGGATACGTACGCTATGTAAATAGCTGAATGAAACAACAAGGCTAGTATCATTAATATTGAGCTGACAAGAGTAAAATCAAAGATAATGACTGTAATTGTAACACCCCAAAAATTCTAAGCTAAGATCCAAACCATTCTTCATGAGTGTCATGACCAATTCCCTAGTGTAATGAGTGCTTTAGATGCAAATCATAGTCCTAAGAGACTCCTAGCACCAAGTTATGTTAAAAGCATCCCTACCGACTAATTTCTCATAAAATTCTACTAGGGTCAACTTCAAATGATTATTTCTCCTAGAATATAAATTTTTTGATGGCCTATGACCTGCCAAATTGAAAATCTTCGAGTCTTCTTTCCACCGTCATCAATTATGCATTAATATGAGTCTAGATTAAAAAGTTATGAGTATTTTAACAAAAAGTTTTTGTCTGTCAAATTGACAGATAGGATCCATGAAAGGCTTCCATGGGACATGGAATAGTCCACAAGCTGTGGACCCAACTCGTGAAAATCAAGCTAACAAACACGTGAAACCTCCCAAATCGACCTGAGGATTCATGAAAGGCTTCCATAGGCTGTGGAACAGTCCACGAGTCCTGGAAACCCTCCATGAAACTCAATCCTGAGACCCTAAAAATTTTTCTGAGAACCACGTACAGGTTCCATGACCCATGGATCAATCCACGAGCTTTAGAACACCATCCATGAGCCTCATGCCAGAATATTCTGCAACTTTTCACTTACATATATCTAAATTTCCTATAATTTTTCCTAGGTGACATCTTTACCTTTTTATATTGCTTCTTTCTTTTTTTGTCATACTAACTGTCAGGAAGTCACAAAACGGCCTACTATCAGCGATTGCTGACACCTTTATGGCATTCGTAGCCAACTATCACAACCATGTGTGAAATCTCATAGTCTATATAACATGGTCTGTCAAGGTACACCCCCTAAGGCTCATGTAAGCTCTGCCTACAGGCATATGTAGTCAGGGAAATCCACGATGAGAAGTTCCAACTAACTCTATCTGAATTCTATGCATAGAATAACATCGCACATAGTGGCCTTAAAAATATCCACCCACACTGCAGAGTAGGTTATAATCTTATCTTTCTTGTAAAGGCTTGTAGTAAGTAACTCGTGAGTCATATAACTCATTATTCAAATATTGATTACTTTCTTTAGATGAATATTCATATATCTAAGTGATCTACATAGAAATGGTGAATCTACGGCCAATAACTTCCTATAAATTTTGTGACATATATGCTCTGTAACTTTTAGGAGTTTCAACTGAAGACACATACGGTCATGTGAAACATATGACTTCTTTGTCTAAAAAAGCGTATGTACAAGTTTAGAAATCCACCATGAAATAATTTATAATATAGGAAAACTTTGCTTCCAAGTATCATATAGCCTTTGACAATATTTATCAAAGGAATATGTGACTTGGGGTCGTGCCTTAATGGTGAAAGAAGTTTTACCTTTACATACCTTACTTTGAGATTTTCTCTCTTATGTTATGTCATTGAAACCCTTCAAAGCACTCTTTATCTATAACATAACATCATCTACAATAGTATAAGCAACTAACCAAGAAGTACGTTGAGGTCAAAAAGACAATAATAGCTTATGAGCGACAAGGTTAGCAAATATGATAAATAAATGCTGTATTTTCATGCCTCTCTTTTTCCCCCACTGCCCAAATAAGATTATGACCTTCTATGAGGTCAATATTACTTCCTCCATCCTTACTTTACAATATACAACCCATTACATATCCTAAACAAGGTCATAAACTCAAATTCTCTCCTTACGAAAACTATCTCATGAGTTCTATATCTAACGGCTTAAAAATACCCTTATAACCATGTCATTCCCCAAGCCTACACCTAGAGCATGGACGACACTCGAGACTATTAATGGCCCAAGCATACCCTTGGCCTGTCTTGTTACTAAACTGAATACTAAGATTCTATGCGTAAGCTATAAGTGTAATGATCATGCAATACTTTTAAACGAAAGCAATATTAAAGCTTTTATAATTAATTATCAGAAATTTGAATAATAAATGTATATATTACTTGACTGAAATAGCTATTTGACTGACTCATCTATAAAGCCTCTAATGTACTAAAAATAGGGTGCTGGTACAAGACCCCCAATTATCGAAAAGAACTACTAAAAACAACTAATAAATAAGAGGTAGATTAGAGCCCTTAAAAATGTAGGAGGTCTCACCAATGTCGAATAAATGATATCCTATTGATGCATCTACTTCCGATCCTGAACACCTTAATCTGCATCATATAAAGATGCATCTCTAAAATGGCATCAGTATGTGTGAATATAAGATATGTAAAATAGCTGAGTGAAACAATAGCTAAAACTACAATATTAAGTTGAAAGACTAAGACTGAACATAGGCTAAAACAAAAATAACTGATGCCTTTAAAACACAAGTATAGCATATGTGTAACAACTGATATGCAAAGCTCAAACCTATACATCATAGATAATTTTAGAAAAACACTTTAGTTTAGTTGGGAGTTTCTCTTAACTGACAAATATCACATGAGCATATGATGTCCAATCTCTGGCCCAGTTGGGAGAGTTGTTCCAAACCTTGTCGAGGTAATGGATGATACTAAACTATGGATCCATACTAAACCCTTACCAGGAGCTATTTGAGGAGTCACCTAAATCAATGGAACGATCCTATCCTATGTTGGCAACATAGTTTTGAGGTTTGGGTTATCTAAATCCTTGCCCATCTTGATGCTAAATAACTCTCCCAAAATAGTGCTCATAAAGTAACGCCTATCTAAGGCAACTGAAATGTCTACTGTAGATCTTTCTAGCTCAAATAAATGTATATGTCAATAACTAGTGAGCCTAGTGCTCAACTAACTGAGAATATTGCTAGTGAGCCTCTATTCTCAAAAATGCTTTTAAAATTGGCATTATTCTCTTTCTTAAATCATGCTTAATAGCTAAATTGACTAGGCTAAAACTCTTTTCTGAAATACTTCTCTAAAATCTGAAGCTACTATAGTTATGAAAAACAATGTAAATGACTAATATCCCAATACTTTGAAAAGATCACTTTTTGGCTAAAAAGGGGTCCATGTAGTAGGATGGACATGAACCATCAAGCAATGGTCACGACAGATAGGAATTTAACATGTATAACAATTAGATAACAATGAATAACCCGAATTATAGAAGAAAAGTCAAGTTCACAAACTTTGGGAAAATCCCTAGCTTTATTCTCTTCTAAAACTAAAACTGAAGATGTAGGCCGTGAGGAAGAATAGGGTTCCTCACTATAAATAGCCTTACATAACTTAAAGGACAAGAATCCGGAAGGAGAACCCTTGAAGAGCCTTCTTACTTGAGCTTCTATGCTCTTGCTTACTTGAAACCCTAGGTTGAATGCCTTAGAGTCTTGAGAGTTATTTCTCTGAGAATGATCATTTATTATGAGTGAATTAACCCCTTTTGGGTGTTTAAACAATGTGGGAAAAGTAATTGTTGTTAGGAAAGGACCAAACTACCCCTAACTTAACCTTTTAAAATGTGCAAAAAAATATGTTGGACGACTCACCTCATGAGTCATAAGGTGGTCCACGAGTCATGGGCCTGACTTGTTACTTTGAGGAAGAGACTTCAAAGTCTTTCGTCACTTCCCATAATTTGGGTTCACAATCTAGGGCCTCCCATGAGTCGTGACTCAAGTTATTGGCTTAGAGGGACTTCAATGGTTCACTAGATGAATCCTATAAGTAGTCCCATGCCTCATGGGCCCCACTACAGTCCATGAGCCAACTAGAAGCCTAGGGTAAAAAGCTAGAGGCTCCCAAAACTAAGTTCATGGCTTGTAGATCCTCCCCCGGATCATGGCCCTGACCGTGGAGACTAGAAACTGCTGAAAATGACTCTAATTGTTGGTCTAAATGTCAGTTTGAAATCTGAGGTGTTACAATAACTCCCCCTTTTTTGTTCGTCCTCGAATGAAGATCAACTAGAGTGAAAAGACAACAGAAAGGCAACTCAAGTACAATCTTCTGAACTGAACTTACTAACAAGGTCATAACCACTTGAAGGAAGACAGAAGGCAGGAATAACATTTCAAGAACTTAAAACACCCAAACACAAGGCATAGGTGCTAAATCTGAAATAAGAGAAGGAATGTTACCTTCAACATCTTCTTCTTGAGGAGTGAACAAATGAGGGTATCTAACCCTTATATCCTCTTCGTCTTCCTACAAAGCTTCTTCAAGAAACTGATTCCTCCACAACACATTCATATATGCTACTTCTTTGGTGCTCAACTTGCAAACCTGATGATCAAGGATCATGATTGGAACCTTTTAATAAGACAAGCTATCTTTCACCCCAACACTTTTTGTAGGCACAATAATCAATGGATCACCTACACACTTCTTAAGCATGAATATGTGAAACATTAGATCAACTGTTGCTAATTCTGCTGGTAGATCTAACTCATAAGCTACTTTACCAAGTCTCTTTGAAATTCGTTAAGGACCAATATTATGGGGATTAAGATTCCCTTTTATTTCCAAATCTCATGAAACCCTTCATGGGTGAAACCTTCAACTATACCCAATTATCAACCTCAAACTCTAAGTGTATTCTCCTAATATTAGTATAGGACTTTTGGAGACTCTGAGCAGTATTAAACCTTTCTTGAATGGTCCTGACCTTCTCCATGGCCTGATGAACTAAGTCCGACCTTATCAATTCTTCTTCACTATCTTCGAACCAACTAATAGGAGATCTACATCTTTGCATGTAAAGAGCATCATAAGGAGCCATCTGAATACTGGAGTAATAACTATTATTATACGCGAATTCTATGAGAGTAAAATAGCCATGCCAATTTCCTTTAAATTAATAATGCAAGCACTTAACATATCCTCCAAGGTTTGAATAGTACACTTTACTTGACCATCTGTCTACGGGTGAAATGCGGTACTAATGTTCACCTTTGAACCTAAACCTTTTTGAAATAACTTCCAAAATTGGGGGTGAACTGAGAACCCCTATCTAAGATGACGGATAATAAAACTCCATAAAGTCTGACTACCTTACCAAATGTACAATCTAACATAGTCCTCATCTGAGTTCATAGTCTTTACTGCCACGAAATGAGTTGACTTGGTCATTTGGTCTACTATTACCCAAATTAAGTCGTGTTGTTGTCGAGATCGTGGTAAACCTGTGATAAAGTCCAAATTGATTATCTCCCACTTCCATTCCATGAGAGTTATATTCTGGGCTATGCCACATGTCCTTTGGTTCTTAACCTTAACCTTTTGAAAATTTGGACACTTAAAGACAAAGTCTACAATCTCTCTCTTCATACCACTCCACCAATAAAATTCCCTCAAGTCATAATACATCTTCGTGGATCCAAGGTGAATCAAATTGTAACACCCGACCCATTTGAATGTTTAAATTAAACCATGCTTTCGTGATAAGACTAAGACCTTAATATGTTAGGAAGGATGTCCTATGAGGTATTTTAATCACACAATGGTAGTATGTTAAGTTTTGGAGTCAAGAAAGTTGCAAAATAAAAGTCGAAAAAAGTTATTGTAAATTCCTTTAAGGAATTCTCTTAAAATTTGGGTGAAATGTCTTGGGAGTTTTCTCCCAATCTATAATGAAATAGTGGCCCCCTGACCTACCAAATCGAAGGTCTATGAGTCTAGTTTTCAACATACTAAACCGTTCATCCATAAAACTTTAAAATAGAGAGATATTCGCATTTTTATGAGACTGTGTAAGTAGGCACGTGAAGGTGGGCCCGTAGCCCCTACGTCGGTTTAGATTTATAAAAGATGATTTCCCTACATTTTAACTCAAAAAGTTCAACCAAAAACTATATAAAAGCATAGGGAGAGCCCCTAAATCCTCCATGGACTTTGATGCTTTCAATTCAGAAGTTTAACGGGCGTTGCTCTACATCGCAAGCTCATCATCATGGTATAGTTTTTCCATCGATTTTGGCTCCATTTGTTGTAACTACAAAGAGGTGGTTCATAGAGTTGGATAGTTTTATCATCTAATTACTTGAAGGTAAGAGTTCTAAATCGTTGACTCATTCATAATTTGAGCTTTAGAATCAATTTCGAGGAGGAACTTATTGTTATCGACATGTTTGTTTTGTTTTCATGTTGTATATTGTTACAATACATAGTGGGTTCTTATAATAGCTTGCTTAAATTGGGATTGCAAAGCTTTTTGTCGAGGTAATCTTCCTTCTATGACTCTCCTTTGCAATTCCATGTTCTAGTATCGTTTATAGATTTCTGAGCCATAAAGTGGTATTTTTAGATTCTGTAGCTCTAGGAAGCCCTTTGTCTTATTGAGTTGGGTTGTTATTGTTGTATATTGATGGAGTTAAGGTGTTGGAGGGACTGGGGGGTTGGTGTGATTCTATGGAGTCACATAGGATGATTTTTGGATTGAGAGATGGAAAGTACGCCTTGTTATATTTTCTCAGGAGCTCGCCGCTCTTGTGAGATGTTAATAGCTTCTTGTTGTGATTATTAGTTGTTAGTTTGGTAGAGAATATGATTCCACTTGTTGAGTTAGAGAGGGTTGTTCATAGTGATGACCTTAACGCTTTATCAGTTGTATGTGCGTCATTCTTGCAAACTTGCTGATTCTAACAATTGTAGCATTACCTTGTGTCACGCCCCAACTACCGGGCCGTGCGGGCACCTACTCTAATCCACCTAGATAGGAGAACCCTTACCACCCGAACCAACAGGCAATGCGGAAAAGAAATTAAACCATTAATAAGTCCCTTAAATACACGAGAAATAATTTTTACAAATAGTTTAGAAAAATAAACGACTTAAAGAATTTGCGAAAAACATTTACAATATGAAACAACCTCCCCAGAACCTAGTCTAAGATATTACAAGAGCTTATACAATATGAGTATATGACATAAGATGACACAACTCCCACCATAGAAGGAAAGTAGGAGTTGCTGGAAGATCACCGCAATCCTAAACCTGTGAAACATCATCAATCCTGCAACCAGACTATACCCAAAAAGGTATAGCAAAAGTAGAATCAGTACAAACACACATTCTGGTAGGCATCATCGGCTGACCCGAATTTAATCCTACCATCATATAAAAATCAAGATAAAATGCACAAGGTAAATGACTTACCACTTTCAACATCACTTTAATCAATCCCCCTTTCGAAAACGACCATCCTAACCTTTAGATTTACCAAGTCACCTTGCCACCTAGACTTCCCAAATCACCTTGACACCTAGACTTTCCAAGTCACCTCCTTGACAAAATACTCAGACTTAACCCGGCTAACTGCCCAACCAAATCACTTATACCCGTAGTATAGTTACTAGTGTCCGGACCCTTTGCGAACCTCTAGAACAACTTTCCATCCTGGTTACAACAACCAACAACTACGACCCCAGACTTTCAGTCTTACTCCCAATTTACCAATCACATGGAATTCACCTAGCAACCATTGACACATTCAATAACAGCAACAGAGTCATATCTAAATCCCTCTTTAATCCCGAAACACGGACCCTCCAAGGATCCTCAAACCACACCTAAGTGTTCAACAAGCTACCCGGTCTATGCCAAGACCCACCCTTAGCTTGTTAACCAAAAATAATTCCTGGCCACCATTAGTACACTTAATGACAACAGTTTGTGAACTTATAACAACTTTTAGATAGCCCAGACCCACCCGGATCTCCCTAACACATCTAGGTGTTAACATGGAAAACCCAGTCTACACCAAGACCAACTAATAATTAACATAATAACCTGGCCTACACCAAGACCAACTGATAACAGAATATAACCACCCGGCCTACACCAAGACCAAACCCATAATCTAATATAACAACCCGGCCTATACCAAGACCAACTAACAATATAATAACCCGACCTACACCAAGAGCAAAATGATAACATAATATAACCACCCGACCTACACCAAGACCAAACCCACAATATAATATAACAACCCGGCTTATACCAAGACCAAACTAACAATATAATAACCCGGCCTACACCAAGACCAAAATGATAACATAATATAACCAACCGGCCTAAACCAAAACCAAACCTATAATATAATATAATAACCCGACCTATACCAAGACCAAACTAACAATATAATAACCCGGCCTACACCAAGACCAAAATGATAACATAATATAACCACCTGGCCTACACCAAGACAAAACCCACAATATAATATAACAACCCGGCCTATACCAAGCCCAAACAGACAATACAATAACCCGGCCTACACCAACACCAAACTCATAATATAATAACCCGGCCTACACCAAGACCAAATATAACAGAATTCTCGGCCTCTTACGGATCATAAGCAATTATCATGTTTCAATAAAACAGCTTGGTCCACTCACGGAACTAATAACAGTTAATGCAACACAGCGATAAAATGCAATGATGCAACAAAAGTAACCCGTACCAGGCATGGTACCAGAGCCAACCGAATGTCAATAATTCACAGTCAAATAATGAACACACAACTTCTAACCCAACAAGTAACAAACCGTTCAACTCACAGGCTGTAAGACAGGACCCTTAGACATTCTACACAATTTCATCTAAGCAATGCAATTCACACAAACACTTAGATAGGAGTACAAAACATACAATATTCACAAGAGTCGTGAGCCATCACCTACCCCATTTCGGGTACACTATGAACCATCAAATCTCGTCCAAAGACTAACCCTGGTTCACGCTTTTTAAACATGCAGTTAACTACATTTATTCCTGACCCTCTTCCTAGGACCAAATACAACCAGGGAAAACCCTTCCCAACCTTAGAACCCAACCAAACAATTATCCAAATTATACCAATTAGTCTGTAACTTCCGTTCCTTACACATTTGTTAATTACTAACCCTTTTCCAGTTCCCTGAACCTTCCGATATTCTAGTTCCCGCATTTTATTATCAAAAACACCCAATTTAAGCAATGCCTAGAATATCACCACACCCTTTCCCATTCTACCATTTCCAAAGAAATCCAACAATTCAACAACTTTCTCAAGACTCCGTGCATGAAGGCCTAACCATGGATTCTCCCTTTCATTCTATACAATAATACGAAAATGAAAGCGGTCAATCTACTCTTGGAAGAAACCTAGCCTACCTAGATGCCGAGCAGCTTTTCCATACCCTCTCTGGCTCCGTGAAGGCATTCCCTGATGATTCTGCAGACCAAATCCATGGTTTTGCGTCCCTTTTACCGAAATTCCTCCTCCCCATGGCTCCCAAGCCTTGGAGTAGCCTAGGAGGGTTCTTGGAGTAACTCTCATCTGTTTTTGGGGGCTGAATGGGAGAGAATGAAATTAAAGCCCATTTTCTTGGTTTTCTAATCCCGTTGCTCTGCTATAGCGGTCCCTGCTCCCATATAGCGGTCCCGCTATAGTGGACAATTCCTGCTATAGCGTTCTTAAGCGGTGTTGACCGCCCTGACCACTACTATAGCGGTATTTTCCACCGCTATAGTGGAGGCCGCTACCATGAATGGTTGCGCTCGTCACGGATAGAATGTTTGGAAATCTCCCAGTTTTGGCCATTTTATGACACACTTATTTTCCTGACATTCCGAAACAACCCCTTCACGTCACACTCGATTCCAGGAGTTCTACTTACCCGGATTTGATTTTGAAAAGTCCCCCGGACTCCTCTATGTCTTAGCTACAAGGAAAACTAGCTCAAAACAAGACATTTAACTCAATCTTTACCCGGATTGTCCTAGACCATACCTCGCCCCAAAACCGATTGAGACTAGCCTAGCCCAGAATTTTCAACTCCCAAACCCAGAATTTTTCTAACCTGAAACTTGGCATGAATGGTTTACCCATAACGACGAACTCGGTCGTTACAACAGATACCAATTTAACAATTATTCGTCCCTGAATGATCTCTAAGGCTAAAGGAAAGGACAAGCTCGTCTCTCGATCTTAATGCTCTGTCATGATAGCATAAATATAACCTTACGCAAACCACAAAAACTTCCCAATCCCTTGGTATACCCAACTCAACCCAAAATTTAACTCACTACCGTTCTATCAAGGAATTTCTTCCTTCGAGCCGCACAAGGTAATAATATTACCATTCCCCGAGTTCCCAAGAAATCCGGGGCTTCATCGAAACACCGGAGCAAAAGAAACTCAATTAACAAACAAAACAGTCTTTTTCCTTGGCAAGGGGACTACATCCCACCATGGAGATCCCTTTCCCATAATACTCGGAGTCCTGCTAGCCCGAACTCCATTTTGGAAGCTTTTTACGGGGTACTATGCCCTCACCTATCATAATGTCACCTTACTCCTATCAACATTGTGCCCCGAGATACCACGTATCTCTAAATCATGCAACCACAAAAATTCCATTGGAACTCATCCTGGTTTGATGTTTCATCAACTCTCGTCTTAAGGGAAATTCTATCCAGGCACTTACACCCTACCTAATGCTATGGCGAGCACACCCTCACCACTAAGGATCAACAGTAATAAAACAAGTCAATAATCGCCCTCATAATACAAGCCCATGAGCAGTGTCCCACACTACTCAGTCAATCACGGGTTATTTGTCAAATTCTACATGAGTGACTATACCCACCGATGGTCAATCATAATTTTACCAATACCCCGGGCTACCATATTTACCCTTTCCTTTTTATCGCACATGGGTGCTAAATTCCCGACAAATACCTTATATGCATACTATATTAGCTATCAGGATGATTTCCTTGATTCACATAGCAACTCATAATATAACCATTGCCTAGTCCTGTAAATCCCGCCATGGTCTTAAACCACCCTTAAGACCATTCCTGGCATCAAGCGCATCACAATTCATCATAAAAAAATATTATCAATTACAAAGAATTAACACCAGACAATTGTTCCCAACAATATCCTCTCGCCATTACGCACTAATGACTCCTTTGTTCCCATGGTTCCCAACCAAGTCCCGACTGCCCTGAAACCGAAGCTTCCCTACAGTCACAGTTCCTAAATCCCTTATAATCTTAACCAATGATAAGCCCTTTTTCAAAAATGCGGTACCACTTTTAAATCAAGACTTTCAACGGCTTATCACAACCTAAGGTACACAGAACTTTCAACTTGATGACCCTCTGCAGACTCAACATGCACGGCAGACAATAATTTACACATATTTCAAGCAAGTCACACGCAAAACAAGTCACATAATTTACTATGTATTTGTCCCATAGATAACCATTAGCCGATCATCCATTTCTTACCATAACTACCGATATTAAGCAATAATAGCCCTTGTCCCTGGTACTTATTCACATACCAACCACTTGTAACCTGAGTTCCCACAAGTATATATATCATTTTCCCTTATCATTTTTACCAATGATAAGACCCTGCCCCACATTTAGCATACGGTTTTTCACTTGAATTATAAAACAAGAACTCCTTCAATAATTAACACATAACCAAGTTAAGACTCCTTGCTAACCACAAATTTCAAAGTAACTCAAGTAACTACACACCACATAATCGCGGTCATCCAAATAATGCAATGCATACAATCACGAGTCTCAAGCTCTAACACTAAAAACAACCAGTTTTCATCACCTTTCATTCGCTTTATGGATGACCGTTAGCCAATTCATCCATCCTTTACATAGCCTCCCAGGCCAGATACCAATTAGAACCTTCCCGGTTCTCATTTTCCTTGCTTGTTTGATGTACCCGGATTCCAATGACATCCTTCACCTTGTTGAGATACCAATTGGACTCAACCCATACAAGCAAGTAACGAAACTGCACGAGAAGGAATGAAAGAAGAAAAGTGTTTCCTAGAATGCTTCACAGCTTCCCTAGGATTAGATGTGGACGTCAACACACCAATCCGCAGGACTCTATTCGACATTTTTCTCTTGTACTGGGAGACCGCTAACCTGGGCTGTGATACCATTTGTCATGACCCAACTATCGGGCCGTGCGGGCACCTACTCTAATAAATCTAGATAGGAGAACCCTTACCACCCGAACCAACAGGCAATACGGAAAAGAAAATAAACCATTAATAAGTCCCTTAAATACACGAGAAATCCTTTTTACAAATAGTTTAGAAAAATAAACGACTTAAAGAATTTGCGAAAAACATTTACAATATGAAACAAGCTCCCCAGAACCTAGTCGAAGCCGGTACAAGAGCTTCTACAAGATGAGTATATGACATAAGATGACACAACTCCCACCATAGAAGGAAAGTAGGAGCTGCTGGAAGATCACCGCAATCCTGAACCTGTGAAACATCACCAATCTTGTAACCAGACTATACCCAAAAAGGTATAGCAACAGTAGAATCAGTACAAACACACGTACTGGTAGGCATCATCGGCTGACCCTAATTCACTCCTACCATCATATAAAAATCAAGGTAAAATGCACAAGGTAAATGCTTCACCCCTTTCAACATCACTTTTATCAATCCCCCTTTCAGAACCGACCATACTAACCTTTACATTTGCCAAGTCACCTTGCCACCTAGACTTCCCAAGTCACCTCCTTGACAAAATATTCAGAATTAACCCGGCTAACTTCCTAACAAAACCACATATACCCGTAGTATATTTACCAGGGTCCGGACCCTTTGCGAACCTCTTGGAAAACATTCCATGCTGTTTAGAAAAACAAACAACTACGACCCCAGACTTTCAATTTTACTCCAAATTTACCAATCACATGGAATTCACCTACAAACCATTGACACATTCAATAATAACAATAGAGTCATATCTAAATCCCTCTCTAATCCCAAAACCCGGACCCACCAAGGATCCTCTAACCACACCTAAGTGTTCAACAAGCTACCCGATCTACGGCAAGACCCACCCTTATCTTGTTAACCACAAATAATTCCTGGCCACCTTTATTACACTTAATGACAACAGTTGTGAACTTATAACCTCTTTTACATAGCCCGGACCAACCCGGATCTCCCTAACACATCTAGGTGTTAACATGGAAAACCTGGTCTACACCAAGACCAACTAATAATTAACATAATAACCTGGCCTACACCAAGACCAACCGATAACATAATATAACCACCCGTCCTACACCAAGACCAAACCCATAATATAATATAACAACCCGACCTATACCAAGACCAATTAATAATTTAATAACCCGTCATACACCAAGACCAAAATGAGAACATAATATAACCACCCGGCCTACACCAAGACCAAACCAATAATATAATATAACAACCCAGCATGTACCAAGACCTAACTAATAATATAATAACCAGGCCTACACCAAGACCAAAATGATAACATAATATAACCACCCGGCCTACACTAAGACTAAACCCACAATATAATATAACAACCCAGTCTATACCAAGACCAAACTAACAATATAATAACCCAGCCTACACCAAGACCAAAATGATAACATAATATAATCACCCGGCCTACACCAAGACCAAACCCACAATATAATATAACAATCTGGCCTATACCAAGACCAAACTCACAATAAAATAACCCGGCCTACACCAAGACCAAACTCACAATATAATAACCTGGCCTACACCAAGACCAGAGATAACAGAATTCCCGGCCTCTCACGGGCCATAAGCAATTATCATATTTCAATAAAACTGCCAGGTCCATCAAGGAACCAGTAACAGTTAATGCAACACGGCGATAAAATGCAATGATACAACAAAAGTAACCCATACCAGGCGTGGTACCCGAGCCAACTAAATGTCAATAATTCACATTCAAATAATGAACACACAACTTGTAAACCAACAATTAATAAACTGTTCAACTAATAGACTGTAAGACAGGACCCTTAGACATTTTACACAATTTTATCTAAGCAATGCAATTCACACAAACACTTAGATAGGAGTACAAAACATTCAACATTCACAGGAGTCGTGAGCCATCACCTACCCTATTCCGAGTATACTATGAACCGTCAAATCCCGTCCAAAGACTAACCCTAGTTTTCCCTTTTTAAATATGTAGTTAACTACATTTATTCCTGATCCTCTTCCTAAGACCAAATACAACCTGAGAAAACCCTTCCCAGCCTTAGAACACAACCAAACAATTATCCAAATTATACCAATTAGTCTGGAACTTCCGTTCCTTACACATTTGTTATTTACTAACCCTTTTGCGGTTCCCTGAACCTTCCGATATTCTAGTTCTCGCATTTTATTAGCAAAAACACACAATTTAAGCAATGCCTAGAATATCACCAAACCCTATTCCCATTCTACCATTTCTAAGGAAATCCAATAATTCAACAACTTCCTCCAGACTCCGTGCCCGAAGGCCTAACCATGGATTTTCCCTTTCATTCTATACAATAATACGAAAATAAAAGCAGTCAATCTACTCTTGGAAGAAACCTAGCCTACCTGGATGCCCAACACCTGTTCCATGCCCTTTATGACTCCTTGAAGGTATTCCCTGATGATTCTACAGGCCTGAATCCATGGTTTTGTGTCCCTTTTACCTAAATTCCTCCTCCCCATGGCTACCAAGCCTTGGAGCAGCCTAGGAGGGTTCTTGGAGTAACCCTCATCTGCTTTTAGGGAATGAATGGGAGAGAATGAAATTAAAAGCCCATTTTCTTGGTTTTATAATCTCGTCGCTCTCCTATAGCGGTCCCTGCTCCGCTATAGCGGTCCCTCTATAGCGGACAACTCCCATTATAGCGGTCTTAAGTGGTGTTGACCACCTTGACCACCGCTATAGAGGTATTTTCCATTGCTATAGCGGAGGCCGCTACCGTGGATGGTTGCGCTCGTCATGGTTAAAATGTTCGGAAATCTCCCAATTTTGGCGATTTTATGACACACTTATTTTGCCGACGTTTTGGAACAACCCCTTCACGTCAACCTCGATTCTGGGAGGTCTACTGACTTAATTTCGATTCTGAAAAGTCCCCCGGACTCCTCTATGTCTTAGCTACAAGGAAAACTAGCTCAAAACAAGACATTTAACCCAATCCTTACCCGAATTGTCCTAGGCCATACCTCACTCCAAAACTGGTGGAGACTAGCCTAGCCCAAATTTTTCAACTCCCAAACCCCAAATATTTCTAACCCAAAACTTGGTACGAATGGTTTACCCGTAATGACGAACCCGATCGTTATACCTTGGTTGGTCAATCTTCATAGAGACACCTTTGGGGCTTCGGTTAGAAGGTACATTAAGGCTTCCTTTTCTCTTTTTGTCATGACCATGAAGGCCCAAGCTTGTTATAGCTTGTATCACATCGATATTTGATTTATGGCCTTATTCTATTGAGTTAGCTACCACAACATGATATAGTGACTACCAGCAGCACTCTATTCCTTTCTTAGTGGCCTAGAAAACCATGTTATGATTGTATTGAGTTCACCTATGATTACATGTTATTATTGTGGTATTTTTATTGTCTTGTTGCCGCCTATGAGCTTGTTTTAGCCTCAGCAGACACTGACACTACAGGGTTTTGGAGCCTATATTCTGATTATATTATCGTGCCTTCGGGATAAGCAAACTGTACCTATGGGATAGGAAGGTTGTACCTATGATGAAGTAGTTATATTATATTATCGTGCCTTTAGGCCGGCAAACCTTACCTAAGAGAGGGGCAGGCTATACCTATGGGGCGGCAATTACATAACATTACCGTGCCTTTAAGATGGGCAGATCATGCTTATAGTCCAAGCAGACTGATAACTCTCAATTATACTCTCCAATATAGAGGTAACGTTAATTGTTAAGCAAAACAAAATCTATATTACCCGACAGGAGTTGGGGTCGATCCTACATGGAATTGTAGCTTAGCCAAAGAGATTGTAGAAAAGACTTCACAATGAGAGTAGATTGTCTAAACAACAAATAATGTAAAAAGGGGGGAATTGGGAATCTGTAACAATTCAATTCCAAACCAAACAATAAAGTAAATTCAAGGTGTAAACAAGAGAGAGGATGACTAGGGATGTGTTTCTGATGGTACTCAAACACGGGTCAAGGTACTTTCTCAAATGCATAAATTCTTACTAAATAACATAGGTAGCATTGATTTTAGGCATGATTGTTAATCTTTCGATCACCCAATCATTCATCCAACAGTCTTTGTTCAAGCACCATTGTTTAGGCATAAACCAACCAATATAGGCTTGGGAAGGTCACACTATCTCTAGCTTAGACCCTTAAATGGATGTTTCCGGTGAATTGAGCTATTTCTAGCCTCAATCTAAGTGGAATCCCAAGTACCCACTAGCAATTTCACATCCGAAATGATGAACCCTTTTGTCAATCAAGAACACGATCAAGTAAATTAAATCTATGTTTGCAACCACCAATTTTGAAGTTAAAATATGGTGAAATCACTAGACCCATATCATATTACCAATTATAAACACAAATAAGCAAGACCCATACACTTTTATCAAGTACCCATCATCAACATATCCCTAGAGAAGGAGACTTAGCCACTCATGCTAAAGGAAGAAGAAAGTATACCCATAGGGAAATTCAAATTCATTTTCATTAATTGTAGCAAGAATCCAATATTTAAGCTCAAATTTACAAGTCCAAGGTTGAAGATTGAGAGAATGGATTGAAACCCTCTCTCTTGCCTAGGGAGAGAAACTCAAAACTAAAAACTATTCAAAAACTATGAAAAGCTATGCCCAAATTGGGTTTTAGAATGTTTCAAATTCATCATACAAAAGTGGACAAAATTATCCCTCGAGAGCTATGCGTCGCGACATGCGGTTTGCATGTCTTGTTGTGCATATCGTACAGCTGCACATAAGTGAACCTGAAACTTGGCTGATCTTCAATCGTCATGCAAAGTGGGGTGCAGTTCGTACCAGTCCTTGTGCATGTCACACGAGCATTGCACCTCCTTAACAAATTCTTCTCTTCTTCTGAGCTTTCATACAGAGGAGGTGCGGACCGCACCAAGGGTTATGTGTAACGCACAAGGTCCGCACCTCAAGACAAAATATTCATCTCACTTGATCACTTCATACTTCAAGACCAGAGACTTAGTTCATATTTGCAGCTTCATGCGAAGTGGGGTGCGGTTCCCACCAAGCCTTGTGTGTGTCACAAGGGTGCTGCACCTCCTTAACAGATTCTTCTCTTCTCCTGAGCATTCATATGGACGGAGGTACAGATCGCACCAAGAGGGTTGGGTTTCGCATGAGGTCCGCACCTCAGGGCAAAATCTTCATCTCAATTGATCACTTCACACTTCAACTCCTTTGGGTCCAATTCCTTGTTTTCTATCTTTGGCCAAGAGTACCTGCATTCATTTCAATAAAGGCCATAAAAACCTCTAAATCTAATCAAAACATGGCAATAATTCATGATTAGAGGCTCAATAGTTGGTAGATTACCGACTTATCAAACTCCTAAACTTGAACTATTGCTTGTCCTCAAGCAAGATACTCATAAGGTAAGGAATGAATTATGCTCTAAAACTCAATCAAGGCACAAAAGATTAATCTATTCTAAAAACTAAGGAAAATAATCAATAAAAAGACTCAAACAAAAGACTCAACTACAATGCTCATCTCAATTTGAACCACTACATTATCAAGGCAATTGATCATTTCAAAACCTTTTCAAAAGGACTTCAATTCTCATTCAAAATCAAGGGAATTTATCATTCAAAACAAGATATAAAGCTTCTCAAGCCATTGGCATGTACCGTCAAGGTTTGCCTCGAGATTTGCCACACAACTTGTCTCATTCATTCCTCTCAATTGAAATAGAGACTTCATGTTTCAATTTGAGTGCGTGATACCACTCACCACAAAAGAGAATCCCATTAACAATCATGCAATTCATGATACAAGGGATTAGAAGAGAACCGAAAAGCCTCTCGCTCTCTCAAGAAAGTTCAAGTGCACACATATTAAACCATAGGCTTTCCCTTCATGTAAATTGCCACTAATGTAGAGTGGTAGTACCTGTGAAATGACAAAATTAAAATTTTCTTCTTTTGGTTTTGTCTTTGGAGTAGTTTTTGTTAACTCAGGGTTAACTGCTTGTGCGAAGGATTCAGGAACCTTCATGGCGTAATTTTCTTTGACTTGTATGGAGTTGGGAGATGCTCCTTGGTCAAAAGGTTTCTTCAGACTGAGAGTCTTTGGCTGGGGAGGAAGGGACAACTTTGGTGGTTGTATTGGTGAAGGTAACATCGGATAATCTGCTAAAAAAGTAAATTTGTTTTGGAAAGTTAATAGAGGCCTCTGTGGGGCTTCTGGTTTAGTTGGAGTTGGAGGGGCCTGAGCAAATGGTCTAGCCATTCTTGCTTTGGGAGGTTGTTCTCCCTTGTTTGGCCTAAAGGGCCTCATGCTTACCCTGCAAAATTTCACGGGTTAGGAAATCTGGTAGAGAATTTTCTTCTTCTTTAATAAAATTGATTTTGAAATCAAAACTAGATAGTAAGGCTTGCCACCTAGCAAAAATCTGTTTGGAAACAAGGTTTTTTACACGTTTTTGTAAGTATTTTCCTTTCTCTTTTATTCGCATTACTTTAGATGTGGATGAAATACATGAGAAGAATCGGTTGTGAAATCGAATTCTTCAAATGGTTTGAAATGACAGGCAAGATCGAAAATTGTGCCGAGTCATTGCAGGTTATCATTAACAAATGGTATACTGCATCTAACAAGATTGTTGAGTCTATTACTCCTCCTCTAGAGGGAATTAACATCCCCATTGCAGGGACTGTTATTAAAGCTTCTACTTTCAAAGAGAAAAGTGATAATACTGAAGCTTTATTAACAACTGCAGATATAGACAGAGTAGTAGAACAAAACAACTACTTAAACCAAATCCTTCATGTCATTTCCAGACAGATAGAAGATACCAAACCAACCTTAAGTGGTAGACCAACCCCGGCTTCTACTTCAGATAGCCCCATAATTGAAACCTACCCAAGGTTTAGAATTCCTGAATTTTCCAAAGAAAATTTCCCTAAACTTACCGATACCTTTGAGGTTACAGGGAGTATCATTGAGAAAATCAGTGCCCAGCTTAACAACTTTAACATCTCCAAGAAAGATGGTAAGAAAGTTTCCACCCTTCTGGAAAAACCAGATCAGGAGAAATCCACTCTCCTACAAAGACTGACCAATGATCGTTTTCATAACATGAAAAACTATCATAATAAACCATCTTTCCCAGACCTTCAGTATGAAGAGAATGCTTTTCTAAGCACCTCATCACATGAAGGAAGGAGCATCACTGAATGGAATATTGATGGCCTAGCTGAGCATCAGGTTTATAACAAGCTCCACGAGATGGGAGTTGCCATAACAGCCTTTAAGTTAAGAGGTTCTACTGATAAAGATGCCGCATCTATGATAGCTGCAGGTTTCACCGGAATGCTAAAACATTGGTGGGACAACTATTGTACAGATGAAATTAAGCATCTTATTTTCAATGCAACTGCAAAGGAAATAGTTGCTAAGATTGAAGGCACCAGCCAGACTACCTCTCAGGTCACCAGAGAAGATGCTTGTGCTACCCTCTTATACCATATCTCTAAGCATTTCATTGGCGAACCAAAACTTTTCCAAGATAGGAGCCTCCAAATCCTCAATAACCTCAGTTGTCCTACTTTGAATGACTTCATCCATTATAAGCATGCTTTTCTTAGCAAGGTTATGATCCGTCCCGATTGCAATCTAGATTTTTTGAAGGAACGCTTTATCAGCAGATTACCTCCTCTTTTTGCTGATAAAATAAGGACAAAGATCCAAGATCGCAACAACGGGCAAATCCCCTACGGCAATCTTACTTACGGTGATCTAATAAGCACCATCAATATTGTAGGATTAGAACTCTGCACTGCTATCAAGCTGACTTTTCCTAGCCAACTTTTGATATCTCTAATCTCTTGTTTAAGATTAGAGACTTCTTGACGAAGGTCAGAAATGTCTAGTACTTTTAGTACTCATTCCTCCGAGATCCATAATAACAATGAAGTTCCATATCTATATCTACTTCTTTCGCATCTATCTCATATAAACCATGAACAAATTTTGGCTCTGATACCAGATTACAGGATCGGAGACCGGGCGGTAGTCCGCTCTGGTCAAGGATCAAGCAATTCAGCATCCTTATACTGGCGCATAAACGCAGGCATAAGAACTGAAATATTCAAGAATTTTTTATACAATATCTTTAGGCTGTATGGAAGAGACTAACTCTTTTACCTGAGCAAAGGGCCTGTCAGGACCATAGTACATACTCTTATTATACTCTTGTCCAACGGTTCTAACCCAATAGTGGTTCTAACCGGACCAAGAGGCGCCCTTTTCAACACATATCTCGGGCTAAGGAGGTCATGGCCTTCTACAGGCTTGCCAGACAGAGACAATAAGAGTAGTTCTAGATCCGACTGTACCACCATCTCAGAACCAAGTCAAGAAACCTTATAAAAAATCCTTTCTATTTTAATAAAGCTTAGATCCGTTCATGGTGCATATATGAGAGACGTTAGGTAAGAGACATAGATATGGAAGTCGTTTAGCCGTACATAGTCCTGGCTAGGAGAAGAGAACTATGGTAAATAAAACTAAAAAGTAAATACCTTAAGGACGACCAAGAGCCAAGGTTGCTTGCGAATACTGATCCAAATTTTTTATTAAAGCCGAAACAGTGGCAAACATTTTCTGAAGTTTTCTTTACAAAGCTATTCTAGAAAGAAGAGAGAGATTGTAAGAATTTTCTGTGTGCTCCTACTTAACAAAATGAGCACTTATATAGAAAAAGAAAGAAAACAAAAGGAATCTTTTTACAGTAGGTAGGGGTCCCATATGGGTCCTTAAACAGTGAATTTACTGTTTAAACAATTTATATATTGTACAGTGTAGATAGTGACATATAATTTTTTGTCTTCTTCATACTTTCTCTTTGCTACGTTTCTTGTCCATGGCCTTTAGTGATTGCAGCAGATCTTCTGCTCCCTGGATATCTTCCGTAGACAATATAATGTCTTCTTCATGGCGCTGCACTTCTTATCCTGAAGTTTCACTTCTCATAGAAGTATCAGATTTATCAATCTGATTGATACCTTGAAGCAAGCTCTTCTTCATTTGCTCGAGATACTCGTTAATCATTGCTTCCTTATCTCCATCTTGAGTGGAGATTCTTTGGGCAATATGCCTGACGGAGGGATTATCAACGCTAATTTCCTTTTCAGGAAGTTTTTTATAAGCGTTAATTATGTTGATAATGGTATCAATGAGTTCTTGTCCATTCATCTGTTTGGACCTGGGATCTTTTCTTAACAATTTTTCCCAGAAGTTATTATAATAAACTCGGTATAAACAGGGAACATTTTCCTCTGTGAATCTTATTTCGGGAGCCCATTTATGGATCCACGGTACTAAGAATTCTATAAAGAAATACATCTGGTCAATTTTGTCTAACCAACAGATATGATCTTCGTGATATAATTCTTCGAGGAAAGGGGATACCCTCTTCCATTCCTAGTATTACTGGAGGAAATTTTCCGGCAATATCTGGATTGTAGGACCGTGGTATGACCACCCGTTAATGAACCAGTTTGGGATTGGTTCTGCAAATATTTTTGCGCAAATTTTTACAAACCAAGTGTGTTTGTTTTTATCACTGTTATAAAACAAGGTTTGACTGAAAGCTTGGATATAATCCCAATAAGTGAAGTTCACAGGAATACCCTTAAGGCTAATCTGCCTTTCTTTCATAGTTGACATTCCCCAGTCTTCAACAGATATAATATGTTTGATAATTATTTTTGAGAAGTTATAAACATTCTGTTCTGGGTATAACCCATGGGGCAAAAGTGCTGAATTTCTGCACTTCCAGTACTTATCAGTATGGTTTCATAGTATAACCGGGTTTTGTATGACTCTCCCAGGAAATATAATCCCTTGATAAAGTACCTCTGGAATATTTTCCATGGTTCGGTTTTTCTCTGTATATCATAGTTTTCCAAGAGAAATATAATTTCTCTCTTCTGGAGTTGCTCATAGGATATGATATTATCATTGTCCTCTTTCATAACTGAAGCAAAAGTATCTTTCTGCCTTTGTGCATGTAAATATGTATGCGCATGCTCGTATAACGGGCTTTCTTTTGTAATATTTTCCAGATTAATAATATGCTCAGGGGCAGGAGTAGATGAAGATGAAGATTCACCCTCATTGGAGATCTTTTTATTAATAAGGCTTCTGTTACCCATTTGTATAACTGGGTAATTAGATCGATATGACGATCCCTGAGAGCTGGAATGTCCAGAGGACCTTCCCGGGGCTGATCTTCCTCGTCCTCTTCCCCGAACTTGCCTCCAAGGCGGGTCTATCCTGTAGGAAAACAGATTAGTCATTCTGTAAAATAATCTGTTAAGTCTTCCCGAATATTTTCCAAGTAGTCATGTACAGAGAAATCTTCTCTTACTAAATCATTTATGATGATTTCAATAATGAGTTGTTTAAGATCTTTTGGTAATATAATTACCTTTAAAATGGAAATCAAGGCCTTTTCAGAAAAAAATGTTAAATAAAACATTTTATTGGATATACTCTCGGGATAAGAAGTCAGGTAAAGAATTATCAATCCCCTTCTTATAGTGGATATCGAAATCAAATGGGGCTAGTTGAGCCTGCCACCTTGCAAATATAAATTTGGACGCATCATGCCTAAAATCCTTGTCAAACATGTATTTGACCGATTGAGCATCAGTTTTTATTAAAAACTTTTGATTATATAAATCATCTTGAAATTTTAGGATACACTTAACAATTGTAAGCATTTCATGAGCCACAGTTGCATATTTTTTCTGGGCTTCTGTCCATTACCTGAATGAAATCTTATAAGATATTCATTTTTGTCATTGGGATTAATTTGTTTAAGAATCCCGCCGTAACCAATATTTGAGGCATCTGTTTCAATAATTTTTTGCCAAGCAGGGTTAGCAAGAGTTAAGCAAGGTAAAGACTGAACTTGCAGTTTGATGTTCTTTACCAAAGTGGTGTGACTATTAGTCCACGGAGATTTATAATCCTTCTTGAGCCTTTCGTATAACGGGGCTAAATCACGAGAAAGATTCTTATAAAAGGGGGAGAGGTAATTTAAACTGCCCAAGAATATCTGCAACTGAGTTCTATCCGTGATAATGTCAGGAAACTTTGATGCAAAGTCGATGGCCCTCTGTATCGTAGTGACTCTTCCCTGACAAATTAGATGTCCTAGAAAGCGGACTTCAGTTTGAAACAAACTCATTTTTGGTTTAGATATCACCAAACCATTTTGTACAACAACTTTTTGAAGATATCAAGGTGCTTGATATGCATTTCTAGAGTTTTGGAAAACACTAGAATATCGTCAATATAAACAATAATAAAATCCATATATGGATTAAAAATGTCATTCATAATTTTTTGAAATTCTGATGGGGCATTTTCTTAAACCAAATGGCATGACATTCCATTCGTATTTCCCAAAAGGAACATTAAAAGCAGTCCTATAAGAATGCTCTTTAAATATTTGGATTTGCCAATATCCTGATTTTAAATCAAATTTTGAAAATATATTGGCGTCGTATAACCTGGATAATAAATCTATTTTATTGGGAATAGGATACCTTACCCATTTTAAACATTTGTTTAAAGGCTTGTAATTTATTACTAACCTGGGAGTTCCACTTTCCTTTTCTGTAGCATTATTCACATAAAATGTTGTGCATGACCAAGGAGATTTTGATGGTTTTATTAAACCCTTTTGTAATAAAGTATCAACTTCCCTTTTGCAGAATTCTACCAATTCAGAATTCATTTGGCAGGGACGAGACTTGGTTGGGATATTATCTTCTGAAAAAACCTCCTCATATGGAAGATTTACGATGTGCTTCTTACGATTCCAAAAGGCACTCAGGTGATCGGCGCAAACATCAATGGCGATCTGTTCGTAAATTATTTTAATCTTTTCCTGTATTTTAGCAGATTTAAGAGACTCAAATATATTAATGCTAAAAAACTCATATTGTAAAGAATCAACATGTTTTTGCTTCATTTTAATTAAAGCATTAATATCACGAGTCATTGGTTCCGTGATAAACTCATAACTTATTTTATTATCTTTATAAGATGCTGAAAATCGTTTTGAATCAATGTGCGTAAAAGGATAAATTGCATTTATAAAAGGCGTTCCAAGTATAATTGGAGGATGCAATTGATTTTTTACCAGAAAGAAGAAGTGGGGTATGCAAACCTTGTTCTGGCATATTTTTGTATTAGAAAGTTTATACTTTATATCTAAAGCATGTCCTGATGCGGATTTGACCATATGCGCAGTTTTTTGAAAATATTTTGAGGGACAAGACCCTCTTGAATGCAGCTAACGTCTGCACCGCTGTCGATCATAGCAACAATAGTAATAGAGAAACTGTTATCAATTAAAATGGTGCATTTAACATACCATTTGTGGGCAGTGACAACCTGCATCATTCCTAAAAACATATTAGTTTCAAGGTCACTAGTGGTAGGTTCATCATGGAGAACCTCTTTACCTTTTGAAGAACTGGCCTGATCTGGATGAATATTGTTCTCAATCTGAGAAATCCTTTGGTCGCAAATAACCTGGTTATGCTTGAGAGTTTTTATTTCTCTCTTGAGGTTTTCAACCTCTTCCTTTAGGTTATCAAAAGAAGCATCCTTTTCATCAAAAACATTTTTTATTATTAAACGGTTTTCAACCTCTTTTAAAGAATAAGGTGCATCATATTCAAAATCTTTTTTCTTGTTATCAACAAGGGGTTTGGAAGATCTAGAATCATAGGTGGCAAGATTGATAATCTTTTCTCGAAGTTTGTTATCAGTAACTTCTTTTAATAATTCAATTACATTATCAGAAGTGAACGTATTAAGGTTAAAATCTTGAAATTGCGATTGCAGTTTATAGATTTCATCTCCTTCACAATGGCATGTATCACCTTTGCAAGTGGTGCAGGAGCTATCAGTTCTTTCTTCATTATCAGACAAGTCAATATGATCAATATCTGATTCTGCTTCTGAATATGATTCATAATCATCATTAGAACCGGACGTGTATAATAAACAATAAACAGTATTTCGGAGATTAATAAACTCATTGCTCAAAATAATTATTTGGGTTTATATGTCAAAGTTTTGGGAGAACATATTGTCTCTCTAGATAAAAAACTTGATGAAATGACTATTTTAATAAAAGGTATAAAAGCTGATATAGCTAAAACTACTATTGCAAAGGACTTTCCGACTCCTTCTGAAATGGAGTTTGACGTAAATAAGTCTTAATGATTCCACACCAAATTGATTTTAGCCCAGGATCCCTGGCAAGAAAACATATTCAAAAAGAATTTTTTGACAAAAAGTGGAATAAGTTTAAAACTTGGTTTTTTGATTCTTATAGCAAAGAAGACATGAATAACATCTCTCAAGAGTTTTATGAAACTTGTGCATTGCATAATCAAATTATGCACTTTGTTCCTTTGTTTATAACCACTTATTTGCCTTTATATGTCAATGTTATTGAGAGGACTTATCGCGACTCTAATGGGAAGTTAATAACATCCATTTATCCTCCGCAGTCCAACCATTTATGATTATGGTTGGTTTGATAAACTTTCTACTAAGCAGTTGATTAAAACAACTGAACAATCTTTAGCATTAAACTCTTCTAAACAAACTATTCGTTTATTAAATAAACGAGATATTGATCATTATAAAAATCAGTATAATTATCTGCATATTGGCATGGTTCAAATTGCTTTTAAACCCCTTACCCTTAAAGGGTTACCTGAGACTTTCCTAGCTGCTCTCAGAGATGCTAGAAATTTAAATTTCAGACAGTCTCTAATGGGTTCGATTGAATCGACTGTGGCCTATGGTCCAGTTTATTTCAATACGCAGCCTAATTTGCAATTATCTTTATCTAATGTCAATATTCTTGATGCCTTAACATTAAATGTTAAAACACATGGTTATAACTATGTGCCAGGTTCGGAACTTATAAGTTAGTCTTATAGAATTTATTTCAAGTTATTATCAACCTTCAATCCAAGATGCAAATTATACGATACTTCCGATCAAACTATTTTGATGAAAACAAATTTTGCAAGATCTAAGGTCACCACCAGGAGACCGATTAAGTGGGAAGAAATTAATTTCCCAACAACTTGGACTTTTGATTCGGTTATATCCCCAAATCAGTTAACAGATACGGTCACTAACTCTGAGTACTCTCACATTTTGCACCCGAGATAGAGGTTCTAAAAGGGTTAAAGTATCAAACAAGGTGCCAAAGAAAGGTCATAATCTGAAAAGGGGTTCACTACAATAGATGTCAAGGAAAGTCATTTGGGTGAAGTAGATATTTAAAAAGCGCCTAAGATCATCTTCCAAGCTCGGTCACATCTAGAATTTCTCCTTGAATAACATTTGGGGCAAGTTATAGAGGACACGGATGCATAAGAATCAAGGTATAGACTTACCATACATGGAATCACCTCACAAGAACTTTCAACATTGGTCTCAAGATTAATTGGGACAAATCAGTTTTGACAAGCTATTCTGAGTTCATGACACACTCATTTGTGAATCGATCAAGCCAAACTGTAAGTGTGAAAGTCATGACAAGAGAATGCTTTCCTCAAAAATTCATTTTCCTTTTTTCCTTTCCTTTTCAAAAATGTTTTGCCAAGAAAATTTTGTAGTGGGTCCATTTTGAGACAAGCAAAGCACGGACTCAAATTAAACTAAAACTTGACATTTTCTCTTAAAAAGTCGCCTCTCAATCCATCATAGGGAAACACCAACCCAGTTTGACACAAAAATGAAAGAAAAAGAAAATAAAGAAAAACTATTTTCTCCTTGGGAAAGAACCGTGGTATTAAGAAAACCCTTGGAGTTTATTGCTAAACTACTATTAACAAGGCGACTACTGAATTTGTGTGCTAATGAATCATTTGATAAACAAGCTTTGGTGTAGGCCGTTAGCGCATTTGCAAGGCACGGGTAGCGAGACAATGGAATCATGTAAGACTAACCCGGCATTAAATCAAGATTAAACATCAAGCCCAGCGAGGGAACAAATAAGCTCAAAATGACATCTAGCCCAGCGAGGGTGCAAATAAGCTCAAAACATAAGAAAATGACCCGGCAAGGGAAATATCATCACACTCATCCAACATGCCCGACAGGGGCCAAATAAAATCTAGCAAGGGAAAATAAAATTATCGGCCTGGCAAAGGCAATAAAATATCTCAAGCCCAACACCAGTAACCAAATAAAATAACACCACCTCCGTCCATAAAAATAAGCATTTACCTCAGTGCCTTAAGCTCAAATAGGGAAAGAAGGGGTGCGATAACTCCCTTTAGGGTTATTCCCTATCATCATCATTTGTTGCCTCTTCACTAGGACCAGCACCACCCTTTCAAGAGTGCGCAGAAACTGTGGACTCTTTGAGAGCCTGCTGAAACTCTGGATCTTTATCATCCTCTAGCAATGTGTACTCATCACCAAGTATCTCCTCCTCACCTACTAGAGATGAAAGAAAGTCATCTATAGGACCGCGAGTGCGATAGGGCTGAGGCAAGGTGCTCAAATATGCCTCATCAACTGGAGCCTTCCCTTTCACCTTAGCCACATCCTTTTGGATCTCATTCACAACACCCTCAATAGTGTCCACCCTTTTGCAGATTTTAGTGACACTTTCCACCACTCCCTTAATGGCATTTTTGACAGTTGTCTCAATCAACCCGGGAAACTTGAGTTCCAACTCATTCAACTGCCTTTCATGATTATAGGTTTTTTCCACCATATCCTAGAGACCACTCTTGGTTAATGGTCCTTGGGGTGCAGAAGTTATTGGGGTATGTGCTTCTGAGCCTGCCCGAGAAGGAGAGGAACCAGTTGCTTCAGCATCCAAGTCATCAACTTTAACTTCCCCCAATGGCTCAGTCCTGTGCCTCTTAAATCTAGGAGCATCCTTGTTTGTCTTCCTATCAAGATCAGTCTTCCCAATAGCATGTGTAAACTTGTCACAACTTAGGAAGGGGACATCGGCTTTAGCATAAAGTTTAGTAATAAGCACCGGGAAGGGCAATGAATAACTTCCCAGTGAGCTTTCCTCATTATCACCATAATTGCTATCTCCCCAAAGTTGACATGCTCTCCCGTCATAATAGCAGTAATCAAAATGGTCCCATCTTGAGTTATCTTCTGATTATTCTATGAGCGCAGAAAATGGATGCGAACAAGGTCATACCAGAGACGAGCTTCAAAGTACAAGGACCTCCTCAAAATATCACCCCCCATAGTAGCCCAGAGAGGGATGTCATGAGTAATAACAGGGGTCATCTCACGATATGGCTTTTGCTCGGTAGACAACTTAGCCAAGAGTGCAGGAGAAGGATCGATTGGGCCACTCCACTAGATTGAATTCATAGCAGCTGGAGGGACAGAAACTTTCTTGCCCCGTACGACAATAGAATCTAAGTTAGGGAACCTCTCCACTTTCCCCTTATATCCCTTGGAGTGTTGCTTGGCTTGATAAATAGAAAACAACTCCCGAACTATTTCCTCGTAGTACCCCTCGAGTACATCTTGGAATAGTTGTCACTTTTGATCGGCAAATTGTTTATGGATATTGGGTAGCTCTTCCTCGACTGCAGCCAAGTCAAAGCAAAATATTGGGTAGCTCCTCCTCGACTGCAGCCAAGTTAAAGCAAAATATTGGGTAGCTCCTCCTCGACTGCAGCCAAGTTGAAGCTTTGCTCTATATTGAAGGTCCTACCCTTATCTCGGTCATAGATGTCCTTCATTCCTTCAACCCCAAAGAAAATTCTTGCCTCTTCCGCAACTGATAGTTTCTTTGGTTGAAGCCATGTGTTACCCATGGTAGAAGACATAGTCTACACATGGAGATTGTGAGTACCAACAAGCAAAACAGACTCTTTTTATATTTTTTTATATATGTAAAAGAAGAAAACTAGAAAGAAGTTAACTAATTAAAAAAGAACAGAATGCAAAGAAGTAGAAAAATGAAGTAGATAATTGATGGCTCATGCAGACCATGTGCGAACTGCACAAGGCATAGTGCGCGTCGCACATGACATTGCATGAAATACCAAAACTTACAGGGATTTCTGCACTAAGGTGCAAAGTTAGTGCAGACAACATTCAGCCAGAGTGCACATCGCACCACACCTTTCTCCTTGAAGCAGTTAACTGGCAGCAATTTTTAACCTTGTGCGATGCCTTGTGCATTTCCCACGTAGAGGTCTATGCTCCGCATGCGAAACACACAAGGAGAACACATGAAATTTTTCAATTTATTGTCTTCTTGAGTGTTAGGCATGTGATTCACAGAATAGTACGTGTGGAATGCACTTGGTAGCAAGCACCACACTAACAATCCTATAATTTTAAAAATTGGGCCAAGCATTAATATGACCAGACCAAATCATCCGGGTACTCAGACTTCCCCGGAATTCCATTAACACAATTCAAAACAAAAGAAGAACTCAATGACTTCCCTTAACAAGGGTGTTACCCCATCTATCATCGGTACATCAAGCCTTCAATTTCAACAATTAGGCACATACATTCAATCAACAAATTCTACCTCCCAACCAAAATCATACACCCAATAAGCATATTCAACAATTTACATAGGCATAAAAGTAGTAACAAATTTAGCCCCAAATATTAATTCTCAACCAAAACCTCATGAAGACGGCGATTTGCCCTTGAGAAGGACATCACCCAATCTATCATATGGCCAAATCATGCACCAGTCGCATGTGGGTTACTAAGACTTCACCCCAAACACAGATTTTTAAGGCTAAAACGTACTACAATAAACATGAATTATCATCACTTCAAGTTCTACATAGTTAATTCTAAGTAAAATCAATAATACAACCAAAAATTTGGGACCCAAAATTTTTAGATCTCACCCAAAATCGACATGGTAATTCTAACAAGCATACTTCATAATATGAGTTTCCAATCAACATAAAAACACGTATTTAACATCGGAGAACTTAACACAAGTGAATATTATGAGAAGGAAAGCAAAAATTAATGATTTTCAAGGTATAATAATGGTGACTTATAATTTGCACGAAGGAAACAACGGCGGTGGTGACAAGCGACGGTAGCAGAGGGGTATAGGTGAGAGAAGGAGAAGTTTTTGGAAATGTTTGGAGGGTTTATGGAGGATTTTTAGAGATAATTGAGATATTTGAGGAAGAAATATGGGAGAAGAAGAAGAAGTTAGCGGATTTAAAAGAGAAAGAGAAGAGGAAAAGTCATCGGGTCAGTCTCCGGGTCGGGTCAGTCAATGGGTAGGTCAATAAAAATTTCAATACTTACCTTGGTGCATTGCGATGTGTGATTCACAGAATCCCTTATGCAGACTGCATGTTGCTTTGCGCCTCACTATTTCATGCCTAAACTTGGCCCTTCTTTCTGTTGTGGTGTGCGACGGAGGTGAGACGCACACAAGGGCTTGTGCATAACGTATAGCCCAGTGCACATCGCCTCCTACTCAACATTTTTCCTTCAGTTCACTGCTTTAGGTTGTGGTGGCCTGTGCGATGCGCACAACAGCCCGTGCAAATAGTACGACCATCCGCACATCCCCTTTTTGTCTCATTTTTCCACTTTGTCATTTTTCCTCTCCATGCATTCCTAAAACAAACCAAAAACAACAAAAAAGGTAAGGAAAATAAATCAAAATACTTGGGTTTCCTCCCAAGAAGCACTTGATTTTACGTCATGGCTCGATGATAGACACCAAATCGAAAGGGTCATTCAATTTCCTGACGGATCGATTGACCTCAAATTTCTTGAGAATTTGAGACCCTCGTCATATAGACGATCGACCTCTTCCCGTCCTTCGACATCGGGTCCTACAAGATCCGTCCCAAGGCCGGAATCTTCTTCAAAAACCCCGGAGGAAGAGGGTAGTCAATGTCATTCTAATGACCATGACAAAGGAAAAGCCACTGGAGTAGACTTCTCGGGAAAAGTCCCTAAAGTCTTTTACGAAAACCTTCCAGGTAGCCCTTCGGCTAGTGAAATAGAACCTCCTGCAGAAAAACCTGCTTGGCTTGGTATGATAAGAACTAATGAGGTATTCGAACCCAACCCCAGCATTCTGCAAGATCAATGGAATCATCCGCACAATCAAATAAAGAGAAAGTGGTATGCCACCACCTATACTCTTAAACAAAGAGAATCCTTTAGAGATTTGTGGATGAAAGACATGAGAAGAATCGGTTGTGAAATCGAATTCTTCAAATAGTTTGAAATGACAGGCAAGATCGAAAATTACGCCGAGTCATTGCAGGTTATCATTAACAAATGGTATACTGCATCTAACAAGATTGTTGAGTCTATTACTCCTCCTCTAGAGGGAATTAACATCCCCATTGCAGGGACTATTATTAAAGCTTCTACTTTCAAAGAGAAAAGTGATAAGACTGAAGCTTTATTAACAACTGCAGATATAGACAGAGTAGTAGAACAAAACAACTACTCAAACCAAATCCTTCATGTAATTTCCAGACAGATAGAAGATACCAAACCAACCTTAAGTGGTAGACCAACCCCGGCTTCTACTTCAGATAGCCCCAGAATTGAAACCTACCCAAGGTTTAGAATACCTAAATTTTCCAAAGAAAATTTCCCTAAACATACCGATACCTTTGAGGTTACAGAGAGTATCATTGAGAAAATCAGTGCCCAGCTTAACAACTTTAACATCTCCAAGAAAGATGGTAAGAAAGTTTCCATCCTTCAGGAAAAACCAGATCAGGAGAAATCCACTCTCCTACAAAGACTGACCAATGATCGTTTTTATAACATGAAAAACTATCATAACAAACCATCTTTCCCAGACCTTTAGTATGAAGAAAATGCTTTTCTAAGCACCTCATCACATGAAGGAAGGAGCATCACTGAATGGAATATTGATGGCCTAGCTGAGCATCAGGTTTATAACAAGCTCCACGAGATGGGAGTTGCCATAACAACCTTTAAGTTAAGAGGTTCTACTGATAAAGATGCCGCATCTATGATAGCTACAGGTTTCACCGGAATGCTAAAACATTGGTGGGACAACTATTGTACAGATGAAATTAAGCATCTTATTTTCAATGCAACTGCAAAGGAAACAGTTGCTACTATTGAAGGCACCAGCCAGACTACCTCTCAGGTCACCAGAGAAGATGCTTGTGCTACACTCTTATACCATATCTCTAAGAATTTCATTGGCGAACCAAAACTTTTCCAATATAGGATCCTCCAAATCCTCAATAACCTCAGTTGTCCTACTTTGAACGACTTCATCCATTATAAGCATGCTTTCTTAGCAAGGTTATGATCCGCCCCGATTGCAATCTGAATTTTTGGAAGGAACGCTTTATCAGCGGATTACCTTCTCTTTTTGCTGATAAAATAAGGACAAAGATCCAAGATCGCAACAACGGACAAATCCCCTACGACAATCTTACCTACGGTGATCTAATAAGCACCATCAACATTGTAGGATTAGAACTCTGCACTGATATCAAGCTAACTTTTCCTAGCTGACTTTTTATATCTCTAATCTCTTGTTTAAGATTAGAGACTTCTTGACGAAGGTCAGAAATGTCTAGTACTTTTAGTACTCATTCCTCCGAGATACATAATAACAATGAAGTTCCATATCTATATCTACTACTTTCGCATCTATCTCATATAAACCATGAACAAATTCTGGCTCTGATACCAGATTACAGAATCGGAGACCGGGCGGTAGTCCGCTCTGGTCAAGGATCAAGCAATTCAGCATCCTTATACTGGCACATAAACGCAGGCATAAGAACTGAAATATTCGAAATTTTTTTATACAATTTCTTTAGGCTGTATGGAAGAGACTAACTCTTTTACCTGAGCAAAGGGCCTGTCAAGACCATAGTACATACTCTTATTATACTCTTGTCCAACAGTTCTAACCCAATAGCGGTTCTAACCGGACCAAGAGGCGCCCTTTTCAACACATATCTCGGGCTAAGGAGGTCATGGTTTGCTACAGGCTTGCCAGACAGAGACAATAAGAGTAGTTCTAGATCCGACTGTACCACCATCTCAGAACCAAGTCAAGAAACCTTATAAAAAATTCCTTTCTATTTTAATAAAGCTTAGATCCATTCATGGTGCATATAGGAGAGACGTTAGGTAAGAGACATAGATATGGAAGTCGTTTAGCCGTACATAGTCCTGACTAGGAGAAGAGAACTATGGTAAATAAAACTAAAAAGTAAATACCTTAAGGACGACCAAGAGCCAAGGTTGCTTGCGAATACTGATCCAAAATTTTTTATTAAAGCCGGAAGTGGCAAACGTTTTCTGAAGTTTTCTTTACAAAGCTATTCTAGAAAGAAGAGAGAGATTGTAAGAATTTTCTGTGAGCTCCTACTTAACAAAACGAGCACTTATATAGAAAAAGAAAGAAAACAAAAGGAATCTTTGTACAGTAGGTAGGGGTCCCATATGGGTCCCTAAACAGTGAATTTACTGTTTAAACAGTTTATATACTGTACAGTGTAGATAGTGACAGATAATTTTTTGTCTGCTTCATACTTTCTCTTTGCCACGTTTCTTGTCCATGGCCTTTAGTGATTGCAGCAGATCTTCTGCTCCCTAGATATCTTCCGTAGACAATATAATGTCTTCTTCATGGCGCTGCACTTCTTCGCCTGAAGTTTCACTTCTCATAGAAGTATCAGATTTATCAATCTGATTGATACCTTGAAGCAAGGTCTTCTTCATTTGCTCGAGATACTCGTTAATCATTGCTTCCTTATCTCCATCTTGAGTGGAGATCCTTCGGGCAATATACCTGACGGAGGGATTATCAACGCTAATTTCCTTTTTCAGAAAGTTCTTTAGAAGCGTTAATTATGTTGATAATGGTATCAATGGGTTCTTGTCCATTCATCTGTTTGGACCTGGGATCTTTTCTTAACAATTTTCCCAGAAGTTATTATAATAAACTCGGTATAAACAGGGAACATTTTCCTCTGTGAATCCTATTTCGGGAGCCCATTTATGGATCCACGGTACTGAGAATTCTATAAAGAAATACATCTGGTCAATTTTGTCTAACCAGCAGATATGATCTTCGTGATATAATTCTTCGAGGAATGGGGATACCCACTTCCATTCCTTGTATAACTGGAGGAAATTTTTCGGCAATATCTGGATTGTAGGACCGTGGTATGACCACCAGTTAATGAACCAGTTTGGGATTGGTTCTGAAAATATTTTTGCGCAAATTTTTACAAACCAAGTGTGTTTATTTTTATCATTGTTATAAAACAAGGTTTGACTGAAAGCTTGGATATAATCCCAATAAGTGAAGTTCACAGGAATACCCTTAAGGCTAATCTGCCTTTCTTTCATAGTTGACATTCCCCGGTCTTCAACAGATATAATCTATTTGAAATTTATTTTTGAGAAGTTATAAACATTCTGTTCTGGGGTATAACTCGTGGGGCAAAAGTGCTGAATTTTTGCACTTCCAGTACTTATCAGTATGGTTTCATAGTATAACCGGGTTTTGTATGAATCTCCTGGGAAATATAATCCCTTGATCAAGTACCTCTGGAATATTTTCCATGGTTCGGTTTTTCTCTGTATATCAGAGTTTTCCAAGAGAAATATAATTTCTCTCTTCTGGAGTTGCTCATAGGATATGATATTATCATTGTCCTCTTTCATAACTGAAGCAAAAGTATCTTTCTGCCTTTGTGCATGTAAATATGCCTGCGCATGCTCGTATAACGGGCTTTCTTTTGTAATATTTTCCAGATTAATAATCTTCTTAAGGGAAGGAGTAGATGAAGATGAAGATTCACCCTCATTGGAGATCCTTTTATTAATAAGGCTTCTGTTACCCATTTGTATAACTGGGTAATTGGATCGATATGACGATCCCTGAGAGCTGGAATGTCCAGAGGACCTTCCCGAGGCTGATCTTCCCCGTCCTCTTCCCCGAACTTGCCTCCAAGGTGGGTCCATCCTGTAGGAAAACAGATTAGTCATTCTATAAAATAATCTGTTAAGTCTTCCCGAACATTTTCCGAGTAGTCATGTACAGAGAAATCTTCTCTTACTAAATCATTTATGATGATTTCAATAATGAGTTGTTTAAGATCTTTTGGTAATATAATTACCTTTAAAATGGAAATCAAGGCCTTTTCAGAAAAAAATGTTAAATAAAATATTTTATTGGATATACTCTCGGGATAAGAAGTCAGGTAAAGAATTATCAATCCCCTTCTTATAGTGGATATCGAAATTAAATGGGGCTAGTTGAGCCTGCCACCTTGCAAATATAAGTTTGGACGCATCATGCTTAAAATCCTTGTCAAAAATGTATTTGACCGATTGAGCATCAGTTTTTATTTAAAACTTTTGATTATATAAATCATCTTGAAATTTTAGGACACACTTAACAATTGTAAGCATTTCATGAGCCACAGTTGCATATTTTTTCTGGGCTTCTGTCCATTTACCTGAATGAAATCTTATAAGATATTCATTTTTGTCATTGGGATTAATTTGTTTAAGAATCCCGCCGTAACCAATATTTGAGGCATCTGTTTCAATAATTTTTTGCCAAGCAGGGTTAGCAAGAGTTAAGCAAGGTAAAGACTGAACTCGCAGTTTGATGTTCTTTACCAAAGTGGTGTGACTATTAGTCCACGGAGATTTATAATACTTCTTGAGCCTGTCGTATAACGGGGCTAAATCACGAGAAAGATTCTTATAAAAGGGGGAGATGTAATTTAAACTGCCCAAGAATCTCTGCAACTGAGTTTTATCCGTGATAATGTCAGGAAACTTTGATGCAAAGTCGATGGCCCTCTATATCGGAGTGACTCTTCCCTGACAAATTAGATGTCCTAGAAAGCGGACTTCAGTTTGAAACAAACTCATTTTTGGTTTAGATATCACCAAACCATTTTGTACAACAATTTTCTTGAAGATATGAAGCTGCTTGATATGCATTTCTAGAGTTTTGGAAAACACTAGAATATCGTCAATATAAACAATAATAAAATCCATATATGGATTAAAAATGTCATTCATAATTTTTTGAAATTCTGATGGGGCATTTTTTAAACCAAATGGCATGACATTCCATTCGTATTGCCCAAAAGGAACATTAAAAGCAGTCCTATAAGAATGCTCTTTAAATATTAGGATTTGCCAATATTCTGATTTTAAATCAAATTTTGAAAATATATTGGCGTCGTATAACCTGGATAATAAATCTCTTTTATTGGGAATAGGAAACCTTACCCATTTTAAATATTTGTTTAAAGCCTTGTAATTTATTACTAACCTGGGAGTTCCACATTCCTTTTCTGCAGCATTATTCACATAAAATGTTGTGCACGACCAAGGAGATTTTGATGGTTTTATTAAACCCTTTTTTAATAAAGTATCAACTTCCCTTTTGCAGAATTCTACTAATTCAGAATTCATTTGGCAGGGATGAGACTTGGTTGGGATATTATCTTCTGAAAAATCCTCCTCATATGGAAGAGTTACGATGTGCTTCTTACGATTCCAAAAGGCACTCGGGTGATCGGCGCAAATATCAATGGCGATGATAATACCAAAGAAAAACTCTTTGTTATACTCAATGAAACCTTTTTTGAATCTTCAGACACGTCTAATGAATACAGTGACAATGAAGATATCAACTTTCTTTATGAATCAGACGAAAGCCAATCCGGGAAAGATTGCACTTGTACCGAGACCTTCTGTACTTGTAATAATACTCCCCAAACCATTCGAGTACTTTCAGATCATTCTAAAGAAGCTCTTTTTGATGTTATCCAACATATTGCCGATGATGAAGCTAGGAATCGTTTCCTCCTAGAACTCAAAACCATCATCCTCAACACGGACAAACCAAAAGGCCGTCCAGTTGTTGAACCTTTTAGCATGAGGCAAATCATGAATCGTTCGGATAACCCTCCTGAACCATCTATTTCTGACCTTCGTCAAGAAGTCTCTAATCTTAAACAAGAGATTAGAGATATCAAAAGTCGGCTAGGAAAAGTCAAAATGGATGTCCTCACTGATCAGGTTCTTAAAAGGGTCCCTTGCAAGAATCAAATTCTGATCATGAGTCTTCACAAAATAATGAGGATAACATCCCAATCAATAATGACCATCTAGCTGAGCCCTTTAATACTGGTAATAACCCTTCATCCTCGAGAACTCCTGGAGTTACTGTCATTTCTTCAATAAGACCTCAGAGTCATCATATTCCCGTCAAAATTGTTATTGATAGGAATTTTGTTATTAACAAAGTCGCTTTACTCGACAGTGGTGCAGATCGTAACTGCATAGTAAAAGGTATTGTACCTACTAAGTATTTGCAAAAAAGTACTTCCAAATTATACTCCGCTACATGAGAACTTTTGAAAATTAACTATAAGCTCTCTAAAGCTCATATTTGCAATAACGACATTTGTTTAACAAATGATTTTGTAGTCACAGAAGATATTCACGAAGATATTATTCTGGGAATACCTTTTATCACTCAGATAAAACCCTATTTTACTAACTTAGATGGTATTAATACTACTATTTTAGGGAAAAATCTATATTTTCCTTTTATCAAAATCCTTTCACAAAATGAAAGTAATTTTATAAGAGAAAACACAGTTTTTCGTATTAATAATTTGTCACAGCATATCACTTTCTTAAAAGATGAAATTCGTGCAAAGAAAATCGAACAGATTTTAAAAACCCCGGAGATAGTTAGTAAGATAGCTAATCTTCAAAAAACTTTTGAAAAAGAAATATGTTCTGATTTTCCGAATGCTTTTTGGGAAAGAAAAAGACATGTTGTTGATCTTCCATACATTGAAGGATTCAATGAACAAGCCATCACCACCAAGGCAAGGCCCATTCAAATGAATCAAGAAATGATGGAATTCTGCAAAAAAGAGATAACTACTCTTTTAAACAGAAAGATTATCAGGGTTTCTAAATCACCTTGGAGTTGTTCTGCTTTCTACGTTAATAAAAACGCTGAGAAAGAAAGAGGAGCGCCAAGACATGTGATCAACTATAAACCCTTAAAATCCGTTTTAAAATGGATAAGGTATCCCATACCTAACAAAAGAGACCTTTTAAAAAGGATTTACAAAGCTAATATCTTTAGCAAATTTGATATGAAATTAGGATTCTGGCAAATCCAGATTTCTGAAAAAGATAAGTATAAAAATGCATTCAATGTTCCTTTTGGACAATATGAATGGAATGTCATGCCTTTTGGGCTCAAGAATGCCCCTTCTGAATTTCAAAATATCATGAATTCCATATTCAATGATTACAGTTATATGTCTATTGTTTATATAGATGATGTGCTAATATTCTCTGAGGACATAGATTCTCATTTTAAACACCTCAATACTTTTTTTAAGATTGTCAAAAATAATGGTTTAGTTGTTAGTGCTAGTAAGATCAAGCTCTTCCAAACTACCATTAGATTTCTAGGTCATGACCTCTACCAAAGAACTCATAAACCTATCTGCAGAGCCATAGAGTTCTCATCCAAGTTCCCCAATGAAATCCCTGATAAAACTCAACTTCAGATATTCTTAGGGAGTCTTAATTATGTTGCTGACTTCATCCCAAAGGTTAGACAAGTCTGCGAGCCCCTCTATAAAAGGCTCAGAAAGAATCCAGTTCCCTGGAGTACTGATCAGACCCAAGCTGTAATTCAAATTAAGGCTTTGGTCCAAACAATTCCCTGTCTAGGAATCTCCAATCCCAATGCTTTTATGATTGTTGAAACTGATGCTTCTGATGCAGGATATGGAGGAATCCTTAAACAAAAAGTAGATCTTGAATCTACAGAACAACTTGTTCGTTTCACATCCGAAATCTGGAATTCCGCACAAAAGAATTTTTCAACTGTTAAAAAAGAAATCTTGTCTATAGTGCTATGTATCACTAAGTTTCAAAATGATCTTATTAATAAAGAATTTCTACTTAGAGTAGATTGCAAATCTGCCAAAGAAATCTTGCAAAAAGATATAAAAAACCTTGTTTCCAAACAGATTTTTGCTAGGTGGCAAGCCTTACTATCTAGTTTTGATTTCAAAATCAATTTTATTAAAGGAGAAGGAAATTCTCTACCAGATTTCCTAACCCGTGAATTTTTGCAGGGTAAGCATGAGGCCCTTTAGGCCAAACAAGGGAGAACAGCCTCCCAAAGCAAGAATGGCTAGACCATTTGCTCAGGCCCCTCCAACTCCAACTAAACCAGAAGCCCCACAGAGGCCTCTATTAACTTTCCAAAACAAATTTACTGCTTTAGCAGATTATCCGCTAAAGTTGTCCCTTCCTCCCCAGCCAAAGACAGTCAGTCTGAAAAAACCTTTTGACCAAGGAGCATCTTCCAGCTCCCTACAAGTCAAAGAAAATTACGCCATGAAGGTTCCTGAATCCTTCGCACAAGAAGTTAACCCTGAGTTAACAAAAACTACTCCAAAGACAAAACCAAAAGAAGAAACTTTTAATTTTGTCATTTCACAGGTACTACCACTGATGGCACTTAACAAAGAGTTTGGCAATGTTAGTACAACTGCATTAATCAAACCTTGCTACACCAATGCAAATTATGTGGATAATGATAATCCACTCAAAACAAGAAGGTACTATGAAGCCATTCTCGTGGATACTGATTCCATAGAGTTTGAACACACCAGGGACGAAAAAGATCCCGAGTTTATCAAATTTTCTAGATTCACCATCAAGAGAATCCTAGATCCTTTTGAATGGTTTGTAGATCACCTACACACTCCTATCAACTTGTCTATGGAACATAGGCCCCAAAAGTACAACTGGTATGACTACAAGTCTGCATGGATGAATTTCATCTACCTAAGGCCAAGACACACTTGGTTTGTCAAATATGATCCAAGAGTTATGAAATCTATCATTCCTAGATGGTTCTATGAATGGTGGAATCTATTCGGGGGGGGGGGGGTCAAAGAAACCCTGCCCCAGCAATTTCTCAACAGGTTTGAAGAATTCCAAACCAAGGAAGAAATTACAACGTTACCAGAGCATATTAAAATATGCAAATATCATATCCAGAAAAGGATCTCCTATATTATCTCCTGGGATTTCTCCAAAAGTGAAATTGACAGGATAAATTATTTGTGCAAACAGATACTAGTCAAAGGATGGGCTCCTAAACCCAAAGACCAGGCGAGTTCATCGTCATCATCATCCAAAGTTCAAGGTTCCAAGATTTCATCAAAAGCTGTACTCAAGCAAAAGCTCGAGGAAGCTTTGAATAACTTGGATAATTATAATGAAGATCAGATCATGAAAATGATCGAAGATGCTGCATCCACAGAAAGTGGTAGTGAAGACAACGGAGACATGTGTCAACACAAAGGTATAGCCTTGGCTTACATGGACCCCAATTACGAATAGGAAAAGGACCTTTGAGAAAAGTAGAGGCAAAGCCGAAATTACTTTTCCCAAGAGGCATTTCACTATTCTTAACTGGCATCCAATGAGAAGCTAAAAGACAAAACCGAGGCCCACATAGACCCACTATCATTACTTTATAAAAAGTAGAAGGACCCCAACAAAAGTGTCGGCAAGATCTACGCCATCCAAAGTGTCGGCAAAATCTTGATCGTCCATCTGTTAGCCTACTAGTGTAGATAGGCATTCCATTTTCTCTATATAAAGAGAACTTCTCATTTGTAAGAGGCATCAGAAAATTATCATATTCTGAAAACCTCTCTCTCTCTCTTATCTCTTTCTCCCTTTTGTAAGCAATTTTTCAAGTTCATAAATAAATTTCACGTTTTTGTAAGTATTTTCCTTTCTCTTTTATCCGCATTACTTTATATCCTTTTAATGATACCAGATTACAGGATCGGAGACCGGGCGGTAGTCCGCTCTGGTCAAGGATCAAGCAATTCAGCATCCTCTTACTGGCGCATAAACGCAGGCATAAGAACTGAAATATTCGAGAATTTTTTATACAATTTCTTTAGGCTGTATGGAAGAGACTAACTCTTTTACCTGAGAAAAGGGCCTGTCAGGACCACAGTACATACTCTTATTATACTCTTGTCCAACGGTTCTAACCCAATAGCGGTTCTAACCGGACCAAGAGGTGCCCTTTTCAACACATATCTCGGGCTAAGAAGGTCATGGCTTGCTACAGGCTTGCCAAACAGAGATAATAAGAGTAGTTCTAGATCTGACTATACCACCATCTCAGAACCAAGTCAAGAAACCTTATAAAAAATTCCTTTCTATTTTAATAAAGCTTAGATCCGTTCATGGTGCATATAGGAGAGACGTTAGGTAAGAGACATAGATATGGAAGTCGTTTAGCCGGACATAGTCCTGGCTAGGAGAAGAGAACTATGGTAAATAAAACTAAAAAGTAAATACCTTAAGGACGACCAAGAGCCAAGGTTGCTTGCGAATACTGATCCAAATTTTTTTATTAAAGCCGGAACAGTGGCAAACGTTTTCTAAAGTTTTCTTTACAAAGCTATTCTAGAAAGAAGAGAGAGATTGTAAGAATTTTCTGTGTGCTCCTACTTAACAAAATGAGCACTTATATAGAAAAAGAAATAAAACAAAAGGAATCTTTGTACAGTAGGTAGGGGTCCCATATGGGTCCCTAAACAGTGAATTTACTGTTTAAACAGTTTATATACTGTACAGTGGAGATAGTGACAGATAATTTTTTGTCTTCTTCATACTTTCCCTTTGCCACATTTCTTGTCCATGGCCTTCAGTGATTGCAGCAGATCTTCTGCTCCCTGGATGTCTTCCGTAGACAATATAATGTCTTTTTCATGGTGCTGCGCTTCTTCGCCTGAAGTTTCACTTCTCATAGAAGTATCAGATTTATCAATCTGACTGATACCTTGAAGCAAGCTCTTCTTCATTTGCTCGAGATACTCGTTAATCATTGCTTCCTTATCTCCATCTTGAGTGGAGATCCTTCGGGCAATATGCATGACGGAGGGATGATCAACGCTAATTCCCTTTTCAGGAAGTTCTTTATAAGCGTTAATTGTGTTAATAATGGTATCAATGAGTTCTTGTCCATTCATCTATTTGGACCTGGGATCTTTTCTTAACAATTTTTCCCAGAAGTTATTATAATAAACTCGGTATAAACAGGGAACATTTTCCTCTGTGAATCCTATTTCAGGAGCCCATTTATGGATCCACGGTACTGAGAATTCTATAAAGAAATACATCTGGTCAATTTTGTCTAACCAGCAGATATGATCTTCGTGATATAATTCTTCGAGGAAAGGGGATACCCTCTTCCATTCCTTGTATAACTGGAGGAAATTTTCTAGCAATATCTGGATTGTAGGACCGTGGTATGATCACCAGTTAATGAACCAGTTTGGGATTGGTTCTGAAAATATTTTTGCGCATTTTTTTACAAACCAAGTGTGTTTATTTTTATCATTGTTATAAAACAAGATTTGACTGAAAGCTTGGATATAATCCCAATAAGTGAAGTTCACAGGAATACCCTTAAGGCTAATCTGCCTTTCTTTCATAGTTGACATTCCCCAGTCTTCAACAGATATAATCTATTTGATAATTATTTTTGAGAAGTTATAAACATTCTGTTCTGGGGTATAACCCGTGGGGCAAAAGTGCTGAATTTCTGCACTTCCAGTACTTATCAGTATGGTTTCATAGTATAACCGGGTTTTGTATGAATCTCCCGGGAAATATAATCCCTTGATCAAGTACCTCTGGAATATTTTCCATGGTTCGGTTTTTTTCTGTATATCAGAGTTTTCCAAGAGAAATATAATTTCTCTCTTCTGGAGTTGCTCATAGGATATGATATTATCTTTGTCCTCTTTCATAACTGAAGCAAAAGTATCTTTCTACCTTTGTGCATGTAAATATGCCTGCGCATGCTCGTATAACGGGCTTTCTTTTAGAATATTTTCCAGATTAATAATCTGCTCAGGGGCAGGAGTAGATGAAGATGAAGATTCACCCTCATTGGAGATCCTTTTATTAATAAGGCTTCTGTTACCCATTTATATAACTGGGTAATTTGATCGATATGACGATCCCTGAGAGCTGGAATGTCCAAAGGACCTTCCCGAGGCTGATCTTCCCCAAACTTGCCTCCAAGGCGGGTCCATCCTGTAGGAAAACAGATTAGTCATTTTGTAAAATAATCTGTTAAGTCTTCCCGAACATTTTCCGAGTAGTCATGTACAGAGAAATCTTCTCTTACTAAATCATTTATGATGATTTCAATAATGAGCTGCTTAAGATCTTTTGGTAATATAATTAACTTTAAAATGGAAATCAAGTCCTTTTCAGAAAAAAATGTTAAATAAAACATTTTATTGGATATACTCTCGGGATAAGAAGTCAGGTAAAGAATTATCAATCCCCTTCTTATAGTGGATATCGAAATCAAATGGGGCTAGTTGAGCCTGCCACCTTGCAAATATAAGTTTGGACGCATCATGCTTAAAATCCTTGTCATACATGTATTTGACCAATTGAGCATCAGTTTTTATTAAAAACTTTTGATTATATAAATCATCTTGAAATTTTAGGACACACTTAACAATTGTAAGCATTTCATGAGCCACAGCTGCATATTTTTTCTGGGCTTCTGTCCATTTACCTGAATGAAATCTTATAAGATATTCATTTTTGTCATTGGGATTAATTTGGTTTAAGAATCCCGTTGTAACCAATATTTGAGGCATCCGTTTCAATAATTTTTTGCCAAGCAGGGTTAGCAAGAGTTAAGCAAGGTAAAGACTGAACTCGCAGTTTGATGTTCTTTACCAAAGTGGTGTGACTATTAGTCCACGGAGATTTATAATCCTTCTTGAGCCTGTCGTATAACGGGGCTAAATCACGAGAAAGATTCTTATAAAAGGGGGAGGAGATGTAATTTAAACTGCCCAAGAATCTCTGCAACTGAGTTCTATCCGTGATAATGTCAGGAAACTTTGATGCAAAGTCGATGGCCCTCTGTATCGGATTGACTCTTCCCTGACAAATTAGATGTCCTAGAAAGCGGACTTCAGTTTGAAACAAAAATCATTTTTGATTTAGATATCACCAAACCATTTTGTACAACAATTTTCTTGAAGATATCAAGGTGCTTGATATGCATTTCTAGAGTTTTGGAAAACACTAGAATATCGTCAATATAAACAATAATAAAATCCATATATGGATTAAAAATGTCATTCATAATTTTTTGAAATTCTGATGGGGCATTTTTTAAACCAAATGGCATGACATTCCATTCGTATTGCCCAAAAGGAACATTAAAAGCAGTCCTATAAGAATGCTCTTTAAATATTTGGATTTGCCAATATCCTGATTTTAAATCAAATTTTGAAAATATATTGGCGTCGTATAACCTGGATAATAAATCTCTTTTATTGGGAATAGGATACCTTACCCATTTTAAACATTTGTTTAAAGCCTTGTAATTTATTACTAACCTGGGAGTTCCACGTTCCTTTTCTAGAGCATTATTCACATAAAATGTTGTGCACGGCCAAGGAGATTTTGATGGTTTTATTAAACCCTTTTGTAATAAAGTATCAACTTCCCTTTTGCAGAATTCTACTAATTCAGAATTCATTTGGCACGGACGAGACTTGGTTGGGATATTATCTTCTGAAAAATCCTCCTCATATGGAAGAGTTACGATGTGCTTCTTACGATTCCAAAAGGCACTCGGGTGATCGGCGCAAATATCAATGGCGATCTGTTTGGAAATTATTTTAATCTTTTCCTGTATTTTAGCATATTTAAGAGACTCAAATATATTCATGCTAAAAAGCTCATATTGTAAAGAATCAACATGTTTTTGCTTCATTTTAATTAAAGCATTAATATCACGAGTCATTGGTTCCGTGATAAACTCATAACTTATTTTATTATCTTTATAAGATGCTGAAAAACCTTCTGAATCAATGTGCGTAAAAGGATAAATTGCATTTATAAAAGGCGTTCCAAGTATAATTGGAGGATGCAATTGATTTTTTACCAGAAAGAAGAAGTGGGGTATGCAAACCTTGTTCTGGTTTTCAACCTCTTTTAAAGAATAAGGTGCATCATATTCAAAATCTTTTTTTTTGTTATCAACAAGGGGTTTTGAAGAGCTAGAATCATAGGTGGCAAGATTGATAATCTTTTCTCGAAGTTTGTTATCAGTAACTTCTTTTAATAATTCAATTACATTATCAGAAGTGAACATATTAAGGTTGAAATCTTGAAATTGCAATTGCAATTTATAGATTTCATCTCCTTCACAATGGCATGTATCACCTTTGCAAGTGGTGCAGGAGCTATCAACTCTTTCTTCATTATCAGACAAGTCAATAAGATCAATATCTGATTCTGCTTCTGAATATGATTCATAATCATCATCAGAACCGGAGGTGTATAATAAACTATAAACCTTATCATGCAATTCTGCATCGAGTTCTAAGGCTTTGAGTTTATTCAATTTGCAATTTGGGGCAATATGTCCTCGCTTATCACATTTGTAACATTTGATTTTAGAAAGGTCTCTTCCTGACCGATCTTTGGTGAATCTATTAGATTTACGAGAGCCTTTTCTAGCGTCTCTTTCTTCTTTAGACCCTAATCTAGATCTTCATCTCCTGTTAGAACCTTCAGTTCTGGGGGACCGATAATACTCCTTTTTGCTACCATAGGTTGCTGGTTCAGGTAAACCGAACTGTGTACAAAAGTCTCCAAGCTGATATCTTTCTTTGTGCTTATTCATTTTAAGCTGTCGTGACATAAGGAGCTCGTTGCATAGGTTTAACCCTTCTTGAGTGCACACTCCTACTAATCTGCCGTAGGTGTGATCCTTATAAAGAATTTCACTATGGCTGCCTCTTAGGGTTTTTCTAACCCTTTTTGCGAATAAAGAAGGAATGCCGTCTATAAACTTAGCTTTCCAATATTCATTCTTAATTTCGGGTAATTCCATAACCCGACTGAGAAACGTAGCTTTGTACCACCTCCATTTGGTCAAAGTGGGACACTTAAGTCCATTAAGGAGGGTACGAATAGTTTCATGCTGAGAGGTAAATCTACCATTAAAGTATTCTATAATGGTCATAACCAAGGTATACACTGCATCTTCTCTGTTGGCAGTGAGAGACATGCCTAGATTATCAATTCCTTTGTTTTCGGCAACGACGTTAATGATAGAGGCTTTCTCCTCTATGTTTAGGTAGTTATCCCACCATCCCCTGAGCTGACCTGTAAAACCTGCTACAATCATTTTGCAGATATTCCTGACACTATTTTTGATGCTTTTGCATATGGTTGAATACATAAGCATCCTATGAACAAGAATGGTCAACTGCCTATCTGATAATCCATCGAGATTCCATTCGTAAATCTCGGAACCGCTGTAAGACTTATTAGTCTGATTCTAATCTCGTTCCTCTATCAAGACATCTTGAGAGGTAGGACGAGGGTAGTAGAACGTGTTCATTGCTGGTTTAGTGGCATAGCTACTATTCTTTCGGGGGTAACCTTTGAGCTTATTAACCTCTGCGAAAACCTGATTTTTATAATCACCAGTTCTTTCAATTTTTTCAGCAAAATCTTGCGATAAATCAATAGGTTTTATATTTAAATCTGAAATTTTTTTATCAAGAAGTTCTTCTAAATCAGTTACAGATTTAATCTTAAAATCCTGAATCTCAGGAGGCCTTTGAATAAAGGTAGAGACTACTGTTGCTTTACTAGTTGATGTTCCTGCTTTACTAGTTGAAGCAATAGTAGTTTTAGCTATATCAGCTTTTATAACTTTTATTAAAATAGTCATTTCATCAAGTTTTTTATCTAGAGAGACAATATGTTCTCCCAAAACTTTGACATATAAACCCAAATAATTATTTTGAGCAATTAGTTTATTAATCTCCGAAATACTTACTGAAGCGATTTCTTCTTCAACAAACTTTTGAAAAGCGTTGAAGGTTATACCTGTATTATTAGGTAAAACAAAAGTAGACTGCGGAGGATAAATGGCTGTTATTAACTTCCCATTAGAGTCGCGATAAGTCCTCTCAATAACATTGACATATAAAGGCAAATAAGTGGTTATAAACCAAAATTGTTCAAACTAATGATATTCATGACGACAGTTCTAATAAGGACTTTCGGACTCCTTCTGAAATGGAGTTTGACGTAAATAAGTCTTAATGATTCCACACCAAATTGATTTTAGCGCAGGATCCCTGGCAAGAAAACATATTCAAAAAGAATTTTTTGACAAAAAGTGGAATAAGTTTAAAACTTGGTTTTTTGATTCTTATAGCAAAGAAGACATGAATAACATCTCTCAGGAGTTTTATGGAAGGGGAGTAGGCGAAGTTGAATAGATTCTTGGGTGATTTTTTGGATGATGAATGGTTGGTATATTTCCATAAAGTTTCGAATGTGCCTATGTGCATCTTCGTGTGCTGCTCCTCCAAACATCCCTTTCATTTGTATTAGATGGAGCATAGTACTAGTGACATGGAATACTGCGTTTCCAACCATGGGAGGTAGGAGGATTGCATATACTCTCCCTTGAACTACGAGTTCATTGGGTGCGTCCATGAAACTATATACACTTCTATTATCGCCCACTTCGCTCATGGGCTACCTACATAACAAACAAAAACAATAAATCAAATAAAAAAGAACAAATACTCTACCAGGTGATTTCAATTCATAATCAAAAAGGTTATTCAAACACAATTCCTTGGCAACGGCGCCATTTTTGATAACGCTCAAATGTACTCTCCAATATGGAGGTAACGACGATTGTTAAGCAAAACAAAATTTATATTACCTGATGGGAGTCCGAGTCAATCCCATAGGGAATTGTAGCTTAGCCAAAGAGATTGTAGAAAAGACTTCACAACGAGAGTAGATTATCCAAACAACAAATAATATAAAAAGAGGGGAATTGGGAATCTGTCACAATTCAATTCTAAACCAAATAATAAAGTAAATGCGAGGTCTAAATAAGAGAGAGGATGACTAGGGATGTGTTTTCGATGGGACTCGAATATGGGTCAAGCTACTTGCTCAAATGCATAAATTCTTACTAAATAACATAGGTAGCATTGGTTTTAGTAATGATTGTTTATCTCTCCATCACACAATCATTCATCCAATGATCTTTGTTCAAGCACCATTGCTTAGGCATAAATTGTCATGCCCCAAGAATACCCCCTAGACGTAACACAAAACTTGGGACCACAAGTGCCCCAAGTTAACCGTTGGTCATAGCATAACTTAAGCATACACGATGAATTATAGCAGAAGCATAACTAGTAGAAATAAGCAACCATATCTATATAAGGTAAAGGTCTAAGAATACCGAATCCAAAAATATAGAATACAAGTCTAGCTATATCTAAAGCTGCTAAACTAACATAAAGAGTTACTGGGATAAGACGCCAGCTAACTCAAAAATATGAAGGAAAGACATAAAAGTAACAAGCATAACTATAGCCCTCAAATGATGAGAACTCACCAAGAGAATCTGGATAACTGGCAATGTCTAGCCACGAACCTGAGGAAAGGAGCCTGAATCTGCATCTAAAATAGAATGTAGTGCGAGATATGCGTTGGTACTATAAGATGTACTAAATAAGTGAGACATGCATAAATATGGTAAAAACATGCTTAAAACATAGTTAAAACTGAGCTTATGCATAATAGGTGAAATCATAAGTAATATCATACTTTAAGCATAAGGTACGAATAAGCATATCATAAGGCTTAAAAACATTCATACAGGAGTTTCTATTAACCGACAATAACCATGATGATATACATAGAGTCCAGTGTCATATACCCACACTAAAAAAGGTTGTCCTAACCGGACAAGGTTAGAACCTTATCATAATAGGATCCTGTCATAAGCCACAGAGGGCAACCTACGGTGGCAATGTAGTTTTAGATTTGGGTTACCAAGAACCCTCATCGCTCGATGCTAAATACTACTCCCAAAATATTTATATAGCTCATAACATACTTGTGACATATGTAATGCCAAAATTCTATTTGAAAAGCATAAGGACATATCTAATGTCATGCAAATTCAAATCATAAGTCTTAAAGCTTAGCATAGCCAAAATTCACTTTTCTTTCTAAATTCATAACTTGAAGAATTTGGCTTGCAATTTCATAAAGTACTTGAGATTATAATATCAATGCATGAAATTTTCCTTAAATCAAGCCATGCATGTAAAATGGAACTAGGGTTAGCCTTCAAATCATGAGATTAGTAATCATTTGCAAAACCCATGTGAATCATGAAATTGAACTTAGAATTTAGTGAAGAATCATAATAAAATACTTAAGAGAAAAGCCCATGAAAATTGGGTATGAACCCTAACTTGAAACTTCATAAAAATCAATTCAGAGAATTGGGGTTTTGGACATAAGGGTGGAAGAATCCCCTTATTGAATACCCACATACCTGAAATGAAGCTTGCTAGATCTAGGATGAAGAGAAATGGAGACTTGAACTTGGAGTTGATGAAGTTCTTTTCCTCTTTTGGTAGATGAATGAGGAATAATGAAATACTTAGGCTAATTAGGGATGAAACCCTATTAAAAATGGCCAAAACGACCTCACTTAAGAGTTAAAAGGGTGGGTAGTTACAAAAATACCCCTGGGTAAAAGATAGAAAAGAACTTATTTAAAAACTCAGCTTCAGGTTCCATGAGTGAGGTCTACGAGTCGTAGACCCAACCACGACTCATGGTTCCTTCTCGTGGTTTTTGACCCAAAATTCAAGCTGCGGATAACTTTCTACAATTTAACAGCATGGCTCGTGGAACCATCCACGAGTCGTACAATCCATTTGTGGTCTACTGGGGAACTAACTACCCTCAGTCTAATTTCCATGAGTTGGTTTCACGACTTATGGAAACATCCACGAACCGTGAAATTCACTCGTGCTTCTCAGACCTGAGGATGGTCTGCAAGACTGGTTTCATGAGTCCTTTCCACGACTCATGGTTCCATCCATGGCTCGTGGACTTGACTCATGATACCTGGAAGTTTATATTTTTTCAGAGTTTCTGAGCTTAAAAGTTGAATTGAATTCCAGGATGTTACAATATCTCTCCCTTGGAATCATTTATCGTCGAATGAAGACCAAGCAAGGAAAACTGGAGAGAAAACAGCCCAACCAACCAACAAAACATGAAATATAAAGAACAAGCATGAAAACTGGCATTTTATCACAAAACATGACATAACTAACTTTTAAAAAAGTCATGAATGCATGCTAGGATCATGAGAGAAACTGATGGAGCAGAATCAGAGGGATATACTAAGGAGGGAACTATTACCTCACGCTGAAATTGGATCAGAAATAAAGAGATGGGGGTACTTCGCTTCCATCGTTGCTTCTGCTTCCTAAGTAGCTCCCTCAAAGGACCTCTACCGAAGCGACTTCTTTATTTCTCAACCTCCAAATCTGATGATCAAGAATCTCCACGGGAACTTCCTCATAAGTAAGGCTATCCTTGACACACACATTCTCCAAAGGAACAATCAAGGTCGGATCACCAACACACTTCTTCAACAAGGAAACATCAAAAATCGAATGAACTACTTTTAAATCCGTTGCCAACTCCAACTCATAAGCAACACTACCATCTCTCCTCATAATCCTGTAGGGACCTACATAGCAGGGACTAAGCTTCACTTTCTTACCAAACCTAATCACACTCTAGATGGGTGACACCTTCAGAATTACCCAATCATCAACCTTAAACTCCAACTTTCTTCTCCACACATTTGCATATGATTTATGTCAACTCTGAGTGGTCTTCAACCTCTACCTAATGATCTAAAACTTCTCCATAGTCTCATGAACCAAAGCTGGACCAATCAAAGTTGTCTTACCTACCTCGAACCAACTAATAGGAGATCTACACTTACGCCCATAAAGTGCCTTATAAGGAGCCATCTGGATTCTAGAATGAAGCTATTATTGTAGGAAAACTCGATAAGAGGTAAGTGATTATCCTAATTACCTTTGAAATCAATCACACAGGCTCTCAACATATCCTCCAAATTCTGAATAGTACGCTCTGCCTGGCCATCTTTCTATGGGTGAAAAGTTGTGCTAAGTTTAACCTGATACCAAGGCCCTTTTGAAATGACCTCCAAAAATGGGATGTAAACTAAGTACCCCTATCTGAAATGATAGGCAAAGGAACACCATACAATCAAACTATCTGATGAATGTAGAGTCTGGAATATTCCTCTACTAAATTTGTAGTCTTGACAGCTAAGAAGTGGGCTGACTTAGTCATCCTGCTGACGATCACCCAAATAGAATCATATTGCCTAAGAGTACGAGGCGAACTTATAATGAAATCCATATTGATCGTTTCCCACTTTCAAGTAGGAAGATCAATATCCTGAGTCATACCACCAGGTCGTTGATGCTCTACCTTCACTTGCTGGCAGTTGGGACACTTAGCCACAAAATCTGCTATGTCCCTCTTCATGCCATTTCACCAATAGACTTCTCATAGGTCACGGTACATTTTGGTGGCACTGGGGTGAATAGAATACCTAGAGCTATGAGCCTTTGTCAAAATATATTGTCTCAACCCATCTATGTCAGGAACACACAATTGGCCCTAATACTGAAGCACACTATCTCCCCCTTGAGAGAAAACCTCTACCCTTTGTTGATGGACTGCACCCTTCAATTGGTGCAAAATAGGATCATTGTCTTTTTTCTATTTCACTTCAGCTAACAAAGATGATTCGAAAGCATTCTGAATGATAACGCCACCTTCCATCGAATCTATAAGGCAAACTCCTAACCGAGCAAGTCGATGATCATCCTTGGCCAATTCCTTCTTCTCGTCCTCAATAAAAGACACACTACCCATAGAAAACCTGCTAAGTGCATCCGCAATGACATTGGCCTTACCCGAATGCTAAAGCACACTCATATCATAATCCTTAAGAAGCTCAAGCCATCTTCTCTAACAAAGATTCAATTCCTTTTAAGTGAAAACATACTGAAGACTCTTATAATCGGTGAATACATTTACATGAACACCATACAAGTAGTGTCTCCAAATCTTCAAAGCAAAAACCACGACCGCTAACTCAAGATCATGAGTAGGGTAATTCTTCTCATGAATCTTAAGCTGTCTAGAAGCATAAGCAATCACCTTACTATGCTGCATCAAAACACAACCTAAACTAATATTAGAAGCATTACAATACATAACAAAATCATCTGAGCCCTCGGGTAAAGTCAACACTAGAGTTGTGGTCAACATAGTCTTCAATTCCTGAAAGTTCTTCTCACATAGATCAGACCACTGAAATTTAACCTTCTTCAGAATCAACCGAGTCAATGGGGCAGCTATGGAATAAAACCCTTCTACAAATCTCCTGTAGTAACTGGTCAAACCCAAAAGGCTCTTAATATCATATGGAAATGTTGGTCTAGTCCAGTTCTTTACTGTCTCTATTTTCTGTGAAACTCGAATACCATCTCTAGTCACAACATGACCTAGAAAAGCAACAGACTACATCCAAAACTCACACTTGCTGAACTTAGTAAATAACTGTAAATCCTTGAGAGTTTGCAACAGAACCCTCAAGTGGTTTGCATGCTCCTTCTTAATCCTAGAGTAAATAAGGATATCATCAATCAAAACAATCACAAACATATCCAAATATTGTTTAAACACATGGTTTATCAAGTCCATAAAGGCTGCAGAAGTATTCGTTAGTCCAAAGACATAACCACAAATTCATAATGACCATACCGAGTTCTGAAGGCTGTCTTAGGAATGTCACACTCTTTAACTCTGAGATGATGATAACCATATCTAAGGTCGATCTTGGATAAGTAACTAGCACCCTGAGGCTTAATAAACAAGTCATCAATCCTAGGAATGGGATACTTATTCTTGATTATGACCTTTTTCAATTGAGGGTAGTCGATACACATTCTCAGAGAACCATCTTTCTTCCGCACGAATAAAGCTGGAGCACCCCATGGAGAGAAGTTGGTCCTGATAAAACCCTTATCAAGAAGGTCCTTCAACTTCTCTTTCAATTCCTTAAGATCCGATGGAGCAATTCTATAAGGAGGAATAGAGATAGGATGCATATTTGGAAGAAGATTTATTCCAAAGTCTATCTCCCGCTTGGGAGGAACTCTGGGTAAATCCTCAGGAAACACTTCAGGAAACTCATTCACAATAGGAACTAACTGCAGAGATAGGGTCTCAGACTCCATGTACATAACCCAAACTATATGATAGACATAAACCTTAGAAATCATCTTCCTAGTCTTGAGATAAGATATGAAATGACCCTTCGAGGATGGAGGACTATCCTGCCACTCTAAGACAGGTTCATTCAGAAACTTGAAACTGACAACTCGAGAACGACAATAAAATGAGTCTTAACATGCATACAACCAATCCATACCAAGAATGACATCAAAATCAGTCATCTCCAACTCTACTAGATCCGTTGAAGTGACTCTATGAAGGATTGAGATAGGGAAATTTTGTTAGATTCTTTTGGCTAGGACTGACTCACCAACAGGAGTAGAAACATAAAAGGGTTCTAAGAGTTGATCAGGACAAATTTTGAACTTGTAAGCAACATTAGGGTTCACAAAATATAAGGAGGTACCGGGGTCCAATAAAATATACACATTGAGAGAAAATACTTTCAACATACTAGTAACAACATATGGGGAACTCTCCTTGTCTTGGCGAGAGGACATAGCATATAGGAGGTTCTGCTAAACACTCACCAAGGTTGTGTGCCCTGCTCGGCCGGTCGACCTCCTGGGCTGCTGGGGCAGATTGAGTCCTGCTACCTCCATGTCCCTTCTTAGCTGAAGGGCAATCTAATATTGTGTCCAACCTGACCACACCCAATACATCCACCTGAATAAGCTAAACACTCACCAAGGTGAATTTTACCACATTTGTTGCAAGGAGGGTAAGGAGCCCCTTTTGCAACACTCACCTGCGAATAAGAACCTAATCCTCTACCTGTCTGATCATGACGAGGCCTGGGGGCCTGAGTAGGAGCACTAACAGAAGAATGAATAGGTCTTGATGACTTTTTCTAAAATGAAGAGCAGTGTCCACCTCCGGACCTCTGATGGACAAAACCTGAACCCTCTATCTGGCCCTCTTATTTTCTTTTGTCATTTCCCTCAACTTATCTCCCTCAATCTGGTGAGCATGAGTCATAAGTCTAGAAATATCCATGTCACCCAGAAGCATAGCAGCACTGCACTCCTTCTTCACCAAATCTGACAAAACTTGCTCATCTAATCCCTCAGATCAACCACCATAGAAGGAGCATACCTAGAAAGCTGAGTGAAATTCAACCTATACTCCTAAACCGACATAAATCCTTACCTCAAATTCATGAACTCTTCGGACTTAGCCTCCCTCAACTCCCTAGGGAAGAACCGATCAAGAAAATCCCTCTCAAAGCATCCCAAGTCATAGGGACCACATCCTTAGCCCTAGCATTCTTCCACTGAGTGTACCAAATATGAGCCACATCCTTGAGCTGATAGGAAGAAAGCTTAACACAATAAATCCCAACAACCTGCATCACATCCAAGACCTTCTTCACCTCATCCATGAAATTTTGTGGATCCTAACCAACTTTAGAACCTCAGAACTCAGGCAGGTTTATGTGAATGAAGTCTTAAACTCATGTTGTAACTCCACCTTGAGAGTGGACGGGGATAGAATCCTACTGATTGGTCTGAGCGGCCATAGTCTGAGCTAGCATATAAATGTATTCTTAAACTCTACATTTGTAACCTTGGGGTCTAGAATAGGAGGATCAACATTTCAGGAAGCTCTGTGAGGCATGGCACGATGAGGAGATATAATCTGAAATGCATAAAGATTAGATTAGATGATTAATAGAGTTAAACTCTATCGCATGATAATGATCATAAAAGAAGTGAAGTTTTTCTAAGACACTTCATAGCTTTCCTCTTAAAAGTATGGCGCGTTTCACACACATGGAAGATATTCTACTCGATGCGGCTTTCAGACACCCTAGAACTCTTGAACCTAATACTCTTATACCAAGTTTTTCATGCCTCGAGACTACCCCCTAGACGTAACACGGGACCCGGGAACACAAGTACCTCAATTTAACCCTTGGTCATAGCATAACTTAAACATACACGAAGAATTATAGTGGAAGCATAACTAGTAGAAATAGGCAACCATGTCTATATAAGGTAAAGGTCTAAGAATACCTAATCCGAAAGTACAGAATACAAGTCTAACTATGTCTGAAACCTCTAAACTGACAAAAAGAGTTATTGGGACAAAACCCCAGCTAACTCAAAAATCCAAAAGAAATATATAAAAGTAACAAGCATAACTATAGCCCTCAAATGATGAGGATTCACCAACAGAATCTGGATAACTGGCAATGCCTAGCCACAAACCTAAGGAAAGGAGCCTGAATATGCATTATAAATAGAATGCAGCGCGAGATATGTGTCAGTACTATATGATGTACTGAATATCTGAGACATGCATAAATATGGTAAAAACATGCTTAAAACATAGTTAAAACTGATTTTATGCATAATATGTGAAATCATAAGTAATATCATACTTTAAGCATAAGGTAAGAATTAACATAGCATAAGGCTTAAAAATATTCATACGGGAGTTTCTATTAATCGACATAAACCATGATGAGCTACATAGAGTCTAGTGTCATACACTCACACCAAAAAAGGTTGTCCTAACCTACCAAGGTTAGAACCTTATCATATTAGGATCTTGTCATAAGCCACAGAGGGTAACCTACGGTGGCAACGTAGTTTTGGATTTGGGTTATCTAGAACCCTCATTGCTCTGTGCTTAATACTACTCCCAAAATATATATATATATATATCTCATAACACACTTGTGAAATATCTAATGCCAAAATCCTATTTGAAAAGCATAAGGACATATCTAATGTCATGCAAATTCAAATCATAAGTCTTAAAGCTTAGCATAGCCAAAATTCACTTTTCTTTCTAAATTCATAACTTGAAGAATTTGGCATGCAATTTCATAAAGTACTTGAGATCATAATATCAATGCATGAAATTTTCCTTAAATCAAGCCATGCATGTAAAATTGAACTAGGGTTAGCCTTTAAATCATGACATAAGTAATCATTTGCAAGGCCCATGTGAATCATGAAATTGAACTTAGAATTTAGTGAAGAATCATAAGAAAACACTAAAGAGAAAAGCCCATGAAAATTGGGTATGAACCCTAACTTGAAACTTCATAAAAATTAATTTGGAGAATTGGGGTTTTGGACATAAAGGTGGAAGAATCCCCTTATTGAATACCCACATGCCTGAATTGAAGTTTGCTAGATCTTGATGAAGAGAAATGGAGACTTGAACTTGGAGCTTCAGACTTGGAGTTGATGAAGTTCTTTTCCTCTTTTGGTAGATGAATGATGAATAATGAAAGACTTAGGCTAATTATGGATGAAACCCTACTAAAAATGGCCAAAACGACCTCACTTAAGAGTTAAAAGGGTTGGTAGTTACAAAAATACCCCTGGGTAAAAGTAAAAAAAAATTGATTTAAAAACTCGGCTTCAGGTTCCACGAGTGAGGTCTATGACCCATAGACCCAACCACGACTCATGGTTTCTGACCTAAAATTCAAGTTGCGGATAACTTTCTACGATTTAAATGCATTATTCGTGGAACCATCCACGAGTCATAGAAACTATTTGTGGTCTACTGGGGAACTGACTACCCTCATTCTAATTTCCATAAGTTGGTTCCACGACTCGTGGAACCATCCATGAACCGTGAAATTCACTCGTGATTCTCAGACCTGAGGATGGTCTGCAGGACTGGTTTCATGAGTCCTTCCCATGACTCGTGGTTCTGTACACGGCTCATGGACTTGACTCGTGATACCTGGAAGTTTAGAAACAACCAATATAGGCTTGGAGAGGTCACACTACCTCTAGCTTAGACTCTTCAATGGGTGTTTCTAGCAAATTGAGCTATTTCTAGCCTCAATCTAAGTGGAATCCCAAGTACCCACTAACAATTTCACATCCTAAATCATGACCCCTTTGTCAAGCAATAACACAATCAAGTAAATTAAATCAATGTTTGCAACCACCAATTTTAGAGTTAAAATATGGTGAAATCACTAGACCCATATCATATTACCAATTATAAACATAAATAAGCAAGACCCATACCCTTTTATCAAGTACTCATCATCAACGCATCCCTAGACAAGAAGACTTAGACACTCTTGCTAAAGGAAGAAGAAAGTATACCCATAGGGAAATTCAAATTCCTTTTCATGAATTGTAGAAAAGATCCAATATCCAAGCTCAAATTTACAAGTTCAAGGTTGAAGATTGAGAGAATGGATTGAAACCCTCTTTCTTGCCTTGGGAGAGAAACTTGCTCCAAAACTAAAAACTATGAAAAAACTATGAAAAACTATGCCCAAATTAGGTTTTAGAATGTTTCAAATTCATCATACAAAAGTGGACAAAATTACCCCTCAGGAGCTGTGCATCACGACATGTGGTTTGCACGTCTTGTTGTGCGAATTGCACAGCTCCACATAAGTGAACAGAAACAGGGCTGATCTTCAAACGTCATGCAAAGTAGGGTGCAGTTTACACCAGTCCTTATGCATGCCGCACGGGCGCCGCATCCTCTTAACAAATTCTTCTCTTCTTCTGAGCATTCATACAAAGTAGGTGCGAACCGCACTAAGGGTTGTGCATATCGCATGAGGTTCGCACCTTGAGACAAAATCTTCAATTCACTTGATAACTTCACAATTCAACTCTTTTTGAGCTCTTTGGGGTCCAATTCCTTATTTTCTATCTTTGACCAAGAGTACCTTCATTCATGTTAATAAAGGATATAAGAACTTCTAAATCTTATCAAAACATGGCAATAATTCATGATTAAAGGCTCAATAAGTTGGTAGATTACCAACTTATCACAGACCATACATATGGGACAAGAAGGCTATACCTATGGGGAAAAACTTGTATTGTACCACACAGCCTCAGAGTTGTATTGAATCATGACACATGTACATTGAGATAGTTCAGATCTGATCATTATTGGGATCCAAGTAAGGGGGCCAATATGGGTATTTAGCGACTGTTTATGCCTGTTATGATTAATGGTGATTGTATACTATTTGAATCTGTCGGGCTTATGGAAGCTAGGTTAGGTTATTGTTTGCTATGTGCTTTAGATGGTATATTATTGCAGGAAGGTAAGTTATTGTACTCCAATTTTACTCCTGCCCTTTTATTTAGACCTTACATTTAAGTTTCTATTTTTAGTTTGCCTTAAATGCTAGGTACATTATTTTGTACTAATGCTTCATTGTTTGGGGTCACTGCAGTCATGTCTGCAGGTTCTGAGCGATAATCAGACTGACTTATCGGGTAGCATAGCTAAGCTTTCAGTGGGTTGGTTGACTCTTTTTCTTCCAGGAGTCGCCAGAGTCTTAGAGGTTTGCATGTTTGTTGTTTATTGCTTTTGAGTAGGTTGGGGATATGTCTCACCAAATATTGTATTCATAAAGGATTGCATACTAGTCTATTTGTTTGTGTATCTATGATGGTGGCTATTTTGGCCTTGTATGTTATTAGTTTTAGCTTGTTAGCCAGTTGGGCCTTGTTGTTGTTGTATTGGCAGTTTAGCAGCTCATTGGCCTAGTTTACATTGTATATACATATTTTCATTTTCTGTATAGAGATCATGGTAGCATCGATGGTCTGCATATTGTTTATGCTTTTATAGATATCATGGCAGCCTCGATGGCCCAAACAGAACTTATATGCTATCTGCTTATTGCTTTCTATGAATTATTAGGAATAACTATTTTCTTTCTAGAGTTTTCGACAGAGGCCTTGCCGATTGAGGTTGATTCTGAGCCAAGATATACTTGTTTGTTTCCTTGATTATGTGTGGATGCTATGCACTATTTACAAATAGTTCAGCAGGGTTGGCTTTGGCCTAAGTTTTGGCATCAAGTATTTGTTGCTCCCCTCGAGTTTAGGGCATGACATGAATATCTAGAACTCTGCGCTTTTGCCATTATTCTAACTCTGAGATCATCTATATCTAAAACATATAGTCTTCCTTGGTACCTCAAAACACCATCTACACCTTGTGCAAAAACTAAAACCTTTTCTTGTGAATTTCTTTCTTTAGCAAGGTTCATAGGAAGGTTTTTGTCCATTGCTGCCCCATTCACTAAGTTGACTTTGAAAAAGGTCAAGTTTTAATGGTCTGAAGCTTGTGACATAAGCTTTCAAGATTTGAAGACTCACTTGACTACTGCTTTGGTGTTGACCCTACCAGAAGGTACATAGGGTTTTGTTGTGTATTGTGATACATACAGAGTGGGCATTGGTTTTCTGTTGATGTAGAATGGTAATATTATAGCTTGTGCTTTCAGACAACTTAAGATTTATAAGAAGAACTATCTGAATCATGATCTTGAGTTAGCAGCAGTGGTATTTAAATTAAGGATTTGGCATCATTTTCTCTATGGTGTGCATGTTGATATGTTGATAGTTCATAAAATCCTCCAGTATGTTTTTATCCAGAAGGATCAGAATATCAGGCTGAGGAGATGGGTCGAATTGCTTAAGGATTATGACATAAGCATTCTTTATCATCAAGGTAAATCTAATGTGGTTGTTGATGGTCGTTAGTAGGTTGTCTATGGGATGTACATCTCATGTAGGAGAAGGAAAGAAAGAGTTGGCAAGGAAGTGCATATACTTGCATGTTTGGGAGTTTGTCTTTTAGACTCGATGAAGGTGGTGTGCTTGTTTAGAAAAGAACCAAAGCATCCCTAGTAGCAGAAGTTAAAGAAAAGTAGAACAATGACCCCACATCTGAGACACTACTCTTAATACAGACCAGTTATCATGTTAGGTATTCAATTTCATGTCTCATCAGTTATGCTTATGCTCTCCGTATGCCTACATGCCCCCTGAATCCATCTCAGTTTATATTTCAGTCATAAATCAGTTACCATGAAATATTTCAGCTCTTAGAACACAGTTGATGGGATTGCAACCCTTTTCCCCCTCCAATCTCAACTTAATAGTTTTCATTAGAGGATGAATGATCCCAAGAGGGAGATATTGATTGTAATACCCCAGAAATTCTAAGCCAAATCTGAACCGTTCTTCATGTGTTGTTAGGCCCAAACTAGATAAATTTTCTATGTATTTAAGTATTAAGACCTATTCTTAAGTTTTAAAGGTGTATTAGATATGAATAAGGGTCATAAAGAACCTCTAGCTCAAAGTTGACTTGCAAGCTTCCTTACGGATTGAGTTTTAGTGTAAGATTTTTTCGAAGGTCAACTTCAAATGATCATAACTCCTAAAATATGAAGAGTTAGGTGACCTAGTACCTACCAAATTAAATATTTTTGAGTCTTCTTTCCAACGCCACTTACTGCACAATAAAAGAGTCCAGAGTAAAAGGTTATTAGAGTTTTACTAAAATGTGTCTGTCTGTCAAAAAGACAGACAGAAACAACAAGAGCCATCTACGGCTCATGGATCAAACCACTATCCGTGGTTTGAATTCGTGAAATCAAACTTGTAGATCTATTTTTGGCCTGAGATTCACAAGGTTGATCCATGAGTCATGGATCAAACCACGAATCGTGGTTTCCAGACGTGGAAATCAGTCTTGAGGCCTGAAAAGTCCCCTGGAATCACGACCTTTATTCCATGGACCGTGATTCATTCGATGGACTGTGGTTCATGTGCGTGGAAGCCTTTGATGAATTTTTCTGAAGTTTTTAGACTCATTTCTTAGCGGTATATTAGTAATTTCTCACCCTTTTAACTCCTATACTAAGTCATTTTAGGCCTATTCAAAGGGTATTTATTCATACTTGGTTAAATTTCTTCTCATTCCTTCAATCTAACCTCAAGAAGAAAGAAATGGGATTCTTCTCTCAAGCTCCAAGGCCTAGGGTTTCATCTCCAAGTCTCCATCCTCAAGTTCCAAGTTAGGAAAGCTTCAATTCAGGTATGTGGGTATTCAATAAGGGTATTCCTTCACCCTTATGCCTAAAACTCCAATTTTCTAAATTGGTTTTATGAATTTCCAAATTAAGGTTCTTACCCAATTATCAAGGGTTCTTCTATAAATTGTTTTCTCATTATTCTTCTATAAATTTTAACTCTAAATTGCATGATTTTGCATGGATTTGTATAAGTGGTTTCCTTTTCATGATTTGAAGGCTAACCTTTGCCCAATTTCTGAAATTGTTATGAATTCAGTTTATTGGCATCAATTCATAGTTTCTCATCTTTTACCCATGATTCATATAAGATTCCTTAAGTATTTTCAAAAGCCCATACATTAAGAATGATTTCTAGCATAATTTCACCCTATTGCATGTTTTCATTCAAAAACCCTACTTTTAAAATATATAAAAGCTATGCATGTTTTGAGCAAGTTCTCCATGATTTTGCTACAAGCACGATGAATAAGGCATGCTTTCAAATACATAATTTTTAGCATATGAGTTATGACATGGAGTTTAGTCTCACAACAGTATATTCATGATTTGTATGACATCTCAACGGTCCATTAATGCTCATGAACTATTTTCAAAATCAAGGTTTGTGAGTTGTATGATGATCCGGGTTTGACAATATGATTATGACTATGAACAAGATTTGGAATCTAGATATGTCACATGTATGTGAGCTTTATGATATGTTTTAGGAGTAGTATTTAGCATCGAGTGATGAGGGTTATAGATAATGCAAATCCAAAACTATATTGCCACTATAGGTTGCCCTCCGTGGCATATGACAGGATACTATTATGATATGGTTCTAACCTTGGCCAGTTAGGACAACCTTTTTCAGTGTGGGTGTATGACACTGGACTCCATGTAGCTCATCATGGTTTATGTCTGTTATAATAAACTCCCGCAAGAATTATTTTTAGCTATTAAGTTATATGATATTCTATTTTGAAGCTTAGCTTATTGATTTATGACTTATGTTCAAAATTTGATATTTACTTATGATTTCTTCTATTTGTTCATGAACTAAGTTTTAAGCATGCTTTCAAGTATATTTTATCATGACATATGCATATCTCACATACTCAGTACATTCCATAGTACTGACCACATACCTCTTTGTGTTGCATCCTATCGTGATGTAGATTCAGTAGCTCACCCCCAGATTTAAGGCTAGTAGATCAGCAGCACATCCAATCCTCCTCATTCGAGGACTTGAAGTTTAACTTCATTCTAGACTATTAGTTTTTTCATTTAGTTTTTAGTATCTAGAGTTAGCTGGGGCCTTTTCCCAGCAGCTCATCAGTAGTAGAGGCTTTCAGACATGGAGTCAGATATTCAGCTTAATTCAGATTGTCATTCTTAGACTTATATTTTTATAACAGATTAAGTTGCTCATTACTTCAATTAAGCTTTTGTTCTTATGTTTTATTTAGTTTTTAAGTCATGCTAATGTTAGAGGGTTATCTTGAGATCACTTGTGATCTTGGGTCCTGTGTTACATCTAGGGGTAGGCTCGAGACGTAACACTTGATCTTCTTAAGGATTATGATATGAGTGTGCTTTACATCCGGGTTAGGCCAATGTCGTAGTGGATGCACTTAGTAGATTGTTTATGGGTAGTGTGTCTTTGGTTGAGGATGGAAAGAAGGAATTGGCCAAGGATGTTCATCGACTTGCTTAATTAGGAGTTTGCCTTATGGATTTGACAGATGGTGGTGTTATCATTTACAATGGGTCTGAATCATCCTTGGTAGCTGAAGTGGGAAAAAAAACAAGACAGTGATCCTATTTTACACCAGTTGAAAGGTGCAGTCCATCAGCAAAGGGTAGAAGTTTTCTCCCAAGGAGGAGATGGTGTGCTTCGATATCAAGGTAAATTGTGTGTTCCTGACATAGAGGGGTTGAGATAGTGGATTTTGATAAGCTCATAGCTCCAGGTATTCTATTTACCCAAGTTCCACTAATATGTACCATGACCTATGAGAAGTCTATTGGTGGAATGGCATGAACACGGACATAGAAGGTTTTATGGCTAAGTGTCCCAACTGTCAGCAAGTAAAGGTATAGCATCAGCGACTGGGTGGTATGAATCGGGATATTGATCTTCCTACTTTAATGTGGGAAGTGATTAATATGGACTTCATTATGGGTTTGCCTCGTAGTCATAGTCAGCGTGATTATATTTGGGTGATTGTCGACAGGATGACTAAGTCAGCCCACTTCTTGGTTGTCAAGACTACAGATTCAGTAGAGGATTATGCCAAACTCTACATTCATGAGATAGTAAGATTGCATGGGGTTCCATTATCTATCATTTTGGATAGGGGTACTCAATTTACATTTCAGTTTTGGAGGTCATTTCATAAGGGTCTTGGTACTCAAGTTAAGCTTAGCACAACTTTTCACCCATAGACGGATGGCCATGCAGACCAAACTATTCAGACTTTAGAGAATATGTTGAGACCTTGTGTGATTGATTTCAAAGGTAATTGGGATGATCACTTACCTCTTATCGAGTTTGCCTACAACAACAGCTTTTATTCTAGCATCCAGATGGCTCCTTATGAGGCACTTTATGGGCAGAGGTGTAGATCTCTTATTGGTTGGTCTGAGGTAGGTGAGGCAGCTTTAATTGGTTTAGATTTGGTTTATGAGACTATGGAAAAGGTTCAGGTCAATAGGGAAAGGTTGAACACCGCTCGGAGTCAATAGAAATCATATGCAAATGTGAGGAGAGAGAGTTGGAGTTTGAGGTTGATGATTGGGTGTTTCTGAAGGTGTCACCCATAAAGGGTGTGATGAGGTTTGGTAAGAAAGGGAGACTCAGTCCCCACTATGTAGGCCCCTACAGGGTTCTGAGGAGAGTTGATAGTGTGGCTTATGAGTTGGAATTGCCAATTGATTTAGAAGCGGTTCATCCAGTTTTCCATGTTTCATTATTGAAGAAGTGTGTTGGTGATCCGACCTTGATTATGCCTTTGGAAGATGTGAGTGTGAAGGATAGCCTTGCTTATGAGGATGTTCCCATGGAGATTCTTGATCGCCAGATTTGGAGGTTGAGAAACAAAGAAGTCTCTTCGGTAAAAGTCCTTTGGAGGAATCAGCTAGTTGAGGGAGCTACTTGGGAAGTAGAAACATCCATAAAAGCCAAGTATCCTCATCTCTTTCCTTTCGATTTTGTTTCAGCTTGAGATAATAGTTTCCTCCTTAGTTTGTCCCTCCAATCCTAATCCACCATTTTCTCTCACGATCCTAGCATGCATTCATGTTTTCCGAAGTTAGTTCAGTCATGTTTTAAGTTAAAAAGCTCATTTTTCATGTTTTTTCCTTGAGTTTTCAGGTTTTGTTGCTTGGTTGGGCTGTTTTTCTCTCCAGTTTTCCTTACTTAGTCTTCATTCAAGGACGAATGATCCCAGAGGGAGATATTGTAACACCCCAAAACCTGAACCAGCTATGAAACTCAAAATCCAAATTTTTTGTTGCAACTGTTGGTCACCACGGGCGTCAGAGCTCTGACGAGCCGTGGGGCGCATCCTGGGAATCATCCAGCGGCTCTGAGCCACAAAACTTTCTAGTTTTATGGGCATTCGCGATGGGCATCGCAGTAGCGACGGCCCGTGGGAATCCATCGTTGAAACCTTCCAGTGGTTTTTTCCCCATGTCTTCCTTTGCTCTGACGGGCGTCACCACAAGCGTCGCAGTGGCGACAGGCCATAGGAATGCATCATCAGAATTTTCCAAAAGTCCCATACCCCAGAAGCCTTGCCCCATGCCTTGTTCTAATGGGCCATCATGGGTGCGATGCCCGTCATCCAGCCCGTGAGGTGAGATTTTTCTGCATCTTTTATTTTAAGTCAGGGGTAAATTAGTCTTTTCACCTATTCTTTTAACTCCTAAGTGAGGTCATTTTGGCCATTTTTAGAAGGGTTTTATTCCCTAATAGCCTAATCTCCTCCCATTCTACTCATCATATTCTAAAAGAGGAAAAGAGTTCCACTCCTCCAAGTTTCAAGCTCCAAGCGAGAACCCCCATCTTCAAGCCTCCATTCTTCTCAATATAGGCCAAGAAAGCTTCAATTTAGGTATGTGGGTATTCAATAAGGGATTCCTTTGACCCTTATGCCCAAAACCCTATTTTTTACTTTGATTATATCAAATTGTGAATTTAGGGTTCTTACCCAAATTGGGGAAAAGTTATGGGTTCTGTTTTAAAGCATAAATTCATGGTTTCTCACTCATTATCCATATTTAAATTAAGATTCCTCAAAAAAATTCAAAGGCCCATTATTGATAATGAATTCTAGCATATTTTTTGTTGAATTGCATATTTTCAAGTAAAATTGGCATGTTTAGATAACATGACCTTAAGTATTATGAAATTGCATGCCTAATTCTTCAAGCTATGAATTTATAAAGAAAAGTGTGTTTTGAATTATGGCTTTGCTAAGTTTTAAGACTTATGACTTGAGATTTGCATGACATCTGATATGTCCTTATGCTTTTCAATAGTTTTGGCATTAGATATTTCACACGTACTATATGATCTATATGTATTATTTTGGGAGTAGTATTTAGCACCGAGCGATGAGGGTTCAGATAACCCAAGTCCAGAACTGCGTTGCCATCGTAGGTTGCCCTCTGTGGCTTATGACAGGATCCTTATGACATGGTTCTAACTTTGACTGGTTAGGACAACCTTTTTTAGTGTGGGTGCATGACACTGAACTTCATGTAGCTCATCATGGTTTATGTCGGTTAATATAAACTCCCATATGACTATTTCCAAACTATGAAGTTATATGATGTTCTAGTTTGAAACTTGACTTCCATTTCATGTATTAAGCTTAAACCTTGATATTTACTCATGCTTTCTCTTATTATGTATGAACTCTATTTTAAGCATGTTTTAAGTACGTTTTCACCATATTTATGCATATCTCACATACTCGGTACATCCTATAGTACTAACGCATATTCTCGCACTGCATCTTATGATGCAGATATAGGTTCCTACCCTCAGACTTGTGGCTAGACATCGCCGGTTATCAAGATTCTGTTGGTAAGTCCTCATCATTCGAGGGCTAGTGCTAGGCTTCTTACTATCATATTTTTCTTTCAGATTTCTGAGTTAGCTGGGATCTTGTCCCAACAACTCTTCTGGTCAGTTTAGAGGCTTCATACATAGCTAGATGTTTGTATTTTGTATTCCGGATTTGGTATTTTTAGACCTTTATCCTATATAGTTATAGTTGCCGATCTCTATTATGTATGCTTCTGCTATAATTCTTTGTGTATGCTTAAGTTATGCTATGACCAATGGTTAACTTGGGCCACTTGGGGCCTCGGGTCCCGTGTTACGCCTAGGGGGTAGCCTCGGGGCGTGATAACAAATGAGAGCTTATGGTTTGATCAAGTGTTAAAACTTTACTTTTAAGCTCACCAACCTCGGTATTCGTTGAGTCTACTTTCTTCAAAACCAAGGACAACATATCCTCTATCTTAGAGTGACCAGGATTGCTTGTCGTGGGTTGGTATAAGGAATCCGATATGTTTGGAGTTACATATGGGTTTGAGCTCTGGTGATTGAATATATCACCATCTTTATCACGATCTCTCCAATTCCCATCTCATTGCTTATCCTTATTCCAACCTTGATTCTCATCCTTCAATCGATAATACCCGGGATAAGAACCTGCCATTACATAGCAAACTTTACCATCCACGATGATCATGAGCTCATCATCACTAGACTTGATATGCGGTGTACTCACAACATTCACGGTTTTAGCATTTCCGGCCCCCATCATATGCTTTGCCAACAGGTCAATTTGTGTAATCATTTTCTCCATGGTCTCATCCCTCTATTCATCCTTCCTCCTCATCTCATTTGGTAAGATGGATATGGTAACTCCCGATGTAGGAATGTTAGCCTCACTTGTGTGCCAAGCTTGGTTAGTCTTGGTCATTCTCTCTAGAAAGGCTGAGGCAAGAGGAAATTATAGATCCATGAAGGTACCACCTCCAAGATTGTTGGCAACAGACTTATTCATCTAGTTCAAGGATCTAAATAAGCTTTGTAGCAATACATTGTCCGGCAATCCATGGTTAGGGCACAACACAAGCTTTTTCTTAAATCTCACTCATACCTCATGCAAGGGATCATTGAGAAGTTGGTGGAAGTTGTTAATTTCATCCCTCAACTACATCATCCATGATGGAGGGAAGAATCTAGTAGTCAAAGCATTTACCAACTCGGTCCAAGAGGTGATTGACCCATCCGGTAATTCCTCCAACCAAACAGTGGCTTCCCTAGTTAGAGAGAAGGGAATAGGCAAAGTCAAATGAATTCTTGGGAGATATTTTGGAATATAAATGGTTGACATATCTCCACAAAATTGTGAATGTGCCTGTTGGCATCTTCATGGGCTTCTCCTCAAACATCCCCTTCATTTGAATTAGATGGAGCATTGTGCTAGTAACGTGGAACACCGCATTTCCAACCATTAGGGTAGGTGGATTGCACATCTCCCACTTGAGGCACGCGTTCATTGGCCTCGTTCATAAACCTGTCAAGACTTCCATTGACACTTTTGTTAGCGCCCACTTCACACATGGGCCACCTACACAACAAGCAAAAACAACAAACAAAATAAAAGAACAAACACTCTACAAAGTTATTTCAATTCCACAATCAAAAAGGCTAATCAACTTAATTCCCCGGCAACGGTGCCATTTTTGATAACTCTCAAATGTACTCTCCTAAAATAAGGTATCGGCAATTGTTAGATCAAAACACATTTATATTCCCGATGGAAGTTGTGGTCAATCCCACAGAGAACAATGTATTCATGATTGAGAAAATAAAGAGTCTAATCAACTTATTAGAGTTCAAAGAGAAAAAAGGAAAGATAACAATAAGGGGGTTTTAAACTAAAAACAAAGGATAAAAGAAACTCAAATAAAAGATAGATTTGATCAATGGCTTTCACCTTGCTTTCGCCAAGCAAGGACAACAAGGGAGAATTGGGAATGGGAATTCAATTCACAAGACTTGAACCTAACTAACACATTGGTAGTCTTGACTAAAGGTATACTCAACCGTATTTCAAACAATCAAGAAACTATCCTCATGGGTTCTCTCGAATCACCATGAGTGAGCAATAACCAACAAATTAACTTGGGTAAGTTGGGATATTTCTAACCCCCAACTCTTAGATAGGAGTTCCCGGCAACCAAGCTATCTCCAGCCTTGATCTAGAGTGGAAACCCCAAATCCCCGCTATTAAACCTTCCCAAATTGAAGAACTCCTCTTTCAAGAAAGAACACAATTAGTATGCTAATTCAATGTTTGCAACCATCAACTATAAGATTAAAGCATGGAAGATTTAATAGACCCACATGATTAATCAAGAGAAAGCACAAGATAAGAATTAAATACCCAAATTTAGTATTGTCTCCAATACAAAACCCAAATCTTAATTCAACAATTACACCTACAAATTAGCAATTAAGAACAAGAGTTGAAGAATGGAAACAAAAGATCTTACAATAAAGATCATCCAAATCTTCACTCCTATGGTGTAGGAAGATAAACTTTCTCCCCAACCTTGCCAAGAGTTGTGAAATTTGCCAAATATCCTTCCCAAAATGGCTGGGAAGTGTTTTTATATGGATTGGGGTTTCCGAAAATGGACATTTCCAAATCTTCCCTGTAGCTGATGCTTTCTTCTTCGCCTACGCGGAAGGGTCATCACGTACACAAAGTGTCTTCGACTGGTTGACCATTGTGTACACAGTTGTTTAAGTGCATATGCAGAGCTTTGCTTTGATTTACCTTTATGTACGTGTGTGGGACACCATGTTCACATAGGCATATTCCCCTGCCAGTTAATTGCTTCTTTGATTAGCTTCCTTTTGACTTTTTTTCATCTGAATTCTTCTCGAACTCTTCTAGAACATAGAGACCTGCAAAATAGAAGTAATTCATGACAATTGCACTATTTATCCACTTTATACTATCAAAAGCATAAGATTAAAAGCTAAATAAGTAGGTAGAATACCAACTTATCAGTTACCATGGCCTGGCCGGCATGCATGTGCAGCATCCTGGCACAGCACATAGGCACAAGCGCGGCCCAGGCGACGCCCTGGTGCCTATACCAGCAACAGCAGTAGTCCAATGCCAACCTTGGTAGATTTTGATCGAATAGACCTCCTGGAATGAATCTGGGGTCCCGCAAACATAAACGAGCTAAGATATTCAACTAAAAATTGCATTTTAGACTCAATGGAATCGACAACAATCCTAATGGAGGTTGATATAATGAAAAGTGGGCCCCACACCTAAAAACCAACTTTAGGCCAAGTTTTCCAAAATGGAAACCCATGGCCTAAAATGAGTCTGAAATCCTCGGGACTTAAGCAAATGGTCCCTCTAGCCTAAAGTAGATATTCCGAAGCTAACAGCACTGTCAGAATTCACATCTAAGGCTGTATTCTCCAAATGTTGAATAATTTCAAACTTTCAAGTTCAATTATCTAGAAAACACAAAAACTAGCACAAAACCAAATTGAAAGCTCCCAAACCCTGGACAAGGGTCCACCTAGACCAAAATCTATGCTCATGAGCTAACGAAACTGTTGGAATTCAATTTCAAGTGTGTTTACCAAGAATGTTGACCAAAGTCAATAATATCCTATGTTTAAGCTCTAAAACAGGCAAACATCCATAAAGACCAAACGAACGGCCAGGGTACCAAACCACCGGTCCCAGCAAGCCATAAATGACTTGGGGCCACTATAGGCAAGCTCTAACAGTATAAAGAAAATGTAAATGCGAGAATGACCGAAAGGGTCATTACATCATAGTGGTATCCGGACAGCTCATAAGATCTTCCAATGCGGGTACTACTGGCTGGCTTTCATCAGGATGTGCATGATTTTGCAAAAGCTTGTGATTATTGTCAAAGAGAAGGTGGCATATCAAGGAAGCATGATCTTCCTCTCACTCATATACTTATGGTTGAGTTTTTTTATATTTATGGCAGTGACTTCATGGGCCTCTTTGTGAGTTTGAATGGGATGAAGTATATATTGGTGGTTTTTGACTATGTATCTAAGTGGGTAGAGGTAGTTACGCTTCCCAATAATGAAGGTAAAAGTGGAATAACTTTTCCTGATTTGGTATACCTCGGGCAATCATAAGCGATAGATGCTCTCACTTCTGCAACAGGTTGTTTCATTCTCTACTTGAGAAATATGGGGTGATACATAATGTGGCAACACCTTATAATCCATACACTAGTGGGCAAGTTGAGGTTTCCAACCGAGAAATAAAAACAATCCTTGTGAAGACTGTGAATGCACATAGAACAGATTAGTCTAGGAAGCTGGATGATGCTTTGTGGGAATACCAAACTGCTTACAAGACCCAAATAGGTATGTTGCCATATCAGCTTGTGTTTGGAAACTCATGTCATCTGTCGATGGTGCTTGAGGACAAAGCTATGTGGGCTCTCAAGAAGTTGAATTTGAATTGGGGTGATGCATATTATTAGAGGCTTGGTCAGTTAAATGAGAAGGATGGATTTTGTCTCAAAGCTTATGAGAGTCCATCCCTGTATAAGGAGAAGATGAAGTATTACCATGACCGAAAGATTAAAAAGAGAGACACTAGGCAATTTGGTTCGATTGTTCAACTCAAGACTTTACTTGTTCCCTGGAAAGTTGAAGTCAAAGTGAATGAGACCCTTTTGAATGGTGCATGTGTCCCCATATGGTGCAATTAAGCTTAAAAACCATCAAGGCAAGCGGTTCAAGTCAAATGATCAACGTCTATAAGCATATTTAGGGACTGCAGAAGAGATCAAGGTGGTATAAATCTGGGCCCTTGGTGAAGTCTTAGTAACCACAGAACTTGAGTCGTGTTGTGATGTTAAATCAAGTACTTATTAGGAGGCAACCCAAGACTAACATTTGTTTAAGTGTGCAGGAGCTGATAAATTAAAAAACTGAGGAATTGCAGAATAAAATTTCTCCATGGGCTACTATGATGGGCCATCGCAGATCTCACAGCCCGTGGGAACTGATCTTGCAAATCAAGATAAGATGAAAAGGAATTAGAGTGAACTGACGATGGGTTACATAGGCCATCAAACACTTCACGGGCTATCACACACAATGTCAACTCACAAGCTCACAAGAGAAATCACTGGCACATTCCCATATTCTGACATGATGGGCTATCGCAACTCCGATGGCCATGGGAATGTGGTTTTTGACGTCCAAGTAAGGGGCCCTTGGGATGGTCCATTGCATGTACCATGGGATATCAATTACAATCATCTCCGAGGTCGGCAATTTGACTTAATTTCCTAGCGTGATCCTACCCGACCCAATCCAATTTTAAAAAAAATTCTTATTAAGCCGCGATTAGCTAAGACACCCAATTCAAATTGTGTCAAACTCTTTCACCCTTACACTCCCTCCATTACTCCTAAATATTTCTCCCTCAATCACTCCTAACAACACTCAAATCCCTCAAAATTTTCACACTAAATTTGATCATCACACTCACCTTTACGGACGCAATTTCACAAGTCTTGTTTTGCTCATATCTTGTCAAAGTTCAAAGAACCACTCCATCAATGTATAACTCCATAAACCTTTATCGAGTAGTTCTTTGATGTTAACCTCCTATGGGTTCCTATATTTGCAAAATTTGAAACTATATGTATAGTGGAACCCTAGGCTTCGATCGTGAGAAAATTGGTATTATTGGAATCGTTGTTTATTTCATGTTCGATTTGTGTGGGGATCACTTGATTTTGGGGGGTTTCTTAAAAAACATATTGTGTTTTATGCTTAGAATTACAATAGAATTTGGTCAGGTGGTCTCACCCATTGAGTCGGCAAGCATTATGACATCGGTTGTTCAGAGATGAATTCTATAGTGGTTTTGCCAACCAACTCCCACCGATTGTGTTAATTATTTAAACAGGCAAAGTTTGAGTAACTCATAGTTTAGTGATGATGATAGGATTGTGTTCGCGTATTTCCAATGATCATCGTGATATTATTTTGCATTATTGTGCTAAAATTATGCCCTAAGCTTATTTGCTTCAGCAACCACTGAGAATTATGCCCCGTAAGGTTCGTAACCTCAAGTGGTAGATGAAGGAAATAAGTTTTTTGGCTTGAAAAATAGTTCAAAAGGCCACTGCCTCATCCCCACGGCCAAGTCTCAGGGCCCATGGGAGCTCCCACGGCCATGGGACTTGGGGGTGAAAAAGAAGGCAAGGTTCTAAAAGTTTCTACCCCATCCCCATGATCTAATCTGAAGGGCCGTGGGACTTCCCACGATCATCAGAGCTCACCGTGGGATGTTTGATAATGCCAATTTGGTTTTTGTTTCATCCCAACGGCCAACCCGATAGGCCATCAGACCTCCCACGGCCCGTGGGAGGCTAAAAGTGAAAAATAAAATCTATTTTTTTGTGTTGGTTTCTTGATTTTGTATACTAAATGTGTTCACCCATATCTACCATGCCTCTAAATAAAACCACAGCTACAAAGATAAGAGAGAGGGCTTCGAGAATGCAACATTGACTTCTGGACGAGCCCAAAGAAGCAGAAAAGAGTGGATTTGAGGAGGTGTATGTTCTGGGGCCTAATTCAGGCATGCAGCCTCGAACCACAAGGCAAGTAACAAAGTGAAAGCTGATATTGAAGCCTTCCCCCAGTCTGAAGAGAGGGAAGGTACATCGCCCTGGAAAGAACAAGAGACAGAAAACACTTCCTCCCGACTGAAGAGGGGGAAAGGTTATCATATGGGTCTGCGAGTTTGGAAGAAAAAAAAGGTAAAGCTAAGTCTCCAAATATAAGTGGTAAAGATACATAAATCTCGATCTCTAGTGGCAAGTATACAGAGTCTAGATCAGATACATAGTGTACCACAGAGGAAAGTGAGACTACTCAGGACACTCCTAGGGATCCCAAATCTACTATAGTCCTCCAGAGTAAGGATCCAAACCACAAATAATAGGCTAGGTGGCAAGTGAAAGGTGCCAAGGATATTTATGAGTATGGTCTAGGTTTGATGGCTAAAGGGCATATCCGATGACCTATAGCAGAAGAATGGAAAATTGACACTTTCAAACTCAAATAATTTCATAAATTGGATGAATAATTTCGATATTACAACCTAGGGTAGACCAGCAAGCCACTCCGTGCATATCAGCCATCTATTATTAGAGAGTTCTATGTCAACTACCAGGCTTTACAGGAGAGCAATTGTAAGAAGGGTCAGAAAGTGAAGGACGCCTTCTCTTGAGAGTGTCCTGGTTAGAGGGGTATAAGTTGACATATCAGCCTGCATGATCAACCATTTTCTCTATGTACCAGAATATATGGAGCCATCAGACATAATTGAATATGAGCACATGAAGAGCAGTTAAAACGGCTGGCATAGGTTCTCAGAGATGGGGCTCCATCTTGGCTTCATCAAGAAAATCCAAAGATCAGTAAACCGCCACTAAGATTCGAAGCAAAATTTTGGTGGGTGGTGGTTCATCTCAGTGTCATACTGATTGGAGGCGATAATCAGTTGGCACTTAAAAGGGTTGTGTTGGTTTCTAGCTTGATGTCGAAGTACAGTAAAACTTCGGCAAGATATCATTGCAGAATAGATCAGGGATAGGGTGACAAAAATTGCTACATCTTACCCCTTTCCTTGTATGGTCAGTCATCTAGGTGATGAGGCTACAGTCCCACTCTTGTTCGGTATTGACCGTGTTGTTCCAGCCACTAAAACACATCAATTTGATAGGCCAAAGGATGAGAAAAAACTATTGTTGCACAATAGAGGATCTACATCAGACTCGGTTGAGCCGATCACCATTCATGATGCATTCATATTGCCTCCAGAAGTGGCATTATTTCTTACCACCTTGCAACACCACAGGGAAGTCTAAATGAGGAAACCCCTTCAGCTAGAGGGGAAGAAGTTGTTGTTTCTTCAGGCGACCTTGCAGTGGTGCGGTATTAACTCTTCGCGGGGTTGATATCTCAATTCCTGCCACAGTTGCCACAGCTTCTACCCCAGCCACCTCTATTACTTCTAGTTAGCCACTACTGCACATCCACTTCTAGATCTGATAAATATTTATGAATTCCATCCAGTGAACTTTGCAAAGATGGTAAACAAAATACGCCAGCTAGGGCATCAGCTACAATAGTTTTCCAAGCAATTTTAATTTATTATAGATGTCTCCATTGAGAGAGCCATTGCTCTATTTGAAAAATATGCATGGCTGCATTGATGCATTGGATCAGAGGAAAAATTAAATACTAAATGAGATGGGGGCCACTGATCTGACAAAAGTACAGAAGGAGATGGCACGGTTGAGAACAGAAGTGGTTGAACTAAGAGAGCAACTCGCGCTGATATTTAATGATCATCTGATAGTACTTTAGGAGGAAGAGGATCCATTGCTTGATTTGTGGAACTTTTCACAATGTACTTCTAGTAAGAGAGCTAGGAATGATACTAATGAGTCGGTTAGTCCTTGGGTTGAAAAGCAAAAAAAGAGAAAAAATAAGAAAGTTCGCCAAGAAGAGGACTACACCGATTTGAGTCCAAAGTCGCTAGCTAAAAAGCAAAAAAAGGCTGAAAAAGCAAACAAGAAGGAACTCTTGAAGACATAGAAGGAGTCCTTAGTTGTACATCAGATTTGAATGGATGTTTTCGGTTGATGTGGATCAAGTAGCAGAGTACCAGGTAGTACTGACACTTCTGTAGATCCCATTATGGGAGAATCCATGATGGGCCCAGTTTGAGATATTGAGAGAGTTGCAGAGGCAGAAGTTGATGAGGAGAAAGATACAGAGGTATCTAGTGTTGATGAGAGTGGTAAGAGGCTGACCCATTGGCCCCATCTTTTACACCGGGCACTGGCACTTAGGCGCCCCAGGTATGCTCTTGTGTCCTGCATATTTAAATTTTTTAGTGTATTGGGACAATGCACATTCCTTTTTGGTAGGGTGGGGGAAGTTGTCTAAGTGATTTTGCTGGGAATCTTGGTGAAGTATGAGTAGAAAAGATACCCACATCATGTTGCGATGTTAAATCAGGCGTTGCTTGGAAGGCAACCCAAGAGGATACATTAATAAGTACCTGCATCCTTGGAGTTTTCTTGTTGTGTTCTTTCCTCAAGGATTTTTTTTTTAACCAGCATGTTTAGATAGTATTTGTGTTTGTGAAAGAAAAATAGGAACTTAGCACAGTCTGTAGTTTGATTTTGAAAGTGATTATGACTGAAATATGGAGACCCCTCCAAATTTTATATGTGACATGTTAGTCATTTTTGATAGACTAGCCGTTATGGATTTGTGCATTAAATTATGTAATATGGATGTGATGAATAGCTTAAGCTAGGGTATGAACATGATAGTTAGCAATTGATAGTATGACTATGTGCCATGTGTGTGTGAGCTGCATTCGTACTGTTCTTGCCTTGTGTTCCAATCAAGAATTTTCCCGATTAGTCTTGCCTAGGTTATAGGATAGTTGTCTAGGAAGTGATCATAGGTTGTTTTTTAATTTAGTCCACTAAATGACCATCCAAATAAAATTGATATCCCTCAATCCTTGATTTTGAGCCTAAATTGACCCTTTTGTTTCATTTAGCCTATTCACCTTTCTCATTTTTCTGTGAACCTTTAATTTGGCCCTGACCTCTCCTTGGATATTGTGCACCTCAACTCAGGCAAATTGCCTAAGTTGAGGGTGGATACTATAGAGGTAAATAAGAAGAAGGGGGTATGAAAAGAGTAGACTAGTAAAAAAAAAGGAAAATAGTGGGTATGGCATGTGCTAAAAGAAAAAAAAGAAAAAGAAAAAAAAGAGAACAAGAAAAATATGAAAAAGTTGAGTTGAAAATAATTGTCGCACCCGTCGCTTGATGAAAAATAAATAATAAAGGGGAGAATGAGGAAAGAAAGAGTAGGTCTGAAGAGTGGAAAATATAGCGTAGTGTCAAGGAGAGTGTAGTCACAATTCTCAAATGTACTATACCTATTCCTAAGCCTACGTTACAAGCCAAGTAAAGTCCTATAGTAATACTAGTTCAACTATTCAAAAACTGAGGCATAGAAAATAAGGGCAAGCCTATGGTATTGTGCATGCATTGCTTGAAATTCTTTGTGAGAGTGAGTGTGTTCGTTCTAGTCTTATTCATTGAATAAGTTATTGTGTTGTCACGACCCAGACCGCCGTGAGTGGCACTCACCAAACCCCCGGGTGAGCGAACCATCACTTCCCCGAACTTAACCATTCTAACATCTCAAAACCAATGTGCAAAACGTAAACTAGCAATCAATATCAATAAAACAACTCTATTATAATAACCCTGCAGAAAATCCCCCCCTAGAATCTGAAAGTCAACGTACCAAAACACTACCAAAACTAGAGTACGGGGATGCAACCCCAACAAAAGAAACAGTATAAGCCCAAAACAAGTGGGCTACAACTTTAAAGATAGAAATCAAGGCAGCTCGACCGAAGCAACTCACCCTTGATGTCTGAAAGCTCTGGGACTACAAGTGAGGTCGCGTGTCAACTGCTGGAAAATCGCTTGTATTCACAAAAAAAAAAACAAGTGCAGTATCAGTACACAACCACTATGTACTGGTAGGATCATCAGCCAGTTCCAAATAAACAGTGTATGAGCAATACAACAAATCAAGTAAGAGTACAGGAACACATGTAACAAGTCAATAGGCATCCCTAGACTACAAGTCTCTCCCTAGCTTATTCCCATATGTAGTCCACTTTTATCACCATGATCAACATTCAAGTATAACAATTAAACAACCCTTTTTATATAGCTCGGACCCACCCTGGGATTCCCTCTAAACAACACCTAAGTGTTAAACATGCAACTCGGTCTACACCAAGACCAACTCAAAATCAGATATAATAATAACTTGGCCTCTCAAGGACCATAAACATTTATCACATTTCAATAACACAACTCGGTCCACACAGGGGACCCACAATTCAATGCACAATGCAATAAAGTAAACCCGTACCAGGCGTGGTACCCGAGACAACCGTTAGTATTTCTCGTACCAGTCGTGGTACCTGATGAACGCTCAAATTGTGGCTCTCCAACTAGGAGGTCACGAGGATCGTGTAGTCAAAACACATTTATAAACCTAACGGATGTTAGGGTCATACCCAAGGGACCTGATTTAACTAGTTAAAGATTGTGCGAAGCGATTTCAAAGGGAGAGTAATTGTTCAACAAAACCAAAATAATAAAATGGGGGAATTGGGAAAGTTATCACTACTAACTTAATTCAAATAAGAACTACAAAATCGAGATGGGTGTACCAATAAGAACTAGATGACTAGGGGTGCATTTCTGATGGGGCATTCGCTATAGGATAGGGTAATCACTAATTCACTTAAATTCTCACATATTGACACGGGTAGTGTTGGTTATAGGTGTAGAATGTTATCTCTCAATCAAAATCCACATATCCGATGATTTTGGTTAGAACATCATTCGGTGTACTAAATAACCAACCAACATTTGGTTAAAAATATTTACAAGCCAAAAATATCTCCAAGTTCTCTCTCTGAAATTCTCTGCTAAAAAATTCTCTATACAAAATAAGCCTAAAATTGCCTTTTATATGCTCTAAAAATCAACACATAAATTTAGGATAAAATTGCCCTCCGGGTGGTGTGCAACGTGACGTGTGGTTCGCACATCACAGTGTGTGCATTGCACACCTGCTTTAGGTTGGCCAGTGACTTCAGCCACATAGGTAACTTTGTGCAAAGGTGGTGCATTTCGCACCACGGGATGTGCGCGTCGCATGGCGACCGCACTCCTTAGCAGAATCTTCAATCATCTTTGCAGCTTCATGCGAAGGAGGTGCAAACCGCACCTTGACTTATGCATATCGCACAGCCACCGCACCTCCTGGCAGATTCTCCAGCTTTTCTCAACTTTTTACACTTAGCTCCTTTTTGGCTATTTTTGGGTCTGTATCCTTGTTTTTCCTCTTCTATCCAAAGTACCTGCATAAACATCAATAAAGGCTATAACAACCTCTAAATCGATTCAAAACATAGCAATAATTCATGGATATAGGCTCAATAAGTTGGTAGATTACTGACTTATCAAACCCCCAAACTTGAACTATTGCTTGTCCTCAAGCAAGATACTCATACGGCAAGGAATGAATTATGCTAAGGTTCAATTAAGGCACAAAAACTACTCTACACTAAAAATTAAAGAAAAATAAACAAACAAAAGACTCAACTACTATGCTTATCTCATTTGGACCCCCACATGCTCAAGGCAATTGCTTATTTCAAAACCTTTTTCAAAAGGACATGATATCTCTTCTAAAACTCAAGGGAATTTTCCATTCAAAACTAGACATTTTAGCTTCTCAAGTCATCGGCATGGACCGTCGAGGTTTGCCTCGAGATTCGCCACACAACTTGTCTCATTTATTCCCCTCAATTGAAATAAAGACTCTATGCTTCAATTCGAGTGCATGATGCCACTCACCACAAGAGAGAATCCCACTCACAATTATTCAATTCTTAACCACAGGATTATAAGAGAACAAAAAAGACTCTCACTCTCTCAAGGAAGTTCAAGTGCATACGCGTCGAACCATAGGCTTGCCCTTCATGTAGATCACCACTAATGTAGGGTAGCCAAGCTCGAAAACACCAAGGACTTGCAGGTTACGATGTTGGCTAGGTCCAAGGTGAGGATATCATTTGGTTCAAGTGACTACACCTCCCTAATGCTCTTTGTTTTCAATTCAAACACCGCTCACATTTTTCAATTTTCAACTTCACCTTATTTCTCCCTCACACAACCCAAGATTTCTCCTTTATATCTCATGATCATTCACACCTTATATCACCTTCATTTGGTAGCACCTATTTTTTCTTTTCGATTTGCTCATTGGATTAATCTTTTGGAGAAATTTTCAATTCTCGAATCAAGGTGCTACCTTGCACTTGAAGTGCATTTCTTTTCTACTCCTCATTTGATCACATGCACCTCCCAAACTTAGGCATTTGCCTATGTTATCTTTTGTTTCCCCCCAAAACTTAGACTTTTAGCCTACATTTTATTTTCAAACAATTAAGTAGGATGGGTGCCAAGTTAGAGGTTCCAAAAAGGTCAAGGTGTTACAAAGGTGTCAAAGAATGGTCACAATCTCAAAGGGGTTCACTAGTATTTGATGTCATTGGGAGGTCATTTGAGTGAAGTGGCTATCAAAAAGGGCCTAAGGTCATTTCCGAAGCTTGGTTACGCCAAGAATTTTGCCTTGAATCACATTCGTGGCAAGTTCTAGATGATACTTATGCATAAGAATCAAGGTAAAGCCTCACCGAACAAGGCATCATGCCACAAGACTTCATCCATTAGTCCCACAATCAATTGGGGCAAATGACTTTTGACAAGCTATTCCGAGTTCATTACACACTCGTTTGTGAGTCAATCAAGCCAAAGAGAGAGTGTGCAAGTCATGACAAGAGAACGCATTTCCTCAAAAATTCATTTCCCTTCTTCCTTTCCTTTTCCAAAACAATTTGCCAAGAATTTTTTTTTGGTGGGCCCATTATGAGAAAAGCACTTACGGACTCAATTCTAAACTAAACTTGGCATTTTCCCTTAAGAAAGTCGCCTCTCAATCTATCATAGGGACACACCAACCCAGTTTGAAACACAAAAACAAAAGAAAAGAAAAAGAAAATAATCAAAACTTTTGCTCCTTGGGAAAGAACTGTTATATTAAGAAAACTCTCGGAGTTTATTTCTACACTACTATCAACAAGGCGATAAAATAACCCCCCCCCCAAACTGAAACCAAGCATTGTCCTCAATGATGTAAGTTAGAAGAGGTAGTAAACTCCCTGGACCTAGGTGCAAATGCACTGCAGTTGATACGGCTGCACTTCCATCGCATATTCCAATTGGGCAAGATCGAAACTCATTTTGTTCATTCCTGATACGACCAAGGTGCAATGCGCACTCAAGCCTATGTGATTTGCATTGAAGACGCATAATGGGGAAATTTCTGGGGGAACTGCCAGTTTTCTGGAATGCAATGCGAAATGAGGATGTGACGCGCACAACTGGTCATGCAATCTCACATCAATCGCATATGGTATAACCTGAATTTCCAGGTATTCTGTTAAGCTCATGTGACCAAGGTGCGATGCACACCATCAGTGATGCGATCCTACGTAACCTCGCATTATCTGGCCATTACTCCCATCTTTTTGCTTCCATTCTAACTACAAGGCTAATCATAACAACATATAAGATAAAACCATAAAATAAGAAGAAAGTACATAAGGAAAAAGAGCTTGGGTTGCCTCCAAAAGAAACACTTGGTTTAACATCATAGCTCGATGAAGGTACCTCTAAATCAAGGTTCATCCAACAAAATGTCTTCTACACACGCAACTTCTCCCAGGATTCCCAAATACTTTTTCACTCGCTGCCCATTGACCTTGAAAGCCAAGCCATCCTCATTCTCCAATTCTATAGCTCCATTGGTGAAAACTTGAAGAACTTTGAAAGGACCCGACCATTTGGATCTTAGTTTGCTCGAAAAGAGCCAAAGCCTTAAGTTGAACAAGAGTACCCAATCTCCCGGGTGGAACTCTCGTCTTAAGATTTGTTGATCATGATAGTGTTTCATCTAGGCCTTGTAGATAGAGGAACTTTCGTACGCCCGCATCCAAAACTCATCCATTTCATTTATATCTTCAACCCTAGCACGAGCGGCTCTCTCCCAATCTAGGTTCAGCTTCTTTAAGGCCCACATAGCTTTGTGTTACAATTTGACTGGGAGATGACACGCTTTGCCAAAACCTAGTTGATAGGGGGACATTCCAATCGAGGTCTTATATGTTGTCATGTATGCCCATAGTGCATCATCTAACTTGCGTGACCGATCCATTTGGTGAACATTCACCGAGTTTGAAAGGATAGACTTGATCTCCCGATTGGACACCTCAACTTGCCCGCTTGTTTATGGATGATAAGGAGTGGCCACTTTGTATTTGACACCATATTTTTCAAGTAGTGTGCTGAACAATTTATTGCAAAAGTGTGATCCACCATCGCTAATAATGGTACGATGCGTGCTGAATCTAGTAAAGATGTGCTTCTTTAGAAAAGCAGTCACACTTCTCCCCTCATTATTTGGTAAGGCCATAGCTTCGACCTATTTGAACATGTAGTCCACAGCCACTAAGATATAGGTGTTCCCATGTGAGCTCTTGAAAGGTCCCATAAAAACAATACCCCAAACATCAAACATTTTCACTTCCAGAATGGGTGTTAGCGGTAATTCATGGCGCCTAGATATGTCTCCTCTACGCTGACACTTGTCACACTCTTTTACCATATCATGAGCATCGTGGAATAAGGTAGGCCAGTAGAACCCGCTTTGCAATACCTTAAAAGTTGTGCGCATGCCCCTATGGTGTCCTCCAAAAGGAGATGAATGGCATTTTCTAAGAATAGGTAACATTTCAATTTCAGGGACACATCTCCTTATCATCCCATTGGCATAAATCCGGAACAAGTAGGACTCGTCCCAATAGTATTTTTGCACATCATGGAGAAATTTCTTTTTCTGATTAGAGTTCAATCCCTCCGGGAGTAGATCACTTGCTAAGTAATTAGCAAAATCAGCAAATCAAGGTATCAAGTCATGAGACGCAGCCAAAATTTGCTCATCCGGGAATGAGTCATTAATTTTAATTTCTCCCACCGGTCTTCCTTCTTCTTCCAAATGGGATAGGTGTTCAGCCACCTGATTTTCACACCCTCTTCGATCCTTCACTTCAAAATCAAATTCTTGAAGAAGTAGCACCCACCAGATTAATCTTGGTTTGGCATCCTTTTTAGCCATCAAATACCTTATAGCAGTGTGATCAGTGTGCACCACCACCTTAGTGCCCAAGAGATATGCCCAAAATTTCTCAAAAGCAAACACTACAGCCAGCAATTCTTGTTCTGTAACCGTGTAATTTGTTTGTGGAGCATTCAAAGTTTTGCTTGCATAGTATATTGGGTGAAAAAGCTTCTCTCTTCGATGACCAAGCACTTCCCCTAAGGCTACGCCACTAGCGTCACACATAAGCTCAAAAGTATTTGACGAATCTCGGGCAATGATAACCGGGGTGGATGTGAGTTTTTCTTTTAAGGTAAGGAAAGCCATCATGCATTTATCATCAAGGTCGAATATTGCCTCCTTTTCTAAAAGCTTACACAGAGGATGAGCCACCTTTGAGAAGTCCTTGATGAATCACCGATAAAATCCAACGTGTCCCAGGAAACTCCGGATGCCCTTCATGATTTTTGGAGGGGGAAGTTTTGATATAACCTCAATCTTTGCTTCATCAACCTCCAGCCCTTTTTCGGATATCTTATGTCCCAAAACTATCCCTTCTTTTACCATAAACTGACACTTTTCCCAATTCAATACCAAATTTGTTTCCTCACACCTTTTAAGTACCTCCTCTAGGTGCTCTAAACATTCATTGAACTCATCCCCCACCACCGAGAAGTCATCCATAAAAATATCCATTGTGTCCTCCACCATGTCTGATAATATCAACATCATACACCTTTGGAAAGTAGTCGGGGCGTTACAAAGTCCAAAGGGCATTCTTTTGAAGGCGAAGATGCCATACGAGCATGTAAAAGTGGTCTTTTCCTGGTTCTCAGGGGCAATTGAAATTTGGTTGTACCCGGAATAGCCATCTAGAAAATAATAGAAGCCATGGCCCACCAACTGATCTAACATTTGATCCATGAACAGAAAAGAGAAGTGGTCCTTTTCCATCCACAAATTCAACTTTTTATAGTCCATACACACTCTCCAACTGGTCATGGGTCTAAGTGCGATCATCTTATCTTTCTCGTTTGGCACCACTGAAATTCCTCCATTTTTTGGAACACATTGCACCAGGCTGACCCACGTGTTGTCCGAGATGGGAAAGACTACTCCCGCATCCAACCACTTGATGATTTCTTTCTTCACCACTTCTTGCATAGGCGGGTTTAGTCTTCCTTGGTGCTTAATTGAAGGGATACTTTCCTCTTGGAGGTTTATTTTATGAGTGAATATTCCTAGAATTATGCCTTTGATATCTGCAATGTTCCGCCCTATAGCTCTGATTTATTTCTTCAACACTCGAAGCAAGGCTTCCACTTGCGTGTCGCTTAACTTGTTGGAAATAATGATCGGCAAGGTCTCGTTAGCATCCAAGTATGCATACCTCAAATGGGAGGGCAATGGTTTGAGCTCCAAGCTAGGAGGTTCAATGATGGATGGTTTCGATGATGAAGTTTCCCTGTTCTTCAGATCGAGATCAAGTTTCTTTGGGGTATAAGAGTAGGATCCCATGCCACCAATGCACAACAAACTTCATCGAATTCCTTAATACCCTCACCATCATGATTCAATAGCACAGCTTCTAAGACTTCATCAATGAATCCCTCTCTCATGTACAAATTGACACTTTCCTTGATTTTTTCAATTGTGAAAGCCGTTTGGATATCACTTGGTTGCCTCATAGATCTACTCACATCGAATGTGACTTTCTCATCATTCAATGCAAATTTCAATTCTCCTGAGTTCATTTTACTCAAGGTGTGCCCTGTTTTTAGAATAAGATGCCCCAAGATGATGGGTATCTCAAAACTCCCCCTACAATGGATTATCACGAAATCTGCTGGATACACCACTCGCCCCACCTTGATCAAAATGTCGCAACTGATTCCCGCGGGTTTCCTTATTGATCGGTCTGTCATGCCGAGCTCCAAGCATGTGCTAGTGGTCTTCCCCAACTCCATTCACTTAAAAGTGGCCAACGACATCCAGTTGACACTTAAGTTTTCATCGCACTTTATTTTAGCGAACTTGTGGACTCCTTTTGAATCACAGACCATGTGTATACCCTGCATTAACGCTTCATTGGAGAAATTTCCCGCAAGAGTCGCACTACTAAAGGGGGATAGTTGGACTACCCCAATCTTTTCTAAATTGCATGTGGTGCATAACTCTTTCACGAATTTAGCACACTCGGACATTTTGTTAAAGTTGGAGCTTGCAGGAACGTTTATGGTAATTCTCTTCAATGAAGACTCAAAATCATTTGTCTTCTCCTCCATATTTTCATGCAAAAATTGTTGCGGGAATGGAGAAGGACAAGTAGGGAGTGGTTTAAGAATTTTATCCTCCTTGCTCTCACTTTGAACAACCTTGGGCACCCCATACCCTTGAGTTTGCCTTTTCTGAGGTGTGCTTATCATTGGCATTTCATCATCCTCATTCTCGGCTTGCCTAGATTGGATTTGTGAATTCAGCCAACGCATTCTATCTTCAAGACGTTCAATGGCCACGGAATGCACTTGAACTATTTTGGAAAGACCCCCAAGCTTATGGCTCAATTCCTCGATGATTCCATGGGTTGCCCCAACTTTCTCTAGCACTTCCATAACCATACTCTCTATTTTAGAGTCTTCATGTTGCTTTTTCCAACCTTGATTCCCATAATTTCACCTAACCAAGCTTTGAGGGCTATCATGGTAACCCACCTCGTGGTCTACAATGGACGCTTCATCACTATCTTCACTCGAACTCACACCGTCCTCTACAATTCTCATACCCTTGATAGCGCCAATGGCATTAATTATTACTAGCCACTCGTTAGAAATGCTCTTTACCATGAATTCAAGGAGAGTGGAGGTGATTGATAACTCTCTACTCCTTTAAGCTTCATTTTCTAACCAATCTTCAATCTCGTTAGCAGAGGTAGCACCCATTGTCCCCTCAGCCCCCAAAAATCCAACTCAAGGTATGGCAAGGTATCAAGGTCAAGAACAAGTGGCCCAAATGAGAAGTATTTGCCTTTATATTCGAATGATGTGTGCCTACAAATCCACCACAAACAACAGAAAAATGTAAAAGAAAAACAAGCACTCTCAAGTTGACTCCACAACAACAATCAAAAACTGGCTAATACTCAAGTCCCTGGCAACGACGCCATTTTTTATGAATGCTCAAATCGTGGCTCTCCAACTAGGAGGTCACGGCAATCGCCTAGTCAAAACACATTTATAAATCCAACGAATGTCGGGATCGTACCCAAGGGACCTGATTTAACTAGTTAGAGATTTTGTGAAGCGATTTCAAAGGGAGAGTAATTGTTCAACAAAACCAAAACAATAAAATGGGGGAATTGGGAAAGTTGTCACTACTAACTCAATTCAAATAAAAACTATAAAATCAAGATGGGTGTACTAATAAGAACTAGATCACTAGGGGTGCACTTCCGATAGGGCATTCGCTATAGGATAGGGTAATCACTAATTCACTTAAATTCTCACCTATTGACACAGGTAGCGTTAGTTATGAGTGTAGAATGTTATCTCTCGATTAACATCCACATATCCGATGATTTCGGTTAGAACAACATTCGGTGTGCTAAATAACCAACCATCATTTGCTTGGGGAGGTCGTCCTATTTCCAGCTCGGACCCTTAAATGGGAGATTCCACGATTGGAGCTATGTCTAGCCTCTAATCTAAGTGGATTCCCAAGTACCCACTAGAAATTTCACATCCACAACAACAAAATTCTCTCTCGAGTAATTACATAGCCAAGTAAGGTAAATTTATGTTTGCAACCACAAATTATTAGATTACAACATGGTGAAATTACTAGACCCATATCAGATAAGTGACTATAAGAGTGATTTAGAAACACCCACACCAATTAGCTAAGCACCCATCATTAATACACCCCTAGACAAGATAAATTAGCCATTCATAGAAGGGTGAGAAGATATACCAGCTGGGTAAATCAAATTCCCATCCTTTGTAGTTGATTCTCAAGTTCTAGAGTCAAATTAGGCATACAATTTGTTAACCAAAAGATTGGATTCAAAACCCTCTCTCAATAGAGATGGAGAAAATGTTTACAAGCCAAAAATATCTCCAAGTTCTCTCTCTAAAATTCTCCGCTAAAAAATTCTCTATACAAAATAAGCCTAAAATTGCCTTTTATATGCTCCAAAAATCATCACATAAATTTAGGACAAAATTTCCCTCCAGATGGTGTGCGACACGATGTGCGATTCGCATGCAACAGTGTGCACGTCGCACACCTGCTTCAGATTGGCCAGTGACTTCAGCCGCATAGGTAAGCTTTGTGCGAAGGTGGTGCATTTCACACCACGGGATGTGCGCGTCTCATGGCTACCGCATTCCTTAGCAGAATCTTCAGTCATCTTTTCAGCCTCATGCGGAGGAGGGGCGAACCACACCTCGACTTGTACGTGTCGCACAACCATCGCACCTCCTGGCAGATTCTCCAACTTTTCCCAACTCTTCACACTTAGCTCCTTTTTGTCTCTTTTCAGGTCCATAACCTTGATTTTCCTCTTCTATCCAAAGTACCTGCATAGACATCAATAAAGGTTATAAGAATCTCTAAATCGATTCAAAACATAGCAATAATTCATGGATATAGGCTCAATAAGTTGGTAGATTACCGACTTATCTGTACCCGAGCCAACCATTAGTATATCCAGTACTAGGCGTGGTACCCGAGCCAACTGTTAGTATACCCGTACCAGGCATGGTACCCGAGCCAACCGAATGTCAACCAATCCACAGTCACAAATAATGAACAATAACCTTGTAAACCAATCAAGCAAAATACACAGTTCAATTCACCAGACTGTTTAACAGGATCATTAGACATTATTAAATCATTCCTCAAGCAATGCAAACATCATACAATTACTTAGATAAGAGTACATAAACATACAAAGTATACAGGAACAAATAACTATCACCTACCTCAAAATGATCCAAAGCTCTACTCAACCTGAGCTTTCCCGTTCTTCAAAATTCTTGCTTGTTCTTGGTCTAAAAAAATATACAAGTACTAAATTAATAAACATGGCCTATACATTACCCGGATTACACCAAATCCTAAACCCCAGGCCAACCATGATCATCCCACCCTTTTCCCGGGCATTTCCACCATTAATTCTCCTAGTTCTACCATTTTCATAAATATAATAAGAGAATTAAAGTCACATGATTATAATACAGTACTTTTAACCATACCAAAGGACTTACATACCTAGAATCCCTCTCCTTCCCCAGATTCTACCATCCCTAAGTCATTCCCAATCTTTCCCTAAGTCTACCCCTAGCAATTCTATGGAATAGGTAAAGTAGTACGAAGCTTAGGGAGTAGAAACCTTACCTTAGGGGAGAAAAATAATGCAAAACAAAGGAAAATTGCCTGGAATCTCCCTAACCCTTCTCCCAAATGTGTTTGTGAAAAATGAATGTTTTGGGGAATGTTTCTGCATTAAATCCCATCGAGCTTGCTATAGCAGTCCGCTCCACTATAGCGGTACCACCGTAGCGAAGTCATTCATTATGGCAGAGGCTGACCGTCGTTGACTTCCGTTGTAGCGGTATTTTCTCCGCTACAGTGAAGGTGGCGGTTGACATAGAAAAAAACATCGTAAAGTCCCCAAAATTGGTCCATTTTACAACACACTTATTTTCCCGACATCCCAGAACAACCCCTTCGCGTCAACCTCGGTTCCTGGAGTTCTACTTACCCGAATTCAATTCCAAAAAACCCCCCAGACTCCTTTATGTCTTGGCTAAATTAAAAACTAGCTCAAGTCAAGACTCACTTCCCAATCCTTACTCGGATTGCCCTAGACCATACCTCACTCCTAAACTGGTCGGGACTAGCCTAGCCCAGAATTTTCAACTCCCAAACCCGGATGTTTTCTAACCCAAAACTTGGCACAAAATTTTTACCCGTAATGATGAACCCGGTCGTTACAACAGATACCAATTTACCCATCGTTCATCCCCGAATGATCAACCCAAAAATACGGAAAGTAAAGAGTGAAAAGAGTAGTACATGTATCCTCAAACAAGTGAGGGTACTTGTCCCGCATGTCCCTCTCAGTTTCCCAAGTGGCTTCCTCAACTGGACGATGCTTCCATTGAACCTTTACCATACTAATCACCTTTGTCCTCAATTTCCCGACATCTCGATCAAGAATCAAAATTGGTTCCTCTTCATAGCGAAGATCCTTATCAAAAAGCACATCATCCCACTTGATGATGTAGTCCCCATCCCCATGGTATCTCTTTAGCATGGATACATGGAATACTGGATGGACTTCAGACAAACTAGGAGGCAGTGATAACTTGTAATCCACTGGCCCTACGATCTCAAGAACTTTAAACGGTCTGATGAACCGAGGGCTGATCTTGCCCTTCTTACCAAAATGCATAACTCCCTTCATTGATGACACTTTTAACAATACTTGTTCACCAACCTGAAATTCCATGTCTCGGACCTTGCGATCCACATATTCTTTTTGCCTGCTTTGGGCAGCTAGTAACTTGGTCTGAATGCCTCTTACCTTTTCTTGCACCTCCCTTACCAAGTCTACGCCCATCGGCTTTACATCGCCTTTGTCAAACCACCCAATTGGTGATCTACAACCTCTTCCATACAATTCCTTGAATGGTTCCATGTCAATACTCGAGTGGTAGTTGTTGTTGTACGAGAATTAGCACAATGGTAGGATCTAGTCCCAGTGACCCAAGAAGTCAATCACACATGCTCTCAGCATGTCCTCCAACACCTGGATCATCCTCTCCGACTGACCATCAGTCTAAGGATGGAAGGTTGTAATAAAAGTGAGTTGTGTACCCAACTCTTCATGCAACTTACCCCAGAACTTAGAGGTGAACTGTGTACCCCTGTCTGAAATGATGGACAGTGGTACTCAATGCAATCTCACAATCTCTTTCACGTAGATCTTAGCTAATTGCTGCGAATTGTAGTCTACCCTGACAGGAATAAAATGAACTGACTTGGTCAGCCTGTCAATAATGAGCCAAATTGAGTCATACTTTCCCAAAATCTTGGCAAGACCCACCACGAAATCCATGGCTATTCTCTCCCACTTACACTCTGGATTGGGCATTCTCTGAAGCAGTCCTGCAGGTCTCTGGTGCTTATACTTTACCTACTAGCAATTCTGACACTTGGACTTAAAATCAGCTATGTCCCTCTTCATCCCGGGCCACCAGTAAAGTTGTCTCAAATTTTTTTACATTTTAGTCACACCCGGATGAATTGCGTACTGCGAACCATAAGCCTCTGCCAAAATATTTGATATTATATCATCAACCCGAGGAACATAAATCCTCCCCCTAAAATTTAGTACCCTGCCAGTATCCAACGTGGCATCCCTGGACTCCCCAGATATTACTTTACCTCTTAGCTTATTCAGTTGCGGATCCTGAAACTGCTTGGCCTTTATATACTCTTTGGAAGTGGCTTTAACCTCAACACTGGATAATACCCCACCTCGTTCTGAAATACCCAAGTGCATGAACTTGGACTCCAATGCTTGAATTTCCCTTGCTAGTGGTCATTTGGACACCCCCAAACAAGCCAAACTGCCCACGCTAACTGTCTTCCGGCTCAATGAACCTTCAAATTCCTAGAAGTGTATGCTATCACATTCCTATCCTTCATTCACACAGCACCCAAATCTGAATGTGAAGCATCACAGTAAACAATAAAATCATTACCTTCAACCGGCAAGGACAAAATAGGAGTAGTGGTCAGAAGTGTCTTGAGCTTTTGGACGCTCTCCTCACACTTGTCAGACGACACAAATGGTACCTCTTTCTAAGTTAGCCTTGTCAAGTGAGTAGCAATAGATGCAAAATCCTTGACGAACCTCCAGTAGTAACCTGCGAGCCCAACAAAACTTCTCACCTCAGTCACAGAGCTAGGTTGGACACAACTCTTGACTGCCTCAATTTTCTGGGGATCTACCATCACCCCTTTTTTGACACTACATTCCCCAAGAAAGCAACTGAAGTCAACCAAAATTCACACTTGGAGAACTTCTCATAAAGCTTTTGATGTCCCAATATATCTAACACAACCCGGAGATGTTCAGCAGGCTCCTCCCTAATCTTGGAGTAGATCAAAATATCATCAATAAAAATAATGATGAAAGAATCCAAATATGACTTCAATACCCCATTCATTAAACTCATGAATGTCGTCGGCGCATTAGTCAACCCAAATGACATTACTAAGAACTCATAATGCCTATACCGAGTCTGAAAAGCAGTTTTAGGAATATCCTCAGGCCTAATTTTCACTTGATGATACCCTGACCTCAAGTCAATTTTCAAAAACACTAACGCACCCTGTAACTGGTCAAATAGATCATCGATACGGGGTAAAGGGTACTTATTCCGGATGTTAACCTTATTCAACTGCCTGTAATCTTTGCATATCCGCATACTACCATCCTTCTTCTTTACAAACAATACAAAAGCACCCCAAGAAAAAGCACTGGGATGGATAAATCCCTTATCTAGGAATTCCTGAAGTTGAGTCTTAAGTTCCCTTAACTTTGCCGGAGTCATTCGATATGGAGGAATGCAAATTGGGCGAGTGCCTGGCTCCAGGTCAATACAAAAGTTGATACCCCTGTCTGGAGGCATACTAGGCAAATCTGCTGGGAACACCTCTCGAAACTCTGAAATAACTGGAACTAACTAAATAGATGGGGACTCCACACTATCATTCCAGAGATGAGCCAAAAAGGCTAAACACCCTCTTCCCACTAGCTTTCTAGCCTGAACAAATGATATAATCTTGACCGGCTTAGGCCTGTAAACACCCTCCCACTCTAGCCTATCCTTACCCAGAATCTCTAGAGCCACAGTCTTGGTGTTACAATTTAACACAGCATGATAAAGGGATAGCCAAGTCATGCCCAAAATGACATCGAAGTCAACCATGTCCAAATTTACCAAATCTACCCAAGTATGCAACCCCACAAACACAACAGAGCAATTACGATACATGTGAGTCACAATCACAGACTCTCCCACTGGGGTAGAAACATGGATAGGGGAATCAATGTTATCACATATTAAGTCCAGACCTAAAGCAAACTTTACAGACACATAATAATAAGTAGAACCTCAGTCAAAAAGTACAGAAGCCATCCTATCACAGACTAGAATTGTACTTGTGTTCACTGCATATGATGCCTCACCCTCTTACCTCCCTAGGAACGCATAATACTGAGCCCGATCATCAATCCGAGCTACTTCCCTTGTTGGATACGCCCCACCCCTGGCTGCGCCGCCATTCCTCCTATCTCCCTAGCCTCCCTGAAAGTTACCTCGCCCACCCTGTGGATGACCCCTAGAATTACCACCTCTACCTACTGGGACCATAGCTCTAGACTACTGCTAAACCTGATTACTGGTCTGCCTGAGTGGGCACTCCCTCTTAAAGTGGCTCAGATCACCACAATAGACGCAACCACGGTTAAGTGTAGTCCTGTTGGCAGATGTGTAAGAAGCTCCCTGGCCTCTAGGAGCTGGAAATTGGTGATTAGCTCCATGACGACTACCTGTAGCAGCTAGCAGAGCTGACTGAATAAGACGGGCTGAGTATACCTGCTGATTTGGGCCCCTGGAGTACGAACCGCCATAATTTCCCTCATTTCGGGGCATCTTGGCTAATGCCTTAGCCTTCCCCGCTTACTTGACCGCTTCTAATTTCTTAACATAATCCATCACTGCATTAAAGCCCTTACCTGAAGAAGTCATGTGCACGGAAAGTATTTGTAATTCATTGTTCAAGCCCTTCACAAACAATTGGACCCTCTCCTCTTCTGAACCCAACAACTAAGTAGCGTAACGAGACAAAGCATGGAACTTAGCCTCATAAGCAGAGACTGACATGCTTCCCTATTCCAGATGCAAGAACTCATCCTTCTTCCTGTCTCTCAAAGTACAAGGTACATATTTCTCTAAGAAGAGATCATGGAACTCCTCCCAAGTCAAGGCAGGCCATATCAATGGTCTGCACACTACCTGAGACCTCCACCATTGCTTAGCATCACCCTGTAGATAAAATGTGATAAACTCAACCCCATGCTGATGTATGATACCCAACTTGTGCAACCTTTCATAGCAATCCAAGATGAACTCATAAGCATCTTCCCTATCAGTACCCTGAAATGTAGGAGGTTTCAGCTTGAGAATTTTGGTCAGCATCTCATGTTCATTTCCTATCATTATTGTACCAAGCATTGGCCTGAAGAAATCATCTGTGTCTGAAGCTGCATCCGTCCTAGGAGCTATAGTGACCACTAGCTGAGTGCCCAAAGCCTGATTTGCAACACCCGCGGGGGTGTCTTCAGCACCAACCAAACCACTCAAAAAGTTCCAAGCCTGCTGAAATGCCTCGGGCGTCAAAAGGTAAAGGCCTGCACCTCCAGTCGGTGCTACCTTCGCCTGCACCTCACCATCCTCAACAACAACCTACACTTCTTCGACAACCTATTCATGAGGTGGGGGAGGGGTTACTTCTCACACTCCTGCAGCATCTTGAGCTCCACTCCTAGCGGGTGTGGCTCTACTTTGTCCTTTTTCCCTTCCCCTGCCTCTAGCACGGTAGTCGGGCCCGCTGCTGGGACTGCTGCTCTAGCTCCATTTCTCCTTGTATTAACCATCTACGGACAGAAGAGTGAATGAGTCAGATACCAATTTGTATCACCAGATACCAATTGGAATCAAGTTATAGCACAAAGGAAGAAAGAAGAGAGTTTTTCCTAAAGTCCTATAGCCTCTCGAGGACAAGTACAGACGTCTCCGTACCATTTTGCAAGACTCTATTAGACCCATTATGGTACGACGAGATCAACATACCTAGGGATCTAATACAATCTGTGTCATGACCCAGACTACTTTGAGTGGCACTCACCCAACCCCCAGGTGAGAAAATCATCACTTCCCCAAACTTAACCATTCTAACAGCTGAAAACCAATGTGCAAAACATAAACTAGCACTCAATATCAATAAAACAACTCTATTATAATAACCCTGCGAAAACTCCCCCCCCCCCATAGAATCTTAAGTCAAAGTACCAAAACACTACCAAAACTAGAGTACGGGGATGCAACCCCAACAAAATAAATAGTCTAAGCTCGAAACAAGTGAGCTACAACTTCAAAGATAGAAATCAAGGTAGCTCGACTGAAGCAGCTCACCCTTGATGTCTGAAAGTGTTGGGACTACAAGTGAGGTCGCGTGTCAACCGCTGAAAGATCGCATATACTCACAAATGAAAACCAAGTGCAGTATCAGTATACAACCATCGTATATTGGTAGGATCATCAGCCAATTCCAAATAAATAGTGTATGAGTAGTACAACAAATCAAGTAAGAGTACATGAAGACATGTAACAAGTCAACAGGCATCCCTAGACTACAAGTCTCTCCCTAGTTTTTTCCCACATGTAATCCACTTTTATCACCATGATCAATAATCAAGTATAACAATTAAACAACCCTCTTTATATAGCCTAGACCCACCCTAGGATCCCCTCTAAACAACACCTAAGTATTAAACATGCAACCCGGTCTACACCAAGACCAACTCAAAATCAGATATAACAATAACTAAGCCTTTCAAGGACCATAAACAATTATCACATTTCAATAACACAACTCGGTCCACTCAGAGGACCCATAATTTAATGCACAATGCAATAAAGTAAACCCGTACCAGGCGTGGTACTCGAGCCAACTGTTAGTATTTTCCATACCAGTTGTGGTACCCGAGCCAACCATTAGTATATCCCATACCAGGCGTGGTACCCAAGCTAACCATTAGTATACCCATACCAGGCGTGGTACCCGAGCCAATCGAATGTCAACCAATCCACTATCACAAATAATGAATAATCAACTTGTAAACCAATCAAGCAAAATACAGAGTACAATTCACCAGACTGTTAAACAGGATCATTAGACATTATTAATCATTCCCTAAGCAATGCAAACATCATAAAATTACTTAGATAAAAGTACACAAACATACAAAGTATACAAGAACCAATAACCATCACCTACCTCGAAATGATCTAAAGCTCTACTCAATCCGAGCTTTATCGTTCTCCAAAATTCTTGCTTGTTCTTGGTTTAAAACAATAAACAAGTACAAAATTAATAAACATGGCCTATACATTACCTGAATTATACCAAATCCCAAACCCTAGGCCAACAATGATCATCCCACCCTTTTCCCGGGCATTTCCACCATTAATTCTCCTAGTTCTACTATTTTTCATGGATATAATTAGAGAATTAAAATCACATGATCATAATACAGTACTTTTAACCATACCCAAGGACTTCCACACCTAGAATCCCTTACCTTCCACGGATTCTACCATCCCTAAGTCATTCCCAATCTTTCCCCAAGTCTTCCCTAGCAATTCTATATTATAGGGAAAGTAGTACAGAGCTTGGGGAGTAGAAACCTTGCCTTAGGGAAGAAAAATAATACAAAATGGAGGAAAATCACCTGGAATCGCCCTAGCCCTTCTCTCAAACGTGTTTGAGAAAACTGAATATTTTAGAGAATGTTTCTATATTAAATCCCATTGAGCCCGCTATAGCGGTCCGCTCCGCTATAGTGGTACCACCATAGTAGAGTCATCTGCTATGGCAGAGGCTGACCATTGTTGACTTTCACTGTAGCGGTATTTTCTCTTCTATAACAGAGGTTGCTATGGTGGAGTGTCAATCGCCATGGCAGTTGACATGGAATAGAACGTCGTAAAGTCCTTGAAATTGGTCCATTTTACAACACACTTATTTTTTTAACATCCTGGAACAACACTTTTGCGTCAACCTCAATTTTGGGAGTTCTACTTGCCCGAATTTTATTCTAAAAAGTCCCCTGGACTCCTTTATGTCTTGGATAAATGGAAAACTAGCTCAAGTCAAGACCCCCTTCCTAATCCTTACTCGGATTGCCCTAGATCATACCTCACTCCTAAATCAGTTGGGACTAGCCTAGCCCAGAATTTTCAACTCCCAAACCCAGAAGTTTTCTAACCCAAAACTTGGCACGAAATATTTACCCATAATGATGAATCCGGTCGTTATATGTGTGATGGGGACTTCTTTGCACTGAGGGCACAAAAGTAACATTGATTGCTGATTATTAAGGTAAGTGTCATCTGTGTATGCTAGCTTTTTTGTTGATATCGTAATGTCATCCATGGATCCTCTTATGTTATCGTTACAACTGGTACACGTGCACTTGTTTTATGATTAAAAAAGATGGGGTAATGAAGTTATAGGCTAAAACATTTACACCATGTGACTGTCACAGTTCCTAGTATTCTTTTACTTAATTATTTTAAGTGAGTCGTGTTTTGTTTCTTGAGGACAAGCAAATATTCTAAGTTGAGGTTGTTGATGTGCTAGGATTTTTTGGCACATTTGATGCTTAAAACTAAGGATTTTCAGAGTTCTTAAGTGTGTTTTGTTAGATATGATACTTGTTTGCTACTTTTGCAGGGAAAATGACTTTGGGCATGAAAAGAGATGAAATCTACTTATTCAGGTCTAAAAATAGTGCCCCCATGGGCAATCGGACCCACCACGGGCTGTGGGGATGTTCGTGGGAATGGACTAGAGGAGACACACAAATGGAATTAACCCAATGGCCATCTGCGATGTGCCACAAGACTTGACCTGAGCTATAAAACTTGGTCGTGGGATTCGTCTAGTGCAGCTACAAAGAAAAGTCTTTAGCAAATGGCCATTTGTGATGTGCCATAGGACCTGCCATGGGCCGTCAGGCCAGAACATAAGAATGAGATAGAATGTTTGGCACCAAGTATTCTGGCCGAAGACCAGATCTGACTATGCAGACTGCGATGGGTTATCGGAACTGGCTGTGGAAACAAGCTAGAACCTCAAGTTATGAAGAATGAAGATCTGTCGGCCAGCCCCGATGGGCCATGAGAACCATGATAGCATGTGGGACTGACTGTGGGAGGTGCTGCATCTAACTTTCCTAGTTCTTATAGGATTCGATCTTTTTGTTTATAAATACTTTCTTTAGGCTTTCTTTTACAGACTACTCGACATTGTTCGAATACTTTGATATTGTTGACTGTGTTTTTAAATACTTTGGAGATTAATTCAGTCTTTAATTCTTGGTTCTTGGTAATTGAAGTGTTCTTGATGATTCAAGATTTCGGATTTTGTTTATTCATCTTGTAAGTTATAATTATGATTTCTTCACTTGAATCTAGTTGTTTTATTAAAACTATGAGCAGCTAAATCCACAACTAGAGTTGTGGGAACCATGACGGATAACAAAGTAGGCAAAGTACTTAAATTCTCGAATGGTGTTCATACATGTATTGTTTCACCGTTCGCTTTAATTTCTTTTTAAAAGTTGCGAACATTAGAACTCGCCCTATTCTTACTTGTCGGACCAAGAGAAAAACAAATGGGAAAAGGGGTTATACAAGAGAGATTTGAGTTAATCAACCCTCATCTAATAGCTTGACCTTATTCAGGAATAGCTAATCTGGGATCAAAGGTAAGAGTTTGTAAAGCATACACTCGTAGACTGACCAAGTTGCATGGAAATATTCTTCTATCTAGGGGACCAACCATTTAGTTGAACTTAACTTACTGATCTTGCATGGAAAGCACCTAATTAGATTGCAAGTTGATAAGTTGGTATTCTACCGACTTATTTAACTATAAATATTATGTTTTTGCTAATATAATGTGGAAAAATAGTGCAATTGATATGGATTACTTCTATTTTGCAGGTTTATCTAATTTAGGAATGTTCGGGAAAAATTTGGATGAAAACAAGTCAAAATTAGGTCAATTAGAGATAGCTGATCACTGGCAGTGAAGTGCTCTTCGTGACCGTGAGCTATAGTGCATGTGATCACGGTCAATAGAAAGTCAAAGCCTCGCGATTGTAAGGCAACATCACACGACCGCGATGAAAAAGATAATGGACCATTGCGATCATGAGGAACACTCTCACAACCGCGATAAAGAAAAGCATCAGCGACTGGACAGATTTGGAAAATCACATTTTTTGAACCCCAATCCCCATAAAGCACACCCCAGCCATTTTTACAAGACATCTTTATATTGTTCATTATCCATTCATCTTTAGCCTTAGAGTGAACAACTTTTGGCTAGCTTGGAAAGCAAGTTCATCATCCAACACCATTGGAGTGAAGATTGAAAGCTTTTATTGTGAAATCTTTAGTTCCTTTCTTAAATTCTTACTTTGTATTGCTAAATTTATAGGTGTATTGGTTGATTTGAGATTTGGATATTGTGTTAGAGATAAACAATATTTGGGTTTGATTTCTTATCTTGTGCTTTTATAATTTATCAAATACTTTCTAGTTTATGAATTGGGTCTTTGATTGTCTAATTAATCTTATGCTTGAATTGATTTTAAAGGGAGTGATCAACCCTTGGACTTTCCCCTTTTACCTTGATTTGGCTTGAAAGAGTGAATTGAGGTGGGAAAAGGTTAATTGGCACTAACTTGAGGCTTTAATCTTTTTTTAAGGAATTGGCTAGAATAGTGATTCTAGTGTTGCCATAATTGGTATAGCTTTGTTAACACTTGCTAGGTTCGAAGGAACTGGTTGAGAAATATTTGGCAATGGTCGAGAGATGTTGGTAGATAATTGAGATTCAAAGGCTTGTTTCATTTGACCCATGATTAATCTAGTAAGAAGTTGATAAACTTGTAATGGATTGTATAGATTTGAAGTAAATCCCATTACCAAATCTCTCTTGTGATCCTTGCATTGGGAAGATTGGTCAACTTTGCACTTGGAATATCGTTCGTATTTTTAAACAATAACCCCCCCTAATCCTTTTTATTTCTTTTTGCTCCTTGAACTTCAATAAGTTGTTTTAATTCCTTATTAGCTCAATAGCCTTTACATTGTTCTTTGTGGGATCGACCCCGATACTCATTGGATTACTTATTTGTTTTGTACGATGATTGTAACACCTCCTTCGGGAGAGTGCTTTTGAATGTCATCAAAAATAGCGTCATTGCCGGGGAACAATTTGGCGTATTTAGTTAGTGTAGAATTTGAGTTTACTTACTTTAGTTCAAATTTTTGAATATTTTTTTTGTTTTAGTTAGTTTTATTTTGTTGAGTGATTGATTCTATGTTAGTTTTATTTTGTTGATTGATTGATTCTATAGCATCCCAAAATGCTAGAAGTTTGGTTGGTTGCAAATCTTATTATAATGATCCTTGTTGTTATAGTGGAGGACCCCACTATTGGCAAAATTGTAGAATTGGCCCTAGGAGAGGGTGGTATTGGCCATCTCACTCCTACAATGGGCGTAATTGTTATTTATGTGGTGGTCGCGATGGACATTTGGGCAATTCCCCTAATGATCATCCTTCTCCTCCCTTTTATGCTAACAATGGTGCTAGTGGTGCTTGTGACCTTGATAGGGGACATAATTTGGCAAGCGAGGAACACAATACCGGCTTGGAGAGTATGTATTCCATGCTCCAAACTCTTTTGGCCAAGGAAGATAGCATAGAGGAGGGACTGAAATGCATAAAGCAAGGCTTCTTGGATAGTAGAGCTAAGGAGAAAGAGGAGAAAAATCGTGCTAAACAATCTATGGCGGACATATCTACTCCTCTTGATCAAATTGGTAAAGAAAAACCTCCAAGCCTAACAAATGAGCATGTCTCAAACATTGGGATCAATCAAATTCACTTTGGGGATGATGATGAAGATCTTCAAAATATGGAATTGCCCGTGAGTGAGTTTGTACCAGTTGTGCTTGAACCCCAACAAGAAGAAAAATTTAACTTGGCTGGAATTATGAGCCAAGAATGTTTATTAAGTCAAGCTCACCAACTTTAAGCCTATGAGGAACAACGTGAAAGAATCCTACCAATGTTTGAGAACTTTCTCTAAAGGCATGCTAAGAGAAGTCAAAAAGAGGGGTTACTTGAAATTGTTATCCGAAATTTGAACAGCGAAGTGAATGCTCGTGTTGAAACATGCACAATCATGGATAGAAATTTTGAGTTGTTCCTCATTAAAGAGGAGGACATATGGGATTCTCATGCATTAAAGGTGTTGTGGCAACTACCATTCCATACATAAACCAAGATGACAAGATCAAAAGAATGATACTAGAGTTGCAAGGATGTTTCACTTAGAAAGACTCTAGTTCATTCAAAAGTGAGGATTTCATAAATGAGGCAAATTTTAGAGTGGAGACACCTGAATCTCACTCCAATAATTTTTTAACATTAAGTTTGGTTGAACGTACAAAAGTCAAAGTAATCAAGCTTATGAAGGAGTTTGGAAGGGGGAGGCATCGAGGTGTATTTATTTTGAAATTTGTTGTTGATAGAAGGCAAAATGACCTTCCTCACTTGAAGACAAAAAAGTGCAAAATGCGACATCAAGGAAATGGCCTTTTTATGTTCTCACCTTCACCTCGTGATTATCCCCTGAAGTTTGATTCAAATTTGGGTCAAAGGTTTAAATCCTCCAAGTATAGATCTAGATAGTGATATGACTTGCATCATGCTACGATGTTAAATTGTGTGCTTGATGGGAGGAAAACCATTGTTTGAAAAAAGAACTTTTACTTTACTTCACTTTTTGGTATTTTTTTTATTTGCTTTAGGTGTGCAAAAGGAAGGAGAAAAGGACCCAAGTGTTGAGGATGACTAAAAACACATGCGAAACATGTGCATTTTGCATGTGGAGTTTTGCAGACCGCACATACCATCGTATGAGCAACCAGTGAGCTACCACAAAAATTAAAACATGCGAACCAGGTGCATTTTGCACCTGGAGTTTTATGGGTCGCACCATCCATCGCACGTGAAAATAGTGCACTGTGCAAAAATATGGAATTTCAGCACTCTCTAAAGCATCGCATTTGCGATGCTTGACCATCGCGATCATGAGGAATCGGGGAGTCACCAGGTATTAAGTTTCAAAAAAAATGTTTAAAGAGGAAATTGAACCTTAAAACTTGGCTACTCTTCTCCTCAAGCACAAAATAAAATTCATCCATTAAGTCTTCAAATTCCATTAGTTCCATTGCCTTGCAACTTCACAGGTATGTATCCCTTTTCCTATCTTTTTCCTTGAACTTGCTTTGTAATGTGCAAAATCAGTAGTTTTGATAGCCTAATTGGTTATGAATGTTCTCTTTCTAAACAAATGGTGAATCAGGTGCTTTAGCTTCTAAATTTTTAGGTGAGGAATGGTTGAAATTAAAAGGGCTATTAGTATGCTATGGTTGGGCAAAAATACAGTCCTAAATGTCTGAGAAAAAAGTGAAACAAATGGTGCAAGGCACCTGTTCGATGAATTGCCTGAGTAAAATTTTTGGGCAAGGAAGATGACCTTCACGATCGCGATGCCCAATTCCACGATCACGAAGAATAAATTTTTTGAATAAAGAAAAGTCCTTCGCGATCACTATGAAAAATCCCGCGATCGCGATGACCAACTGTTGGCAGTCTCAAAAATAGTAGCTTTACCCAGCTCTATTCTGAATTATTTTGACTCATTTCTTTTGCCTAATCATGTCCTAACACATTGTTTTACATGCCTATATTAGAGTTTGAAATTTTTACTCCTCGTGTAGGTACTTATAGCTTGAAAATGGCTCCGGCATCTAATGAAATTTCTTAAGACAATGTCAACCAAGTAGCCGATGAGGAATACTTTGATCAAGGCACCTTCGTCTCCCTAAAATGTACCCAATTATATGATCATCAATTGATAAAAAATATCACAAGGGAGTGAGGCATTTTGTTTGATGGTCTAGAAGATAAATGGGCCGACTTTCATGGAAAGTTGGTCACAAGTGGGTGGATATGCTTTGCTAATAAACCTATTAAGGCAAACTTTACTATGGTCTGGGAGTTCTATGTCAATGCGACTGAGACGAACTTTGCTAATAACTTGGTTGTCTCTCTTCGGGGCAAGCTAGTTTGATTTGATTTGGAGTTTATCAATTCCTACTACAACCTCCCAAATGTCAACAATGCAACATTTAAAGCAAGGGCTACAAAATTGGAGACTGATTGGTTTGTGCAAAAGCTGCACGATGGCACGATCCTACAGTGGGTTACTTTAAATATGAGGATTGAGTCTTTTGAGTTCACTCTTGAAGCCAGAACTTGGTTGTCTATCATTTTTTCCCGAATCATGCCATCCAAAAATGAGTTTGATGTGACACTTGAGAAAGTGGTTGTTATTTGTGCTATGATGGAGGGCCTTCCTGTGAATGTGGGGCAGTTGATTGTGCAAGAGATTTAGAAAGTTGTGCTTGAAGGTAGCAAAAGCTTATTTTCCCTTCCTTATTCACATACTTATGCTACCAAGCCGAAGTTGAGAAAAGGGATGGCAAAAATAAGAGAAAGCCAGAAAAGATGATTCATCCATTGCAGAAGAGGGGAGTCGGCCAAGCAATGAAGAAGAGGAAGATCGACGTGGCATCACCATCATTTGGTCTATTCTTTAGCTCTAGCAAGGGACTTGAGTCAGCAGCTGCTGTAGAGGCTATTGGGCCACTCAAGATTGGGCCCCTGACACTCCACCACATCTCTAGCCAGGTCTATGGCATGGATGCCCAGATTTGCCAGATTGTATCTAGCCTACCTTCAAGCACGGGAGAGAGTTTGTAACACCCTAGAAATCGAACCAGCTTTCTAAGTTTGAAACTCGGAAAAATTCCATGTTTCCAGGAATGATGGGTCCAAACCACGGACCGTGGTCTGAACCACGGGTCGTGGAATGGAGTCGTAGGTTGAGCTTTCCAGGTTCAGACTCTGGTCTGAGAACCACGAGTTGGTTCTACAGATCGTAGTTCAATCTATGGCCTATCCTGTTAACTCGTGGTACCATACCTGAGGGCTGACTATTCCTCAGGAACCACGAGTCAAGTCTACGGTCTATAACTCGTAAAACTTGATTCAGAGGATTGTATGTTCCCCAGGAACTACGACTTGGGTCTACGACCCGTGATTCTTTCTACGGGTTCATCCTGTTGACCCGTAGACTACCTTCTGTAGCTTGTTCTTTGGCCAGGAACGACGGGTGGAAACCACAGGCAGTGGGTTGGTCTACGATCCATGGAACCCATCTGTGGTCCCTGAAAGTCAATCTTTTTCTAGCGTTTTCCTAATTATGTCCCAGGGGTATTTTAGTTATTACCCACCCTTTTAACTCCTAAATGAAGTCATTTTGACTAATTCTAGTAGGGTTTTTACCCTCATTAGCCTAAGTCCCTTCTCAAATCTTCATTTATCTCCCAAAAAGGGAAAGAACTCCTTCAAGCTCCAAGTCTCAATCTATAAGATCAAGTCTCATTTTCTTTTCAATTTCAAGTGGGTCAGCTTCAATCAAGGTATATGGATATCCAACAATGGGTTCCTTTCACCCTTGTACCCAAAAACCCCCAATTCTTATTTTGAATTATGAACTTGTGAAACTAGGGTTTTGATCTAAATTGGGGAAAGCTTGTGAAATCAGTTTCTATGCATCAATTCATGGTTTCTCATTGTTTATTTATGATATCATTAAGATTCCTTAATTGATTTCAAAAGGGCATATGTTGATAATGAATTTTAACATGATTTCATTGAATTGCATGTCTTCAAGTAAAGTTGGTATGTTTAGATAGCATGACCTCTATTTTCATGAAATTGCATGCCTAATTCTTCAAGTTATGATATTAGAAAGGAATATATATTTCGAATTATGGTTTTACAAATCTTTATGATTCATGACTTGTGAATTGCATGACATTAGATATGTCCTTATGCTTTTCCAACATTTTTGGACATTAGATATGTCACGCCCCAAACCATGGGAGGCATGACCGACACCCGAAGCCCCAAAAGGTCGAGGGTGCCAAAATGGAGTGTATCTCTATTGAACCTGTTGGGGGTCTGAGACCGACAAGGTCTCTAAGAATAGCAATTTTAAACACTGAAAGCTCAATAGTAGGTAAACAACTCAAGGTCGACAAGGCTATTATCATAGTAGATAGCTAATAACAAGGCCGACAAGGCCATACCCAACACTGATATACATATACATGTCTACAAGCCTCTAGGAGTAAGTAAAATATCTCATATCCAGGACAGAGCCCTGGACTACCCATAAGTTGTACATATACATAACTTGGTCAAAATATAAGCTAGACCTCTGACTCGTCAGCTCTAGGAAGAATGGAGCTTACCAAAATGGCTAAACTCTGCGACTCCTACTGAAGAGGTCTATCTGGGTTTCTGTATGGACCTGCAGGCATGAATGTACTGCCCCCCAGCCAATGGGGACATCAGTACGATAATAATGTACTGGCATGTAAGGTGGAAACATAATTGTAAGTTGCAAGTAGTAAATCTGAACAAGATATAATATGAAACTTGTAAACTGTAATTGGTAATACTCGTTAAGCTCTTTTCTTATTTATTCTTTTTATAACACAACCCATGCATTAACTCACACTGCAACTCACTCTTTATAGCCCACATTGAACCACAATAGCGCCTCGGTGTACCCTATATATAATGTCCTCAATATGGCAGTAGCGCCTCGGCGCACACTATGTATATAATGGCCTCAATATGGCAGTAGCACCTCAGTGCACACTATGTATATAATAGCCTCAATATGGTAGTAGCACCTTGGTGCACACTAACACGCAATCCACGCGTAATAAGTGTATTACTAAATTGACCTTCAAAGCTACTCTTGTTAGTTATAGAGGTTCATTTAGATAACTTCTTTAGCCTTGACTTACTAGATGTTGGACTCAACTTATCAAACATATATGAATGGAGATTTGACTTGCTAACCTTATTTTTATACTTTCTAAGGCTTGATTAGGGATCACAACACAAAGAAGAAACTCGACAAAAGGATAACTTACGTTTCATGCAAAAAGAATCTGATTTTTATAAGAAGGAGACTTGAAGCACCATAATGTATCACTTAGTTCCTTAAGACTTGTTAAGTTACCAAATCAGCTCTCTTACAACAGAATACTCAAATTCCTTCTTTTGGGGTTTTAGAGTTCCATTTCTCGATTCTCGCTGATAAGGAATTAAGAAGCCTTAACATACCTTGTTCCTTTCGAAGATTGCGCTTACCACAACTTGGACTTTCCTTTATTAAGTTAATATAAAACACAAGGGTATAATGAAGCTAATATTAGCTCTTAAACCTGATGCAACTTTTCCAAATAATAGCTAAACATTTCCCGGGAAGATTTACGTATTGGCATTAATAAAAGGGTGTATTGTCACACCTTTCTCCAACATTACAATACACATCACACACACACCAACCTACTAACTCCAACCATACAAAACACATCAAACAACCCTTACACAACTCACCATACCAAAATACAATAGTAACACATTGAACCCACGGCTTCCTATCGCCATCCCGTGAGTTCTTAACAACAATTTAATAACAATTATCCATCCGAACTTCAATCCAAAAATATGATTATGGGCAGAGTAATTACCACACTTTAAGGGGTGTTTTTATCCTCTTTTTATTGATGCCTTGAAAAGCTTAAGTACCCCCTACACATACACTAACAAGAGAAGAAGAAATCTCTTAATTGTTACACAATTTCTATGTGTTCAATCTTAAGAAATGGGCTACCATAGTTCATGTCTTTCTTACCATAGGATATCCTAGATATATGTAGTATATTAGTACCAAAATAATAAGTTGTTTAACTCACCTTAATCTTGAATAAATCTTGATCTTCTTAGAACCCTAAAGGGAGAAAGGGGCTGCCAAAATGAAAGAGGATAAGAGAGAATGACCATTTCAAATTCTAGGCCAAAGTACCCCCTTCACAATCTTGAGCTCAAGTACCTTCCTCGATATTAAGTTAGTCATATAGGTTTTGAAAGGTACGGGGTGTCACATCCGTCCCCCCTTAGAATTATTCATCCTCGAATGAGGATAATGCGTATAGAGCCCTAGTCCTTTGGAATTTCTAGAAACTTCGGCAGAGTTTTCTTTATAATTGGGACTATCCAAAATCCTGAAACTCAGCAAAAGTCCAGCACCATGCCTCACAGGGCGATACAACGATATACAATTAAATGCAATTATTTGCACATGTTCAAACCTGATCATATTTGCACAGTAGAAAAAAATATTATGAAGATAAGGATATGACTTACCTCTATACTATCTTCGGGTCGTAAATAACTGGGGATACTTTTTCCTCATTTCTTTCTCGGCTTCCCACGTCATTTCCTCAACATTATTATTTCTCCACAACACCTTTACTGAGGCTATGTCTTAGGTTCTGAGCTTCCTAACTTGACGATCTAAGATAGAAATTGGTACTTCCTCATAGGATAAGTCTTCAGAAAGTTGAATATCTTTGATAGGCATAATACGTGAAGGATCTCCTATGCACTTTCGTAGCATCAATACATGAAATACAGGATGGACTGCATCCAATTCTGTTGGTAACTCTAGCTCATATGCCACTTTTCCTACCCTCTGAATGATCCTGTATGGTCCAATATATCTTGGACTAAGCTTTCCCTTTTTTCCAAATCGCATAACGCCTTTCATGGGTGAAACCTTTAGGAAAACCCAATCACTAACACTAAATTCCAAATCTTGATGCCGCACATCTGCATATGATTTATGCCTACTCTGGGCTGCTAGTAATCTTTCTTGGATTATCTTCACCTTCTCCATTGCCTGATTAACTAGGTCGGGCCCTAATAATTCTGCTTCCCCAATTTCAAACCATCCAATTGGTGATCTAGACTTTTGTCCATATAAAGCTTCATAAGGAGCCATCTGAATGCTTGCATGGAAGCTATTATTATAAGAAAACTCAATTATTGGCAAATGTTCATCCCAACTTCCTTTAAAATCTAGTACACAAGCTCGTAGCATATCTTCGAGTGTTTGAATAGTGCATTCAGCTTGTCCATCTATCTGTGGATAAAAAGTTGTATTGAGACTTATTTAAGTACCTAAGCCTCTCTGGAAAGACCTCTAGAAATTTGCTGTAAACTGAGCACCCCTGTCTGAAATGATGGAAATTGGGACACCATGAAGTCAAGCTATTTCACTAATATACAGTTTGGCATAATCTTCAGCAGTATAAGTTGTCCTGACTAGCTGAGCTGATTTTGTAAGTCTATCTACAATCACCCATATGGAATCATACTTCCGATAAATACAGGGTAAACCTGTAATAAAGTCCATGTTGATCACCTCCCATTTCTAGGTAGGTATCACTATACTTTGAGTTAGACCTCCGGGTCTCTGGTGTTTAATTTTTACCTATTGACAATTCGGGCATTGGGCTACAAACTCTGCAATATTTCTCTTCATATTATTCCACCAATAAATCTGTCGAAGATCACGATACATCTTCGTCGCTCCTGGATGGATTGAATAGCGGGAATAATGAACTTCTGCCAAAATTTTCTCCTGAAGCTCCCCAATGTTAGGTACACATATACGACTTTGATATCTCAGAACCCCATCTTCCTTAAGCTCTATTAGTGGTTGCTTCTGCTGCGCAATTTCTTCCCTCAATCTTACTAACTCTGGATCATTATATTGTCGTTCCTTTACCACTGTTATAAGTGAGGATTCCACTGTGCTTTGAATAACAACTCCCACATTACCTTGGTCTAGTAGTCAAACCTGCAAATTAGCTAACTGATGTAGTTCTCTTGTCATCTCAATCTTTCTATTTTCTACGTGGCTCAAGTTTCCCATGGATTTGCGGCTAAGTGCATCGGCCACTATATTGGCCTTACCTAGATGGTACAAAATATCTACATCATAATCCTTTAGTAACTCTAGCCACCTTCTTTGCCTTAGGTTTAAATCCTTCTGTTTGAATAAATACTGTAGACTTTTGTGGTCCGTAAACACATCTACATAGACTCCAAACAAGTAATGGAACCAAATTTTCAAGGCAAATATAACTGCTGCCAATTCAAGATCGTGAGTAGGGTAATTTTGTTCGTGCTTTCTCAGTTATCTCGAGGCATAGGTAATAACTTTACCATGTTGCATTAAAACGCAGCCCAACCTAATCCTTGAAGCATCACAATAAACAACATAACCTTTTGTGCCCTCTGGCAGAGTTAAGACAGGTGTTGAAGTAAGTATGTCCTTCAACTCCTGAAAACTCTACTCACATGCATCAGACCACTGGAATTTGGCAGCTTTATGAGTCAACTTTGTCAGTGGTGCAGATATAGAAGAAAATCCTTCCACAAACCTTCAATAATAACCTTCTAAGGCCAAAAAACTATGGATCTCTGTAGCATTCAAGGGCCTCGGCCAATTCTTTACAGCTTCAATCTTTTGGCCGTCAACTCTAATACCTTTGTCTATAATTACATGGCCAAGAAAAGCCACTGAAGTCACCAAAACTCACATTTGGAGATCTTTGCATATAATTTATGATTTTAAAGTGTTTGCAATACTGCACGTAGGTGATCAGCATATTTGGCTTCAGACCGTGAGTAAATCAGGATATCATCAATAAATACGATCACGAATACATCTAGGAATGGGTTGAAGACCCGATTCATTAGGTCCATAAAAGCTATTGGGGCATTAGTAAGCCCAAAAGACATTACTAGAAATTCAAAGTGGCCATACCTTGTCCTAAAGGTTGTCTTCGGAACATCTACCCCTTTAACACGTAACTGGTGATACCCCAACCGCAAGTCAATCTTTGAAAAACATTTTGCTCCTTGCAATTGATCAACAAGGTCGTCAATCCTTGGAAGCGGGTACTTATTCTTAATTGTAACTTTGTTCAGCTGTCGTTAATCGATACACATTCTCAAGGACCCATCCTTTTTACGAATAAACAAAACAGGTGCACCCCATGGCGATGTACTAGGCCTAATGAAGCCTTTTTTGAGTAGATCCTTCAGTTGTTCCTTTAACTCTCTTAGCTCAGCAGGAGCCATCCTGTAAGGGGGAATTGATATTGGCTGAGTATCTAGGAGTAGATCAATGGCAAACTTAATTTCTCTTTCTGGAGGGATTCCTGGAAGCTTATCCAGGAATACATCTAGAAACTGACTCACCACGGGAACCGATTGAAGAGTCGCTGGTTCAACCTTTGTGCTTCTTACTCGGACTAGATCATGGATATATCCTTTAGAAATAATTTCTTGGGCCTTAAGGTAGGAAATAAACCTACCCCTTGGCATGACAGCATTACCTTTCCACTCCAGGATTATCTCTCCCAAAAAAAAGAATTTGACAACCTTAGTCCTACAATCGATATTAGCATAACATGAAGCTAACCAGTCCATACCCATAATGACATCAAAGTCAATCATATCTAATTCAATTAGATCATCTAAAGTAAGACGGTCTTAAATCCACACTGCAATCTCGATAAACTCGTCTAGCTATAATAAATTCACCAATCGGCATAGATATAACAAAGGGTCTAGGCAATAACTCTGGGTGTTTCCCAAACTTACCAGCAACGAGCAGGGTAACATATGAAAGAGTAGATCCAGAATTTATAAGTTCATAAACAGCATGAGTAAAAATAGTCAATGTACCTGTAACAATATCAGGTAAAGATTCCAAGTCCTGGCGACCGGTTAGAGCGTACGTGCGATTCTGACCACCGCCTAAACTGGATGCTCCTCCTCCTCCTGTACCTCTACCACGACCTGGTGTAGCCTGTGGGCCTGTCCTAGGGGGATGAATAGTAGATGAAGAAGCTGCCATCGACCTTGTAGGCTGGGCCATTTCACCCCTACCTCTACTCGGACAGTCTCGCATAAATTGACCAGGATGCCCACACGAATAACAAGTATCTGAACCCAGGCGACATATCCCAGGATGCTTCCTACCACACTGAACACAAGGTGGAAAAGGTGGCCTCATCTGAACTGAATTCCCCTGGCGATAGGAACTGGATGCACCTGAATTGTGGCCTGGTCCAGGTTGAGAAAAATGATTATACCTCTGTCTTTGCAACTGATGTGGGGCAGCACTAGTATGGTGGGGTTATCGCCTATAAAATTATGGCCTAACATTACCTCTTGGCTCTCCATAGGACCCAGTAGATCTAGCCTTTTTATTCTGATCCCTTTCTCGGCTTTGGTTATCTCCAATTCATACTTCAAGGTCCTCTATAGTCTGAGCAATAGCATGAATCTTAGAAATATTCATATCCTCTTGTATGGCTGCTATCGTTAATCCATTAATCAATTCATCCTTAAGTCCACCCACATATCGATGAACTCTAGCTCGCATCGTACTCACAATATCGGGGGCTTACCTGGCTAAAGAATTAAACCTGAGGTTGTACTCTCGAACACTCATATTGCCCTGCCTAAGGGCTAGAAACTGATCAAGTCTGGCCTCTCGAACCTCCTGTGGAAGATAGTGAGCTAGGAAGGTGTCTGAAAATTCCTCCCATTCAGCTGGGATGCATTTGATCCCCTAGACCGATCCCAGCCCCGAATCACAAAATGGCTACATCTCATAACCTGAAAGATGCAAACTTCACTACCTCCACTACTGTTGCATGCTTGACTCGAAGTACCCGATAAGTCTGATCAATAAGATCCTGAGGATCCTCACATGGGTCAGAGCCTATAAATATAGGAGGACTTAGGCTGATAAACTCTCGAGCCCTAGAACTTTTTGAGCCACCTGACCTAGCACTCGCTGATGCCCCAATTTGTTGTTGTTGTGTGGCTACCATCTGGGTCAATAATCGAACTGCGCTCCTGATATCCTGGTCCTCTTCTTCAGGTGGAGGATTTGTAGGTGCTGGTTCATCTCTAGCTATCTCAGGTTCCACTAGAGCAGGTGGGGTCAAGGGTACTGGATCCCCTCTAGTCTCATCAGATACTTGATGAACTGGGATCTCTGGTGTCGGTGATTTACTTTGAGCCTCAAATCTATCCATTTGGATAGGCGGAGAATGACTAGTACCTTCCCCCGTATCCGTGCCAACCCGTCGGCTACTCATTTGTCTGGTCACAGGCATTTCTGTAAACAAGGAATAGAAAAGCATGAATTAGACTTCAAATATCTTATAACCTCGCTCTATTGCATGATCTAGCAAATGAAAGAACGATAACAATTCCTATATATCCCGTAGCCTCGTGATTAAAGGCATAGTGCACAACAAACTAATAATCAAGACTCTACTAGACACGGCTTGTAGACTCCCTGGGATTCGATGTGCTCTGATTACAAGTTTGTCATACCCCAAACCATGGGAGGCATGACCGGCACCCGGAGCCCCAAAAGGCCGAGGGCACCAAAATAGAGTGTGTCTCTATTGAACCTGTTGGGGGTCTGAGACCGACAAGGTCTCTAAGAATAGAAATTTGAAACACTTAAAGCTCAATAGTAGGTAAACAACTCAAGGCCGCTAAGGCTATTGTCATAGTAGATAGCTAATAACATGGCTGACAAGGCCATACCCAACACTGATATACATATACACGTCTACAAGCCTTTAAGAGTAAGTAAAATATCTCATATCCAGGACAGGGCCCTGGAATACCCTTAAGCTATACATATACATAACTTGGTCAAAATATAAGCTAGACCTCTGACTCGTCAGCTCCAGGAAGAATGGAGCTAACCAAAATGGCTGAACTTTGCAACTCCTACTGAAAAGGTCTGTCTGGGTTTCTGTCTGGACCTGCAGGCATGAATGCAGTGCCCCCCAGGCAATGGGGACGTCAGTACGACAATAATGTACTCGCATGTAAGGTGGAAACATAATAGTAAGTTACAAGTAGTAAATCTGAACAAGATATAATATGAAACTTGTAAACTGTAATTGGTAAGACTCGTTAAGATCTTTTCTCCTTTATTCTTTTTAGAAAAAAACACATGCATTAACTCACACTGCAACTCACTCTTTATAGCCCACGCTGAACCACAATAGCGCCTCGGCGCACCCTGTATATAATGGGCTCAATATGGCAGTAGCGCCTCAGCGCACACTATGTATAAAATGGAATTAATATGGAAGTATTACCTAGGTTAATACTATGTATATAATAGCCTTAATATGGTAGTATCACCTTGGTGCACACTAACAGGCAATCCACGCGTAATAAGTGTATTACTAGATTGACCTTCAAAGCTACTCTTGTTAGTTATAGAGGTTCATTTAGATAACTTCTTTAGACTTGACTTACTAGATGTTGGACTCAACTTACCAAACATATATGAATGGGGATTTGACTTGCTAACCTTCCTTTTATACTTTCTAAAGCTTGATTAGGGATCACAACACAAAGAAGAAACTCGACAAAAGGATAACTTACGTTTCATGCAAAAAGAATCAGATTTTTATAAGAAGGAGACTTGAAGCAACATAATGTATCACTTAGTTCCTTAAGACTTGTTAAGTTACCAAATCATCTCTCTTACAACAGAATACTCAAATTCCTTCTTTTGGGTGTTAGAGTTTCATTGCTAGATTCATGCCGATAAGGAATAAAGAAGCCTTAACATACCCTGTTCCTTTCGAAGATTGCGCTTACCACAACTTGGAATTTCCTTTATTAAGTTAATATACAACACAAGGGTATAATGAAGCTAATATTAGCTCTTAAAGCTGATGCAACTTTTCCAAAATAATAGCTAAACATTTCCCGAGCATATTTACGTATTGGCATTAATAAAAGGGTGTATCGTCACACCTTTCTCCCCCATTCCAATACACATCACACACACACCAACCTACTGCCTCCAACTATACAAAACACATCAAACATCCCTTACACAACTCACCTTACTAAAATACAATAGCAACACATTGAACCCACGGCTTCCGATCGTCGTCCCGTGAATTCTTAACAACAATTTAACAACAATTGTCCATCCGAACTTCAATCCAAAAATATTACTATGGACAGAGTACTTACCACACTTTAAGGGGTGTTTTTATACTCTTTTTATTGATGCCTTGAAAAGATTAAGTACCCCCTACACATACACCAACAAGAGAAGAACAAATCTCTTAATTGTTACACAATTTCGATGTGTTCAATCTTAAGAAAGAGGTTGCCATAGTTTATGTCTTTCTTACCATAGGATATTCTAGCTATATGTATTAGATTAGTACCAAGATAATAAGTTGTTTAACTCACCTTAATCTTGAATAAATCTTGATCTTCTTAGAACCCTAAAGGGAGAAAGGGGCTGCCAAAATGAAAGAGGATAAGAGAGAATTTTCCAGCTTTTTGTGATCAATATTGATCAACAAAAGATCTGTATAAAGGTACCTTTTTGGCCAACTTTTTTTGAGTATATTTGGGCCAAAATGGGTCAAGAAACTTGGGCCAAAATTATCCTTTGTTTGGGCCTCAAAAGGGTTAATTTTGTGGCTGATTTTGGGTTTCTCTTGGGTCAAAATGTGGTCAATATTGGTGGCTACTTTTTGTAGTTGTTTGGGCCAGATTTGGTTGTGCTTTGATGGGACAACTTTAAGCTTCATTTGGGCTACCATTAGGTCTAATAATCCATGATGTTGCTGCCCGTAATCGGCCCTCGGAACTTAGTTCGTTAGCGTAGGTAGGTGATGCACCCACTTGTCACCTAAGAGCTTAGATAAGTCGGGAAAGCACCTCACTTGTTTTATCTCATTTTCAAAACCCTCATCCTTATCCTTTAACTTAACACTTATATACATTTGACCATTTCAAATTCTAGGCCAAAGTACCCCTTCACAATCTTGAGCTCAAGTACCTTCGTCGATATTAACTTAGTCATATAGGTTTTGAAAGGTACGGGGTGTCACAAGATATGTCCCTATGTTTTATGAAAGGTTTGGCATGTAGATATGTCTACCTAAACTACGAACAGTTTTGACATCAGATATGTCGTAAGTATTATGAGTTATATGTATATGTTTTTGGGAGTAGTATTAGCACCAAGTTGGATAGGGTGAGAGTATTGTTAGTCCCAAAACTATGTGCCCCCATAAGTTCTAAGTCCCCTCAGTTGGGCATCAGATTTAGTGATCACGCCATAGTCATGCTTCTATACCCTAGCAAGGTATATTAGGTCCTTTCGATGGGGCGTATACATCAGATTTCATGTAGCTCACATGGTCTATGTCGGTTAGAGAACCTCCCACAGAAACAGTATCAGGTTTTAAAGTGCATTGACACTTTGCCTTCAGATTTTAGGACCCTTATGATTACTATGATATTTGTATAATTTTTTTTTGGAATCATATTGAGTCTCTTGCATTTCAGTTTACACTCATAGCATGGTTTTAGCTTTACAAGTTTATCTAGCATTTTTACCTTAGATTTTTGTTTATCCCATATATTCAGTACATCCTATAGTACTAATGCATTTTGCGCTGCATCCTTTGATGATGCAGATTCAAGTTCATTCCCTCACAGTCATGGCTAGATCTTGCTGGAGTCCCAGTTTCCAGTAGTGAGACCTTGTTATCCAAGGACTAGTATTAGATCTATTTCTCTTATCTTGTTTCCTTCAGATTTCTTGAGCTAGTTGAGGTCTTGTCCCATCAGCTCTTATGATAGTTTAGAGGCTTCAGACATAGCTAGTCTTGTTTTCCATTTATGAAGTTGATACATCTTGAGCCTGGTCCTTATTTAAGTTATGGTTGCCTATTGTATCTAGTATGCTTCCGCTATGTTTCGTGAATTAATTTCTGAGTATGATATGACCAAGGGTAAATCTGGAGCACTTATGTTCTGAATATCATGTTATGTCTAGGGAGTAGCCTCGAGGTGTGACAAACTTGGTATCAGAGCCTCAGGTTCAAGGGTCCTAGAATGTCTAAAGTCGTATCAAGTAGAATCTCATTCATATGTGTGAAGCGTGCCACACATATGAGGGAGAGGCTATAATATGTCTTAGAAAAAGTTCACTTCCTTCATGATCATATCGTGTGAAAGAGTTTAACTATAATGTCCCTCTAATCCCTTCCTTGTATGTTTCAGGTTATGCCTCAATATGCTATGCCTCACCGAGCCTCTCAGAATGCTGTTCCTCTAGTTCCAGCCCTTGAGGTCACGAATGAGGAATTCAGGAATACCATCCATTTGCTAGCCTAGAACATGGATGCTCAGTCCAACCAGTCGGCTCTAATCCCCATCCACCCTCAAGGTGGGGTAGCAACCTGGGTTCGTGATTTTGTTCTTATGAACCCACCTGAGTTTAAGGGTTTGAAGGTGGGTGAGGACCTGCTTAGCTTTATTGATAAGGCGAAGAAGATCTTTGATGTTATGCAAGTGGGTGATGTTGATTGTGTGGAGCTCACGTCCTATCAACTCAAGGATGTGGCCCATATCTGGTTCACGCAATGGAAGGAAGCTAGAGCTAGGGACGAGGTCCGTATGACTTGGGAGTGTTTTGAGAGGGCCTTTCTCGACCGGTTCTTTCCCCGAGAGTTGAGGTAAGTAAAGGCTGAGGAGTTTGTAAACTTGAGACAGGGATCTATGACTGTTCAGGAGTACAGTTTGAAGTTCACTCAGTTGTCTAGGTATACCCCCTCTATCGTAGCTAACCCGCATGATCAGATGAGTAAGTTTATCTATGGGGTTTTAGATATGGTGAAGAAAGAGTGTAGGTCTACTATGATGTTGAGTGATATGAACATTTCCAGACTCATGACCTATGCTCACCAGATCGAGGGAGATGGCTAGAGAGAACAAAAGAGTCAAATCTGAGAGTTCAGGATTTAGACATCAGAAGTCCGGAGACAGACATCCCTTCTTCTTTTAGAAGAGATCGCCAGGACCCATGCATTCTTCAGCTAGTACTCCTTCTCAATCCTCTAGGCCCCATCATGATCAGTCAGGTAGAGGTGAAGGCTCTTATTCTCAGGGGGGTTCAAGGGGGCCTTCTTTCCCCATTTATACCAAGTATGGGAAGAATCATCTCGGTGAGTGTCTAGCCAGTAGAGAGGGTTTTTTTGGATGTGGTCAGGTTGGTCACAGGATTAGAGATTGCCCTTCAGCTAAAAAGGGACAGGGTGGTAGCAGGACTCAGTCTGCCCTAGCAGCTCTAGGAGGTCAACCAGCCAGCAGGGCACAGCTTCTAGTTCTGGTGGTCAGCGTCAGAACCGCTTTTATGCTATATCCTCTCGCCAGGACCAGGAGATCTCGCCTGTTGTTGTCACTGGTATATTGAAATTCTTCTTTCTAGATGTGCATACTTTGTTGGACCCCAGAGCCTCCCTATCTTTTGTGACCCCTTATATAGCATGCCAATTTGAAATTTGTCCTGAATTGCTTTTAGAACCCTTTTGTGTATCTACTCCTGTTGGTGAGTTAGTCCTAGCCAAAAGGATCTACCAAAATTTCCCTATCTCAGTCCTTTACAGAGTCACTTCAGCTGATTTAGTAGAGTTGGAGATGACTGATTTTGTTGTTATTCTTGGTATGGATTGGTTGTATGCTTGTTATGCTTTGGTTGATTGTCGTACTCGGGTTGTCAATTTCAAGTTTCCAAATGAACCTGTCTTAGAATGGAAAGGTAGTCCCACATCCTCGAAAGGTCATTTCATATCTTATCTTAAGTCTAGGAAGATAATTTCTAAGGGTTATGTTTATCGTATAGTTTGATTATGGACACGGAGTCCGGAACCCCATCCCTTTAGTCTATTCCTATTGTGAATGAGTTCCCAGAAGTGTTTCTCGAGGATTTTCCCGGACTCCCTCCCGAGAAGAAAATCAAATTTGGGATAGATCTTCTTCTAGATACGAATCCTATCTTTATCCTTCCTTATAGAATGTCTCCCGCAGAACTTAAAGAGTTGAAGAATCAGTTGAAGGATCTTCTTGATAAGGGTTTCATCAGGCCTAGCATTTCTCCATGGGGTGCCCCAGTTTGTTTGTTCGGAAGAAAGATAGATCTATTAGAATGTGTACTGACTACCGTCAGTTGAACAAGGTCACCATTAAGAATAAGTATCCTATTCCTAGGATTGATGACTTGCTCGATCAACCTCAGGGTGCTAGTTTTTTCTCTAAGATCGACCTTAGATCTAGTTATCATCAACTTCGTGTTCGAGAGTGTGATATTCTGAAGACAACCTTCAGGACTCGGTATGGTCATTATGAATTTGTTGTGATGTCTTTTGGTCTAACGAATGCTCCTGCAGCTTTTATGGATTTGATGAACTGTGTATTCAAAAAGTATTTGGATATATTTGTAATTATGTTCATTGATGATATCCTTATCTATTCTCGAAGTGAGGAGGAGCATGCGGACCATTTGAGAGTGGTGTTGCAAACTCTCAAGGACCGATAGTTATTTGCTAAGTTTAGCAAGTGTGAGTTCGGGATGCAGTCCGTTGTTTTTCTGGGTCATATTATGACTAGAGATGGTATTCGAGTTGATTCTCAAAAGATCGAGGCAGTAAATAACTGGCCTAGACCCACTTCCCCGTCTGATTTTAGGAGCTTTTTGGGTTTGGTTGGTTACTACAGGAGGTTTGTGGAAGGATTTTCTTCCATTGCTTCCCCTTTGACTCGGTTGACTCAGAAGAAGGTAAAATTTCAGTGATCTGACCTTTGTGAGAAGAACTTTTAGGAGTTGAAGACTTGATTGACCACAGCTCCAATGTTGGCTCTACCCGAGGGCCTAGATGACTTTGTTGTGTATTGTGATGCTTCTAGAATTGGTTTGGGGTGTGTTTTATGCAGCGTGATAAAGTGATTGCTTATGCCTCTAGACAACTTAAGATCCATAAGAAGAACTACCCTACTCATGATCTTGAGTTGGCAGCCGTGGTTTTTTCTTTGAAGATTTGGAGACATTACTTGTATGGTGTGTATGTGGATGTTTTCACCGATTATAAGAGTCTTCAGTACGTGTTCACTCAGAAGGAATTGAATTTGCGACAAAGAAAATGGCTTGAGCTTCTTAAGGAATATGACATGAGTGTGCTTTACCATTCAGGTAAGGCAAATGTTATGGCGGATGCGCTTAGCAGATTGTCCATGGGTAGTGTGTCTTCTGTTGAAGACAGAAAGAAAGAGTTGGTTAAAGGAGGTTCATAGTATTGCCCGATTGGGAGTTTGCCTTATGGACTCGACCAAAGGTGGGGTTATTGTGTAGAATGGTTCTGAATCATCCTTGGTAGCAGAAGTGAAGGCAAAGCAAGACAGCAATCCCATTTTGCTTCAGCTAAAGAGTGCAGTCCATCAGCAGAGGGTTGAAGTTTTCTCCCAAGGGGGAAATGGTGTGCTTCATTATCAGGGTCGACTATGTGTGCCAGATGTAGATAGGTTGAGACAGCAGATTTTGACTGGGGCTCATAGTTCCAGATATTCCATTCACCCTGGTGCCACCAAGATGTACTGTGATCTATGGGAAGTCTTTTGGTGGAATGGCATGAAGAGGGACATAACCGATTTTGTGGCCAAGTGTCCCAACTGTCAGCAAGTGAAAGTGGAGCATCAGCGATCGGGTGGCATGATTCAGTATATTGACCTTCCCACTTGGAAATGGGAAGCGATCAATATAGACTTTATTATTGGTTTGCCTCGTACTCAAAGGAAACATGATTCCATTTGGGTGATTGTCGACCGAATGACCAAGTCATCCCATTTCTTGGCTATTAAGACTATGATTCAGCAGATAATTATGCCAGACTCTACATCTGGGAGATAGTACAATTGCATAGTGTCCCTTTGTCCATCATTTCAGATAGAGGTACTCAGTTTACTTCTCAGTTTTGGAGATCATTTCAGAGAGGTCTTGGTACTCAGGTGAAGCTTAGCACAACTTTTCACCCTCAGACAGATGGCCAGGCAGAGCATACCATTCAGACTTTGGAGGACATGTTAAGAGCTTGTCTGATTGATTTCAAAGGTAATTAGGATGAGCACTTACCTGATATCAAGTTTGCCTACAACAACAGCTTTCACTCTAGCATCCAGATGGCTCCGTATGAGGTACTTTATGGTTGGAGATATAGATCTCCTATTGGTTGGTTTGAGGTAGGTGAGGTAGCTTTGATTAGTCCAGATTCATTTCATGAGACTATGGAGAAGGTTCAGCTTATTAGGGAGAGGTTGAAGACCGCTCAGAGTCGACAGAAATCTTATGCGGATGTAAGGATAAGGGAGTTGGAATTTGAGATTGACGATTGGGTTTTTCTGAAAGTGTCACCCATGAAGGGTGTGATGAGATTTGGCAAGAAAGGGAAGCTTATCCCTCATTTTTTAGGTCCTTATCAGATTCCTAGGAGAGTTGGTAGAGTTGCTTATGAGTTGGATTTCCCAACAGAGTTAGAAGCGATTCATCCAGTTTTCCATGTTTCCTTGTTGAAGAAGTGTGTTGGTGATCTGACCTTGATTGTTCCTTTGGAGGACGTAGGTGTGAAGGATAGTCTCACTTATGAGGAGGTTCCTATAGAGATCCTTGATCCTCAGATTCGGAGGTTGAGAAATAAAGAAGTTACTTTGGTAAAAGTTCTTTGCAGAAATTAGCTTGTTGAAGGAGCAACTTGGGAAGCGAAATCAGCCATGAAAGCCAAGTACCCTCATCTCTTTCCTTCCGATTACATTCCAGCTTGAGGTAATAGTTTCCTCCTTAGTATGTTCTTCTGATCCTATCCCATCAGTTTCTCTCATGATCCTAGCATGCATTCATGTTTTCGAAGTTGATTCAATCATGTTTTAAGTTGAAAAGTTCAGTTTTCATGTTTATTTCTTGATTTCCATGTTTTGTTGCTGGTTGGGCTGTTTTCTCTTCAGTTTTCCTTTGCTTAGTCTTCATTCGAGGATGAATGATACCAAGGGGGAGATATTGTAACACCCTGAAAATCAAACCAGCTTTCTAAGTTTGAAACTCTGAAAAATTCCATGTTTCCAGGAATGACAAGTCCAAACCACGGACAGTGGTCTGAACCACGGGTCATGGAATGAAGCCATAGATTGAGCTTGCCAGGTTCAGACTCTGGTCTAAGAACCACGAGTTAGTTCTATAGACCATATTTCAATCTATGGCCCATCATGTTAACTCGTGGTACCAGACCTGATGGCAGACTGATTCCCCAGGAACCACGAGTCAAGTCTACAGTCCGTAGTTCAAACCATGGACCGTCCTGTAACTCGTAGAACTTGATTCAGAGTATTGCAGGTTCCCCAGGAACTATGACTTGGGTCTACAACCCGTGATTCTTTCTACAGGTCTATTTGGTTGACCCGTAGACTGCCTTCTGCAGATTGTTCTTTAGCCAGGAACGACGGGTGGAAACCACGAGCCGTGGTTTGGTCTACGACCCGTGGAACCCATCTATGGTCTCTGAAAGTCAATCTTTTTCCAGCTTGTTCCTAATTATGTACCAGGGGTATTTTAGTCATTACCCACCCTTTTAACTCCTAAATGAAGTCATTTTGACTATTTCTAGTAGGGTTTTTATCCTCATTAGCCTAAGACCCTTCTCAAATCTTCATTCATCTCCCAAAAAGGGAAATAACTCCTTCAAGCTTCAAGTCTCAAGCTCCATGATCAAGTCTCTTTTTCTTTTCAATTTCAAGTGGGTCAGCTTCAATCAAGGTATATGGATATCCAACAATCGGTTTCTTTCACCCTTGTGCCCAAAAATCCCCAATTCTTATTTTGAATTATGAACTTATGAAACTAGGGTTTTGATCTAAATTGGGGAAAGCTTATGAAATCAATTTCTATGCATCAATTCATGGTTTCTCATGGTTTATTTATGATTTGATTAAGATTCCTTAATTGATTTCAAAAGCCCATATGTTGATGATGAATTTTAACATGATTTCATTGAATTACATGTCTTTAAGTAAAATTGGTATGTTTAGATAGCATGACCTCTATTTTCATGAAATTGCAGGCCTAATTCTTCAAGTTATGATATTAGAAAGGAATATATATTTTGAATTATGGTTTTGCAAAGCTTTAAGATTCATGACTTGTGAATTGTATGACATTCGATATGTCCTTATGCTTTTCCAACAGTTTTGGACATTAGATATGTCCCTATATTTTATGAAAGTTTTGGCATCCAGATATGTCTACCTAAACTATGAATAGTTTTGACATTAGATATGTCGTAGTTATTATGATCTATATGTACATGTTTTTGGGAGTAGTATTAGCACCGAGTTGGACAGGGTGAGAGTTTCTTTAGTCCCAGAACTACGTGCCCCCATAGGTTCTAAGTCCCCTCTATTGGGCATCAGATTTAGTGATCATGCCACAGTCATGCCTCTATACCCTGGCAAGGTATATTGGATCCTTTCGATGGGGCGTATACATCGTATTCCATGTAGCTCACATGGTCTATGTCGGTTAGAGAACCTCTCACAGAAACAATATCAGGTTTTAAAGTGCATTGAATCTTTGACTTCAGATTTCAGGACCCTTATGATTACTATGATATTTGTATAATTTTGTTTTGGCATCATATTGAGTCTCTTGCATTTTAGTTTACACTCATAGCATGATTTCAGCTTTACAAGTTTATCTAGCATGTTTACCTCAGATTTCTGTTTATCCCATATATTCAGTACATCCTATAGTACTAATGTATTTTGGGCTGCATCCTTTGATGATGTAGATTTAGGTTCGTTCCCTCATACTCGTGGCTAGATCTTGTCGGAGTCCTAGTTTCCAGTGGTGAGACCTCATTATCCGAGGACCAATATTAGATCTATTTCTCTTATGTTGTTTCCTTCGGATTTCTCAAGCTAGTTGGGGTCTTGTTCCATCAGCTCTTATGATAGTTTAGAGGCTTCAGACATAGCTAGTCTTGTTTTCCGTTGTATGAAGTTGATACTTCTTAAGCCTGGTCCTTATTTTAGTTATGGTTGCCAATTGTATCTAGTATGCTTTCGCTATGTTTCTTGAATTGATTTCTGAGTATGTTATGACCAATGGTAAATCTGAAGCACATATGTTCCGGATCCCGTGTTACGTCTAGGGGGTAGCCTCGGGGCATGACAGAGTTCTTCCATATAAGCATCTGGTCCATCATCTTTTGCTACTCTTAGTGTTCCTACACAAGCTAGTGTAGTGCGGGAGCAGCAATATGTCAAAGATAGATTGGTGAAGGTAGAGAGGCACCAAAAGAAACTAAAGGAGCATGACAGGAAGCAAAGAAGATTTCTCACCAAAATGATAAGCACATTGAGGAAGTTGTGTGGAGCTGAAGAGGAGGACGAAGTTGATAAGGCAGACTTGTTCGTTTTTGGGCCTAGTAGCTCTAGTTCTGAGTGATACCCTTCAGGGAGCCCCCTCAAAGTTATCTCTTATTTTGATGCAGTAAGGGCATTGTACTATTTTAGTTGGGGGTGGCATGTTAAGATCACACTTTATTTGGGTTTTTTTGTCTTGGATATTATTGTGCCCTTGATGGGCTTCTATTTCTATTTTAGATGTTACTTTGCCCTTGTTGGGATTGTTTTATTTGATGTTTGGATATTAGTGCGCCCTTATCGGGCTAATTTTGATATTTATGCCCTTGTCGGGTTTGGTGTTGCTATTTTGAACTATGGATGAGTTTGATGGTTAAATTCTTTAGTTTCTTTGCTCTTAGTTTCTTTATTTCTTATTATAGTTGGTGTAGAGTGATGATTCCTAATGATAGATCGAGTGATGACATTCTTAAGGGAAATCGTCGCTTTGTTGGATGTTTTAGAGCTAGGGGAAGTCTGAGTACCCGTTAGACTAGTTGAACTTGCCTACTTGCTACCTCATACATGTGAACCAAAAATGTTAATATGCAAAATGCATGGGCTTTGCACATGCTTGGCAGAAGGGAAACCTACACTGCCTGGCATGTGCGTTGGCACATGCAGTCCACACATTGGCACATGCAAAATGCTTGTGCAAGCGTAGTGAAACTTGTGTTTTGGGTTATATGTTGTGGTGAAGTCTGAGTAACCATATCAATTTGAATGTATGATTTAGCCTAATGATGGATAGGGTGACGTATTTCTTAAGGGCAAATCATCATTTATTGAGATATTAGGAACATTAACTTGTTTGGTACTAATAGAGTTAGTCTCACATGTGAATTGAGATAGAGCATGCCCCTCCGAATTTTTGTGAAAAGTTGCATGGAAAAGAATGATGTTAGTGACAACTCCTTTAATCTTTTTGTGACTCTTAACTCATTAGTGGTGATAATTGAAAATGTAGAATGTGGCTTTCTTTGTTCTTATTTAGGAAGTAAGATTGACCCATCTTGCATGCCATGTGTGTTGAGATTTTGTTGAATAATTTTTGTACTTGCTTGTGTTAACTAAAACTTGTCTGGTTACTTGTTCAATGCTAGTCTTGATTGCATTTGGTTAGAGAAATAATCTTAGGCCTTCTTTGTGATTTTTGGAAGCCTAATTAGCCTTAAAACCCCACCATTGCACTAAATGTATCACTAGTGACCCCATTTGAGCTTAATACATTTTCTTTGACAACCTCATTACACGCCTTGGACCATTGTGAAAATGAATCCCTTTTTTGAATCTTCCCTCCTTGAACTCTAAAAATGTGAATTTGAGGCCAAAAGCCTAAGTTTGGGGGTGATTGACAAACACCTTAGAAGAAATAGGCAATATATGGAGGTTGGGGCTAGCAATAAAAGAACTTGTCAAAGAAATAAAAAGGTTGAAAAGAAAGACAAAAATGAGAGAAAAAGAGAAAATAAAGAAAAGGAAAGAAAACCTCCAAGTTAAGGAGAATGAGAAATTTGGGGCATTAAATGAAAGAAGTGAAATGGTGCTTTGTGTTGCATGAAAATTGGAAAGAAAATGGATTTGGTTTCAAAATTGAAAAAGTTGTGTAGTGTTCAAGGAGGATGTAGTCACTTTAATCCAAATTCTTATCCTACCCTTCCCCAAGCCTGTATTACAAGCTTAGTAATGTCCTTTGAGATCTCTAACCGATTGTTTTTGAGTTAGTGGCAAATAAAAATAAGGGCAAGCTTATGGTTTGACACTTGTTAGTACATGAAATTCTCTGTAAGTGTGAGCGTTAATGCATTTGTCCCTTGTGTTATCTTTGTACATAGTGTGTTTTGGGACTTTCGTTCTTGTGAGGGCATGTGAATTAGGATAGTTGGTGATATTGATAAATTCCAAAAATGAGTCAAATGAGCATATTTGGTAAACTAGTGGTTTTGAGTCACTTCTTGACGATTGGTCATTGTCACTTTGTTGTTCTTATAGTTTCTTTGCATTCTTGAAATGGTGTTTTGAATAGAGGGTATTGTTTAGATGAAGTTAACATGTGATTGACTAATCATTAGTACCAGCCTTAGTACCAGCCGAAGTCATGCGTGTGTACTTTAATTGAGTCTCTGTGATTTGTAGTGATGTCATTGCACTTGTGTTTTGTGTCTTTTGAATTAGAGTTTTGAGTTTGCTTGAGGATAACCAATAGTTCAAGTTTGGGGGTTTGATAAATTGGTATTCTACCTACTTATTTAACTATTAATCTTGTGCTTTTGCTAATATAATGTGGAAAAATAGTGCAATTGAACGGATTACTTCTGTTTTGCAGGTTTATATGATTTAGAAGTGTTTGGGAAATATTCTGATGAAAATAAGTCAAAATGAAGTCAATTGGAGATAGTTGATCACTGGCAGTGAAGTGCTCTTCGCGACCGCGAGCTACAGTACACGAGATCACTGTCAACAGGAAGTCAAAGCCTTGCGATTGTGATGAAATATCATGCGACCATAATGAAGAAGATAACAGGCCATCACGATCACGAGGAACACTCACGCGATCGCGATATAGGAAAGCATCAGCGACTAGACAGATTTGGAAAATCATATTTTGGAACCCCAATCCACATAAAGCACACCCTAGCTATTTTTAGAAGACATCTTGCTATTTTTCATCATCCGTTCATCCTTAGCCTTAGAGTGAACAACTTTTGGATAGCTTGGAAAGTAAGTTCATCATCCAACACCGTTGGAGTGAAGATTAGAAGCTTTTTTGTGAAATCTTTAGTTCCTCTCTTAAACTCTTGCTTTGTATTGCTAAATTCATAGGTGTATTGGTTGATTTGAGATTTTGAATATAATTTATTAAATACTTTCTAGTTTATGAGTTGGGTCTTTGATTCTCTAATAAATCTTGTTCTTGAATTGATTCTAAAGGGAGTGATCAACCCTTGGACTTGCCCCTTTTACCTTGATTTGGCTTGAAAGAGTGAATTGAGGTGGAGAAAGGTTAATTGGCATGAACTTGAGGCTTTAATCCTCATTTATGGAATTGACTCGAAATAGTGATTCTAGTGTTTCTATAATTGGTATAGCTTTGTTAACACTTGGCTAGGTTTGATAGAACTGGTTGAGAAATATTTGCCAATGATCGAGAGATGTTGGTAGATAATTGAGATTCCAAGGCTTGTTAAATTTGATCCATGATTAATCTAGTAAGTAGTTATTAAACTTGTAATGGATCGTATAGATTTGAGGTAAATTCCATTCTCAAATCTGCCTTACGATCCTTGCATTGGGAAGATTGGTCAACTTTGCACTTGTAATATCGTTTGTGTCTTTAAACAACAAAACCCCCATAATCCTTTTTATTTTTTTTTGCTCTTTGAACTTCAATAAGTTGCTTTAATTCTTTATTATCTCAATAGCTTTTACATTGTTCTTTGTGGGATCGACCCCGACACTCATTGGGTCACTTATTTGTTTTGTATGATGATCGTAACACCTCCTTTGGGAGAGTGCTTTTGAACATCATCACTAGTACAATGCCTTACTGCGTTATGAACTCGTGGAGAACACAGTCCTAGTCGCTTCTCTCACTGATTAATAATAATTTGAATTGATACTCTGTCACTTGTTACTTACAATTTACAATCATTACTTTTTACTAAATTCCCCCCCCCCCCACCCCCTCTTTATTGGAAATATAGATTAATATCGCAAATAACCACATTGACCTAGATTGTAGACATATTCCTCGTGGGATCAATCCTAACCTTTGTTAGGTTCTATATTTGAATAGCGACCGCTTCATCCTTCTTTTTAGAGATGTAATTTGGGTGTATCGGGTGTATAGAAGGACTATGACTAGATGAAGGGTGTTTTATGAGATAAATTGAAATATTTATATGATGGCCAAGAGTAGAAACCCCTGGCTCACAAATAATTCTTTTAACTAGGTGCAAATGGTACAATATTTTTTGAAATACATATACCTAGGATTAGAAGTGTGCAGGTTAGATGGTTTAAATCCCCTACAAGATGGTTCTAATGCAATTTAGATAAAGCTTCAAAAGGTAACTTTGGGCCAAGCTCCACAATATTTTGTATAAGAGATGAGGAGGGAGTTTATATTTGCAAGGGCCAATCTAATTCCGGGAACTACTAATATCATTGTTGCAGCAAAGACAATTAGGTTTGGGGTTGAGCATTGCAGTGAACACAATTTGTTCCCCTTGATCATTGAGACAGACTCCTTATGCGTGAAGAATGTCATACAAGGAATATGAGACATTCATTGGATCATTAGCAGTGAAGTTCACAAAATAAATCATCTGAGGGCTGGAAGGTAGCATCAGATAAGTCATGTGAGAATGGAAGGGAACAAGTGATATTTTTTTAAACTAAATTAGTTTTTGATTTTACAGTTATAATTGAATTTAAAAATTCACATGAACTACTAGCAAAGGAAAAAACACCCATTAGAATGAAGTCCCAAATCTTAGATTTCTAAATCTAAGAGAAAAGTGACCAGACTAAGAACACAACTACAACATAGAAACACGATGACATAAATTGTACATAATCATAAGATACAAGCATTAATGTCTAGAATTGGAGAAGGTTTTCCTAGATACAAATCTTAAAGAGATATCAGTGTATTTTTGGCATTTTTTCTATTGCTCTCCTACAAAATTTGTGGTATCAACTTCTCTAAAATTCAATTTATCAAGGGGAGGACAATAGATGAGTTGTTCAGAATTTACACAGTTTACATGACCTCTAATATCTGGTGAGGGAGTCTTTGAGGCTATATGCTATGAGGAAAAGGGAGATTTAATTATCAAAACAAAAAGGATTCTTCAATTTAGCACCCGATGACACAACGCCTGTGAGCTTGACGCTGTTGAGATGGCATCTACCCAGAATTTTGATAGCATAAATCCCCGATTCAACCAAGTATGGAGTGTAGCTTCAATTTTCTTGTATCCGATTACTGCTCAACTTGATAGACCATCGGAGTTTCTTTAAGGATTTGTGCAACAGATATTTCTTCCATTTGAGCTTTGCGTATTATCGGTGTAGCTAGTGAAGACAAAGAGAATAGAAAAGGAGAGAGTGGTTCTAGCACTTTCTAAAATAAATTCCCATTTATATTTTTGTTTTTACTTTTGTCTGAAGCGAGATGGGCTGCTTTAAAAAAATGAAAATACCTTTTGTCATATTGGCCCAGTAGACTATTTTGGTAAATATGCTAAAATTTACCAATGTTATTGGCTGAAGAAGTATATTACTGTAATTTTCATATAAAATTTTATGTGCCCTAGACCAGTTTGCCCTTTTCTACATCGTCAATCATCACCAATTTATCGTGTAGACTATTTTCGCATTATTTCACAAGTATTAATCATTGTTTTAAAACTTAAGTATCAGTAATTATTCCATAGTAGTGAATTAATTTGTTCCCCTCAAATTTGTGGCCTTTAATTTTTGCCCTTCGCATTCTAAGTAACAAAAAAATGACAGAAAATATCATTGACATCGAAAAAGTAAAAAAAAATCACAAGGCAAAAAAAATCACAAGACACCTACAGAACTTACAGAACCCACAAGTTGTGCCTTAAAAGGCATAACTTATTCCTATATAACTTTTGTTGGATAAGACAAAAGTTCTCTAAATTTATGCTTTCCAAAATTAGCTCAGAGTTAAAGATAATTGGGTCCACAAATTTTTATTAAATGAAAAGTAGAGACAAAAATTAAAAATCATCTCTAAATAAGGATAATACAAAAATGTTGTTATAGATGTGTATATATAAGAAAGTTACATTTTTTTTAAAAAGGGACCATTAGAGCCTGTTTGGATTGACTTTTAACTTATAAAAAAAATATCACGCCCCGAGTCTGCACCCTGGACGTGGCCGGCACTCAGAGCCACAAGTTCCCAAAGCGAACCCTTGGCCTGGCTTACTACAACTCAAGATACTTAATATTTCATAAGCAGAAGATATAAATGAAGTAGACAAGAACATTGCATAGAATAAGATTCTCAAATAATAAGAACACTAAAATAAACTAAAATAGTGCAACCGACCCTAAACATTCAATACTACAACTCACCATCTAGTCTATGAAGCCTCTAATACTAAAATAAATAATTCACCGGGACAAGACCCACGGCTACCTAAAAGACTACTAACAACCCTAACTTCTACTAATAAGCAAAATAAATTAGAATCCCCCTAAAGCAAGGAGGTCTCACCAAAGGTGGATGTATAGGCTCCTACGGGTGCGTCTACTACTGGTGTAGAACACTTGTTGAGCCTGCATCATATAAAGATGCAGCACCAAATAGCATCAGTATATGGGAATGTACAGTATATAAATGGAGTGATTAATATAATAAACTAGAGCTCCAGTACAGGTTGAAAGAGTAAATAATGAATGTGAACATCATCTAACAGGTAAAGCATGCAAGAATTTCCAACAATAAAGATTTACAAAATAAAATGCATCAAAACAACTTCTGTTTATATGGGGAGTTTCTCAAACCGACAACTATCACATGAGTCTCATGATGATACAATGTTGCATCCCAAGTGAACACGCAAGTGTACGTGATCGTGCAAGTAATAAAGTGGCTCTTGTGAGCCGAATAACGATGCCACAGGAACTTGGTATTTAGCAAACGATCTAACTTAATTATTACTATTAAAGTTAAACAAGTGCAATTCGTAACCAAGAAGAGTTTGAGTTTTGCTTAGATAAACTAAATACTAGAAAATAACAACGATATGAAATTCGGAAATGTAAACAATATATTGAGAGATCCAGGGTTGAGGCTTTTACTTCACATTCATGCATAATTATGGTTTCTAGTCGGCGTTAGTGTTTATCGTGATTGTTGATCTACGGGATTGATATTACAACCCGGGAATTATCATCCTCTAAATCATCTCCCAAATTAATCTCACAACTACATCGTTGAGCGGGTATGTAAGTCTTTATTTCAGATGCATTAAACTATCTTCCTGTTTCATCAACCAAGTGGTGTGTTTAGGTATATCGCTATCCTAACTGCAAATCAGCCTTCACAATAAATATCTAATAGTTAAAGACATGATCCACACTCCCTGCATTCTTCATTCCGTCCCTCAACTCCTATGGTCAATTCGTTTTGAAACTTAGATTTATCCTAACATTCATGACGCTTTAGAATAATAAAATAAGAACGCAAGAACAATCACATAACTTGATAAACAAATAAACCAACTATAAAATCATAGTTAAGAAATTATGTTGTAGCTTCAACCCTATAAAGAGGGTGTTTAGCCACTCATAGTCTTACAAATAATCACCATATATGAGTTCATAAAGTAAAACTACAAGAAAGAAAAGTTAAAGAACAAAGAACCCTAGCTTGAGCTCCTTGATGTCTTGTATGCTCTCCAATTCGTGTGTTTCTCCAAAGATGTGTGTAAATGTGGATAAGTAATAATTTTATAGTGTTTTCTTTCGTCCATAGGCTGTCCCATAAGAATCATATGCATTGACAACATTGCCCCCAACTTAAACAGAGTTAAAACCCGATTTTGGACGTTTTAGGGAGGGGTCGCGTTGCGTGGCTGGACGCAGGGCCAAACCAGTGGACCTCCATGATAGGGTGGGCGAGTCTGACCCTACACCTCAGCCCTGAGGTGTGCGGCACATGGCCCCCTCCAAACGTGAAGGATCGTCTGCCTTTCGCTCTCTTCTCCTCGTGCACTTGTTCCTTGATTCCCCACTTCTTGCGGCTTATTTGTAGGCTTAATTTAGCTTCCATCGATCCTAAAATGGTCTCCTACAACAATTCATAACACACATTAGTCCATTCAACATAATAGAGCTTATCAAAGTACACTAGAATACGCATTGCTCAAGCTAGCAAGGCTAGTTTTCTCGTCTAAACTCTATTTGATCATTTTGACTCTTGACTTGTTTCAAATGAACCTTAAACACTTTAAACATGTAATTTAGCAACCAAATACACACATACACAATATATACCTCAATATCATACCAAGTTATCCTCAAAACTAAGCTAAACGTGCGTAGATAATGACACTTAGGTGCATAAATACGCCTAAGATCACCACCCCACACTTAAAGCCTTGTTCATCCTCGAACAACTCTTTACACTAATCACCATCAAGGAAGACTCTAACATTAATGTTAACACTAATACACTCAAGCTAGAACTACAATGACTACATGAATAGCAAGTTCTACATTCGGCATGCCATATTACAACTAAAAACACATGAATACTACTACACGACTCCCTAGCCTCAAGAATTGACTCTACTCAATTGGCAAACTCATGCACATTACTCAACAAAGAGATCATATAAGTCACCTATCAATTATCAAACATGCAAACTCACCACAAGAGAGTTACTCATATTCACTCACACCTATGCAAATTATCACAAGAATGGGTGCAAGAATCGAATTTTGGTCACTCTCACAAAGAATTCACATGTCACATATGATGAACCATAAGCTTTCCCTTAGTGTAGTACTCCACTAATATCAGAATGTCAAAGCTCAATATAAAGTAGGACTTTAAGGGTTGTAATGTAGGCTAAGGGACGAGTAGGAACTATTTGGTCAAGAATAGTGACTATCTTCCCTAAGCACTTTATTACATCACACTTTACATTGAACTCATCTCCAACCAACCTATTATTACACCAATATTATCTTCCCAACTCTCTTTTGTTTTTGCCCCATCTTTTTAAGTTAGCTTACACATCTTAGGTAGAGAGTATTTGCTATCAACACATGAATCACTTTTCCTTTCATTCTATTACTCTCTACCAACCAACACATAAATATTTTCAACACACCAAAAGCTAGTTCATTGGGATTCACTTCATGTTTTCCTTTTTCAATTTTTTTACTCCTTAGCATCTTAATTTATTCACTAAAGCGCTTAGGAGTTTTGTATCAAATTGCAGGCAATTGAAGGAAAAGGAATAATCTAAATATGAGGCTACCAAAGAACAGGCTAAAGTCTCAACGGGGCTATCTAAGGTTATGCACAAGGGGTGGATAAAGAAGGTCTAAAGCATGGCTATCAAAAATGCCTATATCATCTCCTAAACTTCACATTCTTTATTTCGCTTTGCAAACACACGGGGCAAGTTCTAGACACTAAAATGCAACATGAAATAAAAAAAACCTCACTCACACTTGTCACATGTTCAAATCAAGTAGGGTATTTATAGACTCTCAACCAAACAATTGCACGAATTCACCTTTAAGCCAACATCACAGAAGAGTCAGATAAAAGAGCCTAGGTGTCTCACAGTGGTCATTCAATTTTTTTCATACCATGCCATAAAATTAAACACCAACTTACAACAAGTAATCATGTATAGCACCTAGCAAGAGCATCTCTACTTATTCCTAATGACAAAAAAATTAAATTTACTCCTAAAAATCAAAAAGGGATACTGGGTTCAAAGGGCTTCCCCCCAGAAAAGAACCAAAGAGAAAAACCGAGGGGTGGGTGAAGTGTGCTCCTACTTAACATACAAAACATAAAAACTAAGAAAAAAAGATAAAAATCTTTTTGTAATTTTTTCAATTTAATCAAAAAAATTCAATTTTATCAATAACTTGAAAATAAATAAAAATAGAAATCCTATAGTGCACATCACCCTAAACAAATCGGAAGATTCCCACCCCACACTTAAAACCATACTTTATCCCCAAAGTATAATTTAAACGTCAAGTTAGAAATACTCCCTGAGGCCTCTAGGCCTAGCTAGTAGCATCATGTCCATCAACGAGGTCTGGAGGACCCCACACTTAGTGTGTTCTATGCTCCTTAGCTAAGATCTCGGGTACTCAGACTTCTCTTTAACCTGTTGACACAACACAAAAACAACACCAAAAGTGATACTAAAGAAAAACTAAAAAAGAATAAAAATCCTACCTTAACTTGGGTTGCCTCCCAAGCAGCACTTGATTTACCATTGCGGCACGACTCAGATCACAATTCTCATTCCTATTCTCTCATTATCTTCCTCCTACTTGGGGCTCATCTTCTTTTTCTTTTCAGACCTCTAGAGTTCTCATGCTCAAGGTCTGGGGCCTTCCTCACACCTACCTTTTTAGCGTTTCATTTAGGTCCTTGGGATTCAGGCTCTTTTGGCAAATTTGGCAGCTCCATGAGAGAGTCTAAAGAGGTAATTAGAGGTACGCTCTTCTCCACCCCACACTCATCCACCTCCATAGTTGTGATCATGCATAGATCTTTGTAGTGTAAGGGTGTGTTGAGTGTTGTGTACACTCTGAAGGTCACCTCTTCATCATTCAGCCTCATCTTGAGTGTGCCCTTTCTTACATCAATCAGTGCTCCATCAGTAGCCAAGAATGGACATCCTAATATGATTGGAACCCTTTCATCTACCTCATAATCAAGAATAATAAAGTCAGCAGAAATAATGAACTTACCAACCTTAATTAGAACATCCTCTATGATTCCTTCAGGAACCACTCTGGTTCTGTCCACCATCTGTAGCACAACCCAGGAATGTCTTAGCTTCCCCAACCCAAGAGTTTTAAATAATGATAAGGGGATCAAATTGATGCTTGCCCCCAAATCACTCAAGGCCTGGACTACATCACCTTCCTCAATTTGTATAGGGAGGGTGAAACTCGCAGGGTCCTTGAGCTTTTTGGGCATCTTTCTCATGACCACAGAACTACACTCTTTAGTAACTGCCATAGTCTCAATGTCCGCCAATCTTCTTTTATTCTCCACTACATCTTTCAAGTATTTCTCATACTTAGGCATTCCCTGCAAAACATCTAACAAAGGAAGGTTAATGTGAAGTTATCTGAACGTGTCAGTTAACTTCTTAAAATAGGCATCCTCTATTGCTTTCTTAAGCCTCTGTGGGAATGGTGGTGGTGGTCTGTTGCGAGGTTGCTCAATCGGCTTCTCATTAGGGAACTCGTACTTCTCTTTTTTTCCAGCTTCCTTAGACTCAGCCTGCTTCTCTATCTGCTTGGAAGTGATCAAGTCTTCTTGCACCTCATGATAGGTGCATCAATCATATCTCTACCACTCCTCAAGGTGATTGCCATCACTTGCTTTGGATTTTCTGTATCACTAGGCAAACCCCCTTGAGGTCTTGTATTTTGCACCTGAGCTAGCTGTCCCATTTGAACTTCTAATGTCTTTGTGGATAATTGCTGATTTTTTATGTCAGCAACCATCTATTCTTGCTCAGCAGTAATCTATACTTGATTGGCCATGATCTTCTTCAACATCACCTCAATATTGCTGGCCTGAGTGTTTTTCTGCGTACCTTGCTACTGTTAAGCCTGATTACTACCCCAAGAATAGTTGGGCTGACCCTACCAATTTCGGTTGTAGGCATTACCATAGTTTGGAATTCCTTTTTGTTCATTGCCTATAAAATTTATTGACTCCAGATTCGCTCCACATAAGTCTGGTGAATGACCACTCAAACCGCAAGTTTTGCACCAAGTCTGAGCCTGCTTCACTGCATTAACCTGAGATTGAGGTTGAGTCACACTCAACTTGTTGAACTGAGCCATCATTTGGGTCTAAAAACTGGCCAACTGTGTCGCTAATGCTGTGACACTATTTAACTCATCATCTTTGCAGCCTTCTTTACTGTATTTATGGACATGTCACCATTCTACTCTGGATTACCTTGTGCAATATGGTTAAGGAGAGTATATAGATCATCATAGGTTTTCTCCAAAGCTTGACCACTTGTCGTTGAATCTAGCAAAATCTTTGTATTATGGTAAAGACTTTCTACAAAAGTGTGAGCTAATACCTTATTCGTCTGCTGGTGATGTGGTCAATCCCTAATAAGAGACTTGAATCTCTCCCATGTATGATAGAGATTCTCGTCTGGTTTCTACTTGAAGCTTAGAATCTCACTCCTCAACTTTTTAGGTAAAGGATTGGATGAGGAACTTCTTTGCTAAATCATCCCATGTTGTGATCGAATTTGAAGGTTCTTCCTTCAACCATTTCTTTGCTTCTCCCAATAGTGAGAATGGTAAAAGTGTGAGCCTCACGTAGTTTGTGGAGACTCCTGTGGGATTAAATGTGTCACTAATATCCAAAAAGTTCTATAGATGAACATGTGGATCTTCATGTGACAAGCCTGTAAATTGTGCATTTGTGTGCAACAATTGCACCATATTCTGCTTTAGTTCAAATCTACTTCCTGTGGCTGGCTTTTGAATGCAAGAGGTCACATTGGTTACGAGTGGGATTGTCATTTCGCGCACTGTCCTATGAGCTGGTGCTGGTTCCTCCGCTATAACTGCAGGAATAGTCTCAGCCGGATGAACTTGCTGGTTTTAATTGAGAAGTGCTACTTCTCCCAATGCTTGATGCAAGTGTTGCTCAGGTTCAGGAAGTGGGTCAACCAGTTCCTTATCCCTTGCCAGCTTGCTCAAGTTTAGAACCTGTACCTACAAGTTCAGTAGCTAAGATCAAGTTGTTAGCACTTATAAAACAAAATAGTAAAAACAAAAATCAGACAATCGCTAATTTACAAGTCCCTAGCAACGGCGCCAAAAACTTGTTGCGTCCCAAGCGCACACGCAAATGTACATGGTCGTGCAAGTAGTAAAGTGGATCTTGCGAGCCGAATATCAATCCCACAGGGACTTGGTATTTAGCAAATGATTCAACTTAATTATTATTATTAAAGTTAAACAAGTGCAATTCGTAACCAAGAAGAGTTTGAGTTTTACTTATATAAACTAAATACTAGAAAATAACAACGATATGAAATTCGTAATGTAACCAATATATGGAGAGATCCAGGGTTGAGGCATTTACTTCACATTCATGCATAACTATGATTTCTAGCTGGTGTTAGTGTTTATCGTGATTGTTGATCTATGGGGTTGATATTATAACTCGGGAATGGTCATCCTCTAAGTCATCTACCCAAATTAATCTCACAACTACATCGTTGAGCAGAAATGTGAGTGTTTAATTCAGATGCATTAAACTATCTTCCCGTTTCATCAACCAAGTGAGGCGTTTAGGTATATCTCTATCCTAACTGCAAATCAGACTTCACAATTAATATTGAATAGTTAAAGACATGATCCACACTCCTTACGTTCTTCATTCTGTCCCTCAACTCCTATGGTCAATTCGATTTGAGACTTAGATTTATCCTAAAGTTCATGACGCTTTAGAATAGTAAAACAAGAACGCAAAAACAATCACAGGACTTGATAAACAAATAAACCAACTATAAAACCATAATTAAGAAATCATGTTGTAGCCTCAACCCTAGAAATAGGGTGTTTATCCACTCATAGTCTTACAAATAATCACCATAGATGAGTTCATAAATTAAAAGTACAACAAAGAAAAGTTAAAGAACAAAGAACCCTAGTTTTAGCTCCTTGATGTCTTGTATGCTCTCCAATTCGTGTGTTTCTCCAAAGATGTGTGTAAATGTGGCTAAGTACTACTTTTATAGTGTTTTAGGTCGTCCATATTCTGTCCTATAAGAATCATATGCATATACAACTTTGCCCCCAACTTAAACCAAGTTAAAACCCGATTTTGGACATTTTAGGGAGGGGTCGCGTCGCGTGGCTGGCCGCGGGGCCAAACCGGTGGACCTCCACGATGGGGTGTGCGAGTTGTACCCTCTACCTCAGCCTTGGGGTCACTAGTCTGACCCTCCACCTCAGCCTTGAGTTGTGCGGCGCATGGCCCCCTCCAAACGTGAAGGATTGTCTGCCTTTCGCTCTCTTCTCCTCGTGCACTTGTTCATTGATTCCCCACCTTTTGTAGCTTGTTTATAGGATTTATTTAGCTTCAATATATCCTCCAATGGTATCCTATAACAATTCATAACACACAGTATTCCATACAATAGAATAGAGCTTATCAAAATACACTAGAATACGCATAGCTCAAGCTAGCAAGGCTAGTTTTCCCGTCTAAACTCTATTTGATCATTTTGACTCTTCACTTGTTTCAAATGAACCTTAAACACTTTAAACATTTACTTTAGAAACCAAATACACACATACACAATATATACCTCAATATCACACCAAGTTATTCTCAAAACTAAGCTAAACACGCATAGATAATGACACTTAAATGCATAAATATGCCTAAGATCATACAACATCCTGCTTATGTTTCCAGATTCATGCTATACCTTTCCATGATAAATGACAAAACTTATCTAATGGATCCAAACTGAGTCTCTTTAGGGCTATTGAGGAATCATTCGGTTTGCGGAATAAACCTATCCTACACTAGTTATGTAGTTTTAAAGTTTGGGTTACTTGAACCCTTACCCGTATTATTGCTCAATACTCCTCCCAGAACAATGCAATTATTCTCAATAAATCTGTAAGATGTCCCTCTTTAGGGGAAAGGTATAAATTTCTTTCTTTGAGTCAAAGCTCAATAATAATTCTTCAAGTGATCTTTGTTTTCTAAAAATCACTTTACTTGCCTTAAAACTAGCTTTGCTTTCTTTCTGAAATCATGCTTTTGGAACTGAAATGTGCTTACTTGAACCATTTCTTGAAGATACTTTCTTTAACTGAAAATTACTTTTCTTAATGAAAACAATGCATAAAACAATATATCAATACTTTCAAATACTTTAGCTAAAAGGGGTTCCTGTGGTAGAATGATGTAATGACCCTCTAGGTAATTTTCTTGTTTGTCATACTTTATTTGTATTTTGAGCTTTTCCATAATGGCTACAGGTCATTTATGACTTATCGGGACTGATGGTTTGATTCCTGGGCAATTCATTTATGTTTTAAGCCCATTTCCTTGTTTTGGAACTCTTAAGCTGGTAGAATTGACTTTGGTCAACAATCGGATAAGACGACCTCACATGGAAATTCCATCAGTATTGTTAGCTCTAGAGCGTTGACTTGGGCTATAGGGACCTTTTTTTTGGGTTGAGAAGTCGGCAATCTTACAACTTATTAAGCCTTAAATCATAAATTATTGCCATGTTTTGATGAGATTTAGAGGTTCTTATGGCCTTTATTGATATGAATGCAGGTACTCTTGGTCAAAAGAAGAAAATACGGAATTGGACCTAAAAGATCTCAAAAGAAGTTGAAGTGTGACGTTGATCAAGAGAGGTAAAGATTTTGCCAAGAGGTGCAGCCGCCGTGTGACATGCATAATGCCTAGTGTGGTCCGCACCACCCTTTCCATAAAGATCAATGGAAGAAAAAAAATCTGCTATGGGTGAGCCCGCCGTGCGATACGTACAATGCCTGGTGTGGTCTGCACCCCACTTTGCACAACATCCAAAATTTGGTTGGAGTCACTGGTCTAGTGGGACAGAGTTATGCGATGCGCACAATGAGACATGCGAAATGCACATCGTGGCACACAGCTCCTGAGAGGCATTTTTGTCCACTTTTATGTGACAATTTGGGAACCTTCTAAAACCCAATTTAGGCATAGTGTCTGAGAGTTTTTGAGTATTGAACAAGTTTTTCTCTCCCAAGGAAAGATAGAGGGTTTCACTCCATTCTCTCCATCTTCAACCTTGGATTCACCATTTTTGTATTATTGAGCTTGGATATTGGTTATTAGCTTCTTTAATGAAAGGGAAATTAAATTACCCATCTGGTATCTTCTCTATTTCCTTTAGCATGAGTGGCTAGTCTCCTTGTCTAGGGGTGTGTTGATGATGCATGTTTGAAATTGGGTATGGGTCTTGTTTAATTGTGCTTATAATTGCTACATTGATATGGGTCTAGTGAATTCTCCATGCTTTAACTCTAAAATTAATGACTGCAAACATTAACTGAAATTACTTGATTGTGTTCTTGCTTGAGAAAGAAGTTCATAATTCTGAATGAGAATTCACTAGTGGGTACTTGGGATTTTCACCTAGATTGAGGCTAGAAATAGTTCAATCTCCATAAAATGCTCATTTAAGAGTCTAAGCTAGAAATAGTGTGACTTTCCCAAGCCTAAAATTGGTTAGTTATTGTTGAAACCATGGTGGTTGAACAAAGACCATTGGAAATATGATTGTTGGATCGAAAGATTGAAATTCACAATTAAAACCAATGCTATCTATGTTGTTTAACGAGAATTTACACAATTAAGAAAGTACCCTATCCCATGCTTAAGTCTCATCAGAAACATACCCTTAGTCGTCCTCTCTCTTGATATAAATCCATTTTTACTATAAGTCTTTAGTTGAATTGCAAATTGTGACAAATTTCCCAATTCCTTATTTTCCCCACAATTTACTTTTTATTGTTGTTTGAACATTGACTTTATTAGTGATTGATATATGATAATCTTACAGGCGACTCTACCATTTCTCTGTAGGATCGACCCTGACTCCTGTTGGGAATTATAAATTTTATTTTGCTCTGATGATCGCTGTCACCTCCGTATATAGAATGTTACTTGAGCGTTATAAAAAATGGCAACATTGTCGGGGAATTAGTTTTGAGTAGCCTTTTTGATTGACATTTGAAGTCATTTTGTGAGTTTTTATTCACTTTTTACTTTGTTTATTATTTTTGATTATTGAGCAGGCCGCCCATGAGCGAGGTGGGCAACAACAAAAGTGTTGAAGGATTCATGGACGTAGCCCCTGAGCCTGAAATTCAAAGAGGGGTAGGTGCAATTTTCCTACCTCCCACAGTTGGGAATGCGGTGTTCCATGTCACTAGTACCATGCTCCATCTCATACAAATGAAGGGGTTGTTTGGAGGGGTTTCATATTAAGATGCAAACAGGCATACCCGGAATGTCATCAAGATTTTTCAGCCCTTTATCTTCCACAACATTCCCCAAGAATCCATTTGGCTTCACTTGTTTCCTTTCTCTCTCACGGGAGAAGCCACGGCATGGTTAGAAGAGCTTACAAAAGGATCAATTATTATATGGAATTGTCTTGTCGAAGCATTTATGGTGAGATTCTTCCCTCCCTCAAGAATGATGCAATTAAGGGATGAAATCACTAATTTTTGTCCACTCCAAGACGAACCATTAGATGAGGCGTGGCTGATATTTAAAAAGTAACTCTTGTTGTGCCCCAATCACGGATTGCCGAATGATGTCCTTCTCCAAAGCTTTTATAGGGCTTTGAATTCAATGAACAAGTCCCTGGTCAACAACCTCACGGGTGGTACCTTCATGGATCAATAATATGATATCGCCTTGGCTCTTCTAGAAATAATGACCAAGACGAATTGTGCTTTGCACACAAGGGAGGCTAATGTTCCCATGAGTGTGACCTTATCTATATTGACAAATAAAATGTGCCATAAAGATGAGGAAAGAGATGAGGCTATGGCAAAAATGCTAACACAAATTGATCTCTTGGCCAAGCACGTGATGGGACCTGATAATACTAAAAGTATAAATATGGTGAGTACTCTGGATCTTTGAGCAAGTGAAGAGGAGGTGTTCACCATCGTGGATAGAAAAATTTGCTACTTTTTGATGGGTTCTCATCCCAGGTATTATCACCCGAGGGATGATAATCAAGGTTGGATTAAGGATAAAGAGCGAGATGGAAATTTGAGGGATTATGACAAAGAGGGTGATAGATACAATAACCAGAGTTTTAATCCATATGTGTCTCTTCTTAAGACTGATACTACATTTCAACCTTCTGTGAGCAATCTCGGGTGATAAAAAATTAAAGATATGTTGTCCTGTGTCTTAAAGAAGGATGAATCAACTGATAGCAGAGTAAAGGATCTTAAGAGAGAAGTGTCAACCCTTCACCAAATGGTGAGCTCACACTCGGCTTCTATCAAGTATCTCGAGGCGCAAATAAACCACTTGTCTACTCAAATGAATCCTCGGATGAAGGGGACGCTTCCTAGTGACACGACAGCGAATCTGAAAAATAATGGCCATGTTATGGCTATAATCACAAGGAACGGAAAGGTGAGTGGTGTAGTAAAGAAGCCTAGTGTGGAGGTTGTTGTAGAGCTGACGATTATAAGTGAAGCTGAGATTGTGAATGAGAAGAATGATGAAGATCCAGAAGTTGGGGTGAAGCTTAGTGCACCCAATGTTCTTGTGAATGATGATGCTTATCAAAAGGAGAAGGAGGCTAATGCTCCTTCTCAAGTGGCTATAGATATTGAAGAGAAGACTCTTAATGTTCCAAGCATTCCACCCACATTACCTAAGAGATCTCCTCCATCCCTGCAAAGATTGGCCAAAAAGAAAGAGCAGAACTAATTCAAAAAGTTTGCTGACATTTTTAGCAAACTTTCTATTAATATCCCTTTGGTCAAGTCTTTAATGCAAATACCCAGGTATGCAAAGTTCATGAAGGAGCTTCTCAAGAATAAGCGTGTTGTTGATGTGGGTATCATTGAGATCTCGTAGTGCTGTGATGACAAGTAATATTGCTACAAATCTGGAAGACCTGGGCGTATTTACCATACCTTGCACCATCGGGCTATTTATATTCCGGAAGGCATTCTGTGACTTAGGGGCGAGTATAAATTTAATGCCCCTAGTGATATTCAAGAAGTTGGGTTTGGTACGCCCAAGCCTACATCTATGAGGCTTCTCATGGCCGATAGGTCTATCAAATTCTCGGTACGAATCCTATTTGATGTATTGATCAAGGTTGACAAGCTCATCCTACCGGCCGATTTTAATATTTTGGATTGTGAGGTGGATATTAAGGTGCCCATCATATTGGGGAGACCATTGTTGGCTATGGGGAGAGCCTTAGTTTATGTAGAACTCGGAGAGCTCAAATTTTGAGTGGGGAGTGAGGAGCTGGCCTTTAATATATGCCAACCCACAAAGCCACCGAATGAGTTTTGAGTGGTGTCCCTGTTAAATGTTGAGGGAAAGTTTGAGGATGCCCATGATGAGAGTGTGAAGAATAAAGTACCCCAGCCTTTGATGTTGCCAACTGGGCAACACATTGATATAATGAAGGTGTTGATGGAGCAATTCCCTTGCTTGGAATGGGGCCATGCTAATCGAATTGGCAAGCTCTCCGACAATAATTGGGGATTGTGGTACTATCGTTGAGCCGCGATGTAAAATCAAGTGCTTCTTGGGAGGCAAACCAAGAGTTTTACTTTATTTTTTTGTTACCTTTTGTTGTTTTTAGTGTTTTTAGGAATGCATAATGAGAAAAAATGACCAAGCGAAAAAAGAAGACAACAAGGGAATGTGTGGAAGCTCGAGCAGTTCACATAGTCAGTTATGCACATCGCACGGGGTAACCCACCCCAAATTAGTGAACTAGAATAAAAATTGAAAGTTAGAGGTGATGTGCGCTCGGCTGTGCATTTCGCACAAGCCCTTGTGCGCATCGCACCTCCACCGCACCACCAATCAGAAAGCTGGGTAAACTTTGGGAACAAATTTGGCTGGTGCAAAGTGATGTGCAAGATGCACAAAGGTATGTGTGAATCGCACATCGCGGTGCACCAAGGCAAGTTTTAAAATTTGTTTGACCTACCCATTGACTAACCCGAACCAGAGACCAACCCGGTGACTTTTCTTTTTCTTTTTCCCCTTTTAAACTGCCACCCTCTTCTTCTTTTCCATATTCTCCCTCAAAATCCTCCATAACTCCATCATAAATCCTCAAAAATCCCTCAATCTTCTCCTAACTCTTCTCATTCTCTCACCCAAGTCTCCACCGCCACTCATCACCGCCATCGTTGTTGTCTCTCTCTGAGCAAAAAAAGTTGGATATCCATTGTTGCCTTCAAAAGCTTTGATTTTTGCTCCATACCTTCTAATATTTACTTGTAGTAAGTTCCCCAACGTTAAATATATGTTTTTATGTTGATTGGGAACTCATATTTTGAAGCATGCTCATTAAATCTGCCATGTTGATTTTGGGTGAGATCCAAAAAATTTGGGTCCGTAATTAACTTGGTAGAACTTGAAGTTATGATGATACATGTTGTTTGTGGTAATTTTTAGCCTTAAAAATTTGTATTTTGGGTGATATTTGAGTAACCCACTTGTGTTGATGCATGATTTAGCCCTATGATAGATTGGGTGACGTAACTCTTAAGGGAAAATCGCCATCTTCATGAGGTTTGTGTTAGAATGTGATGTTTGGGGCTGAAATTGTTACTACCATTGTACCCATGTGTTATTTTAGTTAAATATGCTATTTGGGCCACTATTCTTGGTGGGGGATGTGAAATTATTGTTGTTGAGTATGCCTTCTGATTTGTGAGAAGGCTTGATGTTCCCAATGATAGACAGGGTAACGTCCTTCTTAAAGGAAATCATTAAGTTCTTCTTTTATTTTTGATTATGTTGATAGATTCCAGGGAAGTCTGAGTACCCGGATGATTTGGTTTGGTCATAGCATGCTTTGCCCTATTGTTAGTTGTTGGTGTTGTTGCTTGGTGCCAAGTACTTATCGCAGATCTTGCTCTACGAATCACATGTGTAACACACAAGAACATAAGAAACCAAAAAGTTCCAACTATTTCCTTGTGTGTTTCGCATGCAATGTGCAGATCTTGATGTGCGAAACGTACAAGGCACCGCACACTGTAAAAGTGTAGCTAGTTCACTGGCTTGAGGGGTGAAGTATGGTGCGACATGCACTTTAGCTGGTGCGATCCATACAAACTTTTGCAACCTAGAACAGAAACCAGTATAGGTTTTTGGTAGCTCATGCGAAGTCACATGCGATATGCACAACCCTTGGTTCGGTCCACACATGGTTTGCATGAGCCACTAATCACCTGTTTGGTTTCCTTCTTCTTTGAATTCCAATTTCTTTTCATTTCTTAACTTCTTATAGCATTTTGTTCTTGTAATTAGTTCAAACGTGCAAGCATATGGTGAGTATAAGCATGGTGCTTGCCACTAACATTCATTTGCAGGAATATGGCCCCTAATAAGCATCATCGGAAAAGTCATGCTATGAATCAAGATTCAACATTCGAGAATTTGGGTGTCTCTATGCAAGAGGAGGGGCCTTCTGAATCAGAAATCCAGTTTGGTCTCAAAGGAATAGAGGCCTACTATCTTACATTTTGGGAAAAGCGACCATTCTTGGAAGAGAAAGGGTTTGATATGGAAGCCTTTGAGGCTGATTTCCCAAACATACCCCATCAGTTTAGTATAAGAATCTGGGATAACTTTGCCAAAACCCCCGGTCTGTATTGCCTGAGCTGGTGTAGGAGTTCTATGCATCATATCGGGCTAGGCAAGATATTCTACAGCATAAGGGATCAACAATCAAGCTCCCGTGCCTTGACTCAATTTTTGTGTGGGGCAAGGAAATAGATATTACTCCAGCAGCCATCCATTTTGCTATATGGGATGATGTGCCTATTCCAAAGTCACAATATTTGGAATGTGTGGCTACAAAAGAGGACCAATACGAGTGGGTTGTGAGTGTTATTGTTGAAGGAACCCCTCTTTGGGCCATCTCAAAAGGAACCATCTATCGATCAGATCTCAAGTTTGAAGCTGGGATGTGGTTAGATTTTGTATGCGCACGACTCATCCCAACTGGTCACAAAACTAAGGTGACTATAGAGATGTCCATTCTCATTGCTTATATCATTTCTAGCCTCTCGATACATGAAGGGTAGATCATTGCCTAACAACTCAAGTGGAGAGCTAGACACGAGTCCACCTCCATGGCTTTTCCTATTCTAATAATCTTGATATGCTTTCAGGCTAATTACCCTCGGTTCTGTTCATTGGACACAATTTTCAAAGCTACTAGCATGGTTCACTTAGAGACAAAGAGAGATAAAGATGCTCCGCATGTCAAGAAAATATGCCTCACTCAAACTCCAAGTGCCATGGGAGGCAATGCAGATGCTGAGATTGTTGCTCATGATCATGTGGACATTCCATCCCCTTCTCAAGAAGCATCAAACACCAACCATATGACTTCATAAGCCATATCTACTTTGGGTAATTTTCTTAAACTAGCTCACTTTGTTAGCCATAATGAGGAACGCCTGCACAAGTTGGCTAAGGACATTCTAAACTTGATTCAATACGCCATCAAATCGGCCCTGAAGCTGGTAGTGTCGAGTGTAAGTAAGTTTTGTGCTAGAATGGATACCATGGAAGTAGATGTATATGAGCTTAGGCAAATTATACCATATGTTGAGCCAAAGATCTCTAATTGGGATCTTAATCTATCGGCCCATAATTCAAATTCACCTCCAAGGGTTGATACTTCACCCGATGATTGGTGTACGGGCTGGGATCCGAATGAAGAAGAAGGCACATCTGGTATCACAGAAATGATTGAGCCAACCTTAATGGCTTTCGATACCACAGTACCACCTACCCAGCACTACCCAGATTACCATGACTCTGATATGCCAGAATGGAGGCATCAGCATAAGCCCAGCTGGGCCGCTCCTCCTCCTTCATACCATGAATTGATAACTGCACATGATAAGTGGGAGGTTGTGGAGACTTATGGCCTCCTTTAGGTGCTATGGGATTCTTTAATTCCATCAGTGGAAGGATTTCAGATACACCCAGAGCATGCCTACATCCCACCACCGGCATCACCGGTACCTTGATCTCCTAGGCCACCTTAGCAGTTTTACTCGAAGAGGCATCGTCATCACCATTAGTATTACCAGGGACTTTTTGCACTCATTCTTATTTGTATAATTTTATTTGTGCATCAAGGGTTATGCTTATTTTAAATCTGGGGGTCTGTAATTATTGATCACTCACCTTGTGCTTGATATTTTGTCCTTGCCGGACCTTTTATGTGCTATTTTGATGCTTTAATGGTGTCCTCACCGGGCTTGATGTTTTGAATTTTGATTTTATTGCGCTAGTGCCTTCACCGAGGCTTATTTTCAAATAACTCATGAGCGCTTAAAGTTGTAATCGCCTTGTTAATAATAGAGTAGCAATAAACTCCAAGGGTTTTCTTAATACCACGGTTATTTTCAAAGGAGCAAATATTTATTTTATTTTTATTTTTCTTTTGTTTTTGTGTCGAACCAGGTTGGTGTTTTCCTATGATAGATTGAGAGGTAACTCTTTTAAGGAAAAATGCCAAGTTTTAAGATTTAGATTGAGTCCATGCTTTTCTTGTCTTGAAATGGACCCACCAAAAATATTTCTTGGGAAAAAGTTTTTGAAAAATGAAGGAAAGAGGGAAAATGAATTTTTAGAAAAGCATTCTCTTGTCATGACTTGCACACTTTTGGTTTGGCTTGATCGATTCACAAACAAGTGTGTAATGAACTCGGAATAGCTTGTCAAAAGTCATTTGTCCCAATTGATTTTGAGACTAAGGTTGAAAATTCTTGTGATGTGATCCCTTGTGTGGTGAGGCTATCCTTTGATTCTTGTACATATGTGTTGTCTAGAACTTGCCCTGAATGTGATTCAAGGCAAAATCCTAGATGTGATCGAGCTTGGAAGATGATCTTAGGCCCTTTTTGAATAGTCACTTCATCCAAATGACTTCTCTTGACATTAATCATAGTGAACCCCTTTGAGCTTGTGACCTTTCCTTGGCACCTTATTAAAACCTTGACCCTTTTTGAAACTTGTATTCTTGTACCCATCCTCCCTAGTGGCTCAAAAGTTAAACATAAGCTAAAAGCCTAAGTTTTGGGGGGAAATTGAAATGATAATATAGGCAAATGCCTAAGTTTGGGTGTGTATGTACTCAATGTGGAGAAGAAAAGGAATGTACTTCAAGTGCAAGGTAGCACCTTATATTTGAATTGAAATTGCTCCAATAGACCAATGCAATGAGCAAATTGAAAAGAAAAGAATTGGTGCTACCAAATGAAGGTGATATAAGGAGGTTGAATGATCAAATTGAAGGGAATATCTTGGGTTTTGTGAGGGAGAAATAAGATGAAGTCAAAAGTTTGAAAATGTGAGCGGTGTTCGAAATGATAACAAAGAGCATTAGGGAGGTTTAGTCACTTGAGCCAAATGAAATCCTCACCTTAGCCTTAGCCAACATCGTAACCCGCAAGTCCTTAGTGAATTCAAGCTTGGTCACTCTACATTAGTGGCGATTTACATGAAGGGAAAGCCTATGGTTTGACATGTTTGCACTTGAATTTCCTTGAGAGAGTGAGAGTCTTTTTGGTTCTCTTATAATCCCTTGTATTGTGAATTACATGATTGCGAGTAGGATTCTCTCTTGTGGTGAGTGGCATCATACACTCGAATTGAAATATAAAGTCTCTATTTCAATTGAGAGGAATGAATGAGACAAGTTGTATGGAAAATCTCGAGGCAAACCTTGATGGTGCACGCCAATGACTTGAGATGCTTGCTAATCTTGTTTTGATTGACAAACTACCTTGATTTTGAATGAGAAATGAAGTCATTTTGATGAAAGTTTTGAAATGATCATTTTCCATAAGAATGTGGTGGTCCAAATTGAGATGAGCATTGTAGTTAAGTCCTTTGTTTGAGTCTTTTTGTTTGTTATTTTTCATAGTTTTTAGGATAGATTAATCGTGTGTGCCTTGATTAAGTTTTAGAGCATAATTCATTCCTTACCTTATGAGTATCTTGCTTGAGGACAAGCAATAGTTCAAGTTTGGGGGTTTGATAAGTCAGTAATTGTCACAACCCGATTTCTCGGTCATGATGGCACCTACAACCCCCGGTAGGTGAACCAATCCCCGTAGCCCAAGACAGTTAGTAATGGGCTACTATCTAAAAAATAAGGGAACAAGATGAAGAGAATAGATAACAGGAATATAAATATATACATATGCGGAAACTAAACCAAACCCCAAGACCTAGTATCATAGTATAGAGCCAAAACTACATACATGGAGTGCAAACGATCCAAAATAATATATATAGATGTCTCTGAATGGTAATAGAGTACATAAAGCAAAAGATAAACTAAACCTAAGCTCCGATTGCCAAGAGCTCACCCTCAGTCTGAAGTAGTCCCCAACAGATCTCCAAGCACGAATCACAATGATCTAACAGTGATGGCCCAAGCTAGGATCTGCACCCAAAGATGCAGGGATTAGGGTGAGCACTAAATGCGAAGCATAAGGTACCTAGTAGGTATCATAGGCCGACTGGGCACATATAAGATAAAAGCGTAGTAACAGACAGAATAGAAGCAAGCAGTCACAGAAATCAACGAAGGTACACAGGAACTAGCCCAGAGGGAAATCAACAGAACCACATGTGAGGCCAGTAAGCAGAATATACACACCATAGGCACAGGTGGAAGTAAGAAATAACGCACCTGGGGTCCTTGCAATAACAGTGTATACAAAATAAGTTTACGAAATGGACGGTATACCGGTAACCTCAAGTGTAAGAAGAAGAGAGAAAGAGTAATGATAGGCATGCTCAGAGATATGAATCAAACTCAACTAATCATATCAATCTCAAATCCAGAAACTAACAGTCTAGCAGTAACCAATTTCATACTTAACCGTAACAGGGAACAATTCTGTAAGTAAATAGCAAAATTCTATCTATAGTCTCCCGGCCGCCCATACAACCGAGGAACACAAACAAGTGAAAACAAACTCTCCGGCATCCCATACTACCGGAGCGTACAATCAACAAACAACAAACAAGGGTGGAGCCTTAAACAATGAATGATATGATGCATGAAGATCTCAAGTGAAATGGTATCTCTGTATGTACCTCCTCCGGTGCCGATCCGGCCCAGCAGGTAGGTTCCATGGAAGGACACTGCCCGTATACCCCTACTCCACCGTATACCCTTCCTCCGGCACACGCAGCCTGAAGCCCCAGGCCCGGATGGCAAGGTCCATGGAGGTCCCTGACCCCATACTAAAACTCAGTATCAAAACATATCATCCGGAAGCAAGTCCGGGTTCAAGATAGAAACCCAGTCTCGAATATGCATGCCCAGACCCTGTCCAGGACTAAAGTAGTGGGAAAATATCTCAAAAACCCCTCCAAGGGTGCCCGGCATAACCGGGTCTAAACAGTAGAAAGTCATCTCAGGTGCTCGGTCCGACCGAGGCTAAAATCATCACAAGTAGCAAGAAAACTCAACTAGCACCCCGGCCTTGCCGAGTCTAGCGTTAATCGTATATATAAATCATAATTTTTACCTTCTTTTACCCAAGAATATTCACAAGTTAAATCAAACCATTTCCAATTCATTTCCATAAAAAATGGGCCCCCGGGGCCATGCAAGGTTTAGAAAATAGTGCCAGTAGGCCCGAAGCCAAAACCGTAGTAAAACATGGATAAAACCTCTTTATATGCATGAAAATGGTATGATCAAACACAATAGCTGCCCAGCAGCTCACAATCAACCTATCGACCCTGCACAGGCCCACAGCTACTCAGCAAGCATAACCAGCCTAGAAGGATAATTCTATGCCCGGGACTCGCGGACATTCCCAAAATCCCACCTTCTATGTTCCAGAGTCAACAAGGCCTCACAGGACCACAAGGGTAAATAAAATATATCGGCAAATACTACAAGCAACGGAGGAACAAAAGTAGGCGGACATGAATAAAGCGGTCGAGGTCTGTGGTACCAACCTAATAAACCAACCCAAGGATGCCCATTAATACAATTTTATCCTATATATGCGGAGTCTAGGGAAAATAAACCGTAACCTACCTGTCGTCCGATGACAAGCTCGAACCTCTCCGAAAAGAAGCTCCGAAACGAAATCAAACTTGAACTCGGGCTTGAATAACTTGACGTCGATAATTGATTTTCTTTCGGTGATCGAACGAGGTGTCAACGTAGTTTCTTTCCACAAACTGCTCTCCACGGTATGAACATATATACATAATTTGCAACTTTCGCTGACAATATATAACAACATTACCTAAGCTAAGTTAAGGATAAATACTAATATTATTTAATTAATTAATTAACTAATGTATGCCACTAATCCTAATATGAAAAGCCCACCACATCATTACAGGTTGTTGTCAACTCCCTCCACTTCCACGTGGGTGTGGGGTTGACACACCCAAGGATATTTTTGTTCCGGTATATACATACTCGGGTATTGCATAAGTTCGTGGTAAAATAAATATAGCTTTTTGAATATACCATAATTAATAGAAAATTATTTCAAATAAAACCTATTATATTATAATAATAATTTTTAACATCACTAAATTTACTATCTCCGTTAAAATATTACAATGTATAAAAACCTTATAAAATAAATACATATACAATTATATCGTAACAAAATATTTTTCATAAACTTTTAAAATATTTTAAAAAAGGTAATAATAATATAACTTTTTACCAAATTCAACTTCCAAATAAAATATTTTCAAATACACGCGATGTTAATAAATTCTCAGACTTAGGCTCGCAATTCACCATCGCACGATTTTGATACTCAAGAACTCTCTTGGAACCCTCCCTTATATTTTCTCACTGTTTCAAAACTGAAATGGCATTTTAAAACATGAAGTTGAGGCTTCAAATCGAGTTTGACCCGACCCGGTTCGCGACCCGATTCGCAACCCGGTTCCTGCCAGACAGTCCGCGGTAAAACAGTCATAACTTTTTACTCCGCAATCAGTTGGACGTGAAGTTTTGTGCGTTGGAAACTAGACTTGTAGACCTTCGATTTGGTATTTCGGGGGACTTCTAACTCTTTATATATTGAGAGAAAATCTCCGAGATATTTTACCCAAAGTTCAGAAAATTTATTAAAGAAACTTACGATAACTTTTGCCGACTTACTTGTCTTCAAAACTTATCATGCGACCAAACAAATGGACCCGGAACTGAACTACCGGTCCTGACAAGCCTTAAATGACTTAGGGCCGCTACAAACAAGCTCTAACGGCACAAGGAAAATGTATACGTGGAAATGACCGGAAGGGTCATTACATCATCCACTACTAAAAAGGACTTTCGTCCTCGAAAGTCAAGGTCAAGGGGGTACCTGAAGGCTCGAACAGCTGCGGATACTGAGCTCGCATATCTCTCTCGGTCTCCCAGGTAGCCTCCTCAGCTGGACAGTGCCTCCACTGAACCTTAACAACCGGGATCTCTCGAGACCTCAATCTCCTGACATCTCTGGCCAAAATAGTTGCCGGCTCCTCAACAAAGGCTAAACCCTCATCCAACTGAACTGAATCCCACTGCAACATATGAGACTCATCTGGGACATACCGACACAACATCGAAATGTGAAATACAAGATGTATAGCCGAAAACATCGGAGGCAAGGCTAGCTGATAGGCAATGCTACCAACCCTCTGAAGAATCTCAAACGGCCCAATGTATCTGGGGCTAAGCTTGCCCAGCCTACCAAATCTCATCACGCCCTTCATAGGCGATACACGGAGAAATACCAAGTCACCGACACTAAACTCCAAGGCACGAAGCCTACGATCAGCATAACTCTTCTGCCTGCTCTGAGCTGCCCGAAGTCTGTCCTGAATCACTCGGACTCGGTCTAAGGAATCTCGAAGCAAATCTGTGCTCTGTGGCCTAGAACTAAAACCATCAAACCAACCTACCGGTGATCTGTAACGCCTGCCATACAAAGCCTCAAAAGGTGTCATGCTGATACTCGAATGGAAGCTGTTATTATAAGAAAATTCTGCCAAGGGAACAAACTGATCCCAAGAACCTCCAAAGTCAAGAATACAGGCCCGAAGCATGTCCTCCAGAATCTGAATGGTCCTCTCGGATTGGCCATCTGTCTGAGGGTGGAAAGCGGTACTAAGATGAACCTATGTACCCAAATCTCATTGAATAGCACTCCAGAACTAAGATGTGAACTTAGTGCCGCGGTCTGAAATGATAGAAGCTGGGACCCCATGCAACCGAACAATCTCACAAAGGTAGATCTGAGCTAACCTCTCTGCGCCATAAGAAGTCTGAACCGGCAAGAAATGTGCTGACTTAGTCAGCCTATCAACAATCACCCATATGGAATCAAACCCACGAGAAGTAAGAGGCAAACCAACAACGAAGTCCATAGTAATCCCTTCCCACTTCCACTCAGGAATGGGAAGTCGTTGCATCAAACCACCAGGTCTCATGTGCTCGAACTTAACCTGCTGACAGTTCAAGCACCGAGATATGAACTCTGTTATATCCCACTTCATACCACTCCACTAGTAAAGTTATCTCAAGTCTCTATACATCTTTGTTGTGCCAGGGTGAATGGAGTATCTAGTACAATGTGCCTCATGAAGTATCAACTGAATCAAATCACTAATCCTCGGAACACAAAGGCGACTTTCAAACCTCAGAACCCCTTCAGAATATAGAGTAGCCCGACTGGTCTCACCCTGAACAACCCGATCACGAAGGTCACACAACTGCTGATCCTCAAACTGACGGCTCTGAATCTGATCAATCAAAGTAGAACGAACCTCAACACTGGCGAGAACTCTGCTAGGATCCGACAATCAAAGCCTAACCAAAACGGTTAGCCAAGGACTGGATGTCCAAGGTCCTGTGCCCGTGCGCGCGTGCGTTGAAGAGCTCGACTTTTAAGAGGTCGGCATCACCTAGCTAACGCTCTTCCTGCACATACGTACTCAGATCCGCTCCCAGTTACCTAACTTCTCGCTCTGCTAGACTGTCGCGCGCTGACCGTCTCGACTACAAGATAGAGATACTTCTCTAGTAAACACGATCACACTTACTGTGTACCGACTAGCCTCAGCTGAATACATACATATATAAGTGTGTGAGTGCGGTCTGGACATATCGCCCTCATAGTGCATCATCATTTCGTGAAATGAAATCTCACAGTGAACTTCGCTCCCTCCCTTCATCCTGACTCGGCTAGAAACTACCGCCGCTAAGCTCCTGCTAACTCATTGAGTGGAGGCTAGTTGCGCTCTCACTTCAAGTTGGCAGTCGATGTCTATTGCTGATTACACGACCTTGCTGCCATCACACACAACCAAGACCAACCCCAGAAGTATCACAGTACACGGAGAAGCTCTGACCCTCTACCGGCAAAGTCAAAATTGGAGCTGAAGTCAATAAGGCCTTAAGCCTCTGGAAGCTATCCTCACACTGATCCGACCACTGAAATGGGACATCCTTCCTAGTCAGCATAGTCAAGGGTGCTGCTATGAAGAAAATCCCTCAACGAACCGTCTGTAGTAACCTGCTAACCCAATAAAGCTGCGAACCTCAGTAACAAGTAGTTAGGTCTAGGCCACTCACAAACCGCTGAAATTGTCTTTCCCGGATCAACCCTAATCCCATCCTTAGACACAAGTGCCCTAGGAATGCAACTGACTCAAGCCAAAACTCGCACTTTGAGAACTTGGCATAAAGCCGATGATCTCTCAAAGTCTGGAGTATAACCCTCAAGTGCTGCTCATGCTCATCTCTACTACGCGAGTATACTAAGATGTCGTCTATAAAAACGATCACAAATGAGTCCAAATACGGGCCAAGAACCATGTGCATCAAGTTCATAAAGGCTTCGAGGGCATTAGTCAACCCAAAAGACATCACCAGGAACACATAATGGCCATAACGTGTCCTGAATGCTGTCTTAGGGATGTCCTCCGCCCTAATCCTCAACTGATGGTAGCCAGACCTCAAATCAATCTTCGAAAACATGACTGAACCCTGAAGCTGGTCAAGCAAATCATCAATCCTCGGCATCGAATACCTATTCTTCACTGTCACCCTATTCAGTTGCCGATAATCAATACACATGCGCATCGACCCATCCTTCTTCTTCACGAAGAGAACAGGAGCACCCCAAGGTGACAGACTAGGTCTAATAAACCCCTTAGCTAACAGATTCTGGAGCTGCTCCTTAAGCTCTCTCAACTCAGCAGGAGCCATACGGTAAGGAGAAATAGAAATGGGCATGGTGCCCGGCTCTAGCTCAATAGCGAAATCAATATCTCTCTCGGGTGGAAGGCCTGGCAGGTCGGTAGGAAACACATTGAGGAAGTCTCTAACCACAGGAACAAACTCAGGAGAAGTAGGGTCACCACTAACATCTCGGACATATGCTAGATAAGCTAAACACCCACGGGAAATCAACTTCCTAGCTCGAAGACAAGAGATGATCCCAGATGGTGCATGGCTAACAGAACCCTGCCACACAACCGGGGATACACAGGGCACAGCTATGGTAATGGTCTTGGCATAACAATCCAAAACCACACGGTGAGGGGATAACCAGTCCATGCCCAGTATCACATCAAAATCTAGCATATCAAGAATCATCAAATCACCCCAAGTCTTTGAATCACCAACAGATAACATACAGGATCTCACAATCCGATCCAGTACTAAAGAATCTCCTACTGGGGTTGAAACAGAAACAGGAACAGATAATGGCTCACTAGCCAACCCCAAACAAGGCACAAAGTAGGCAGATACATATGAACAAGTGGATCAAGGATCAAATAAAGCCATAGCAGACTGATGGCACACAGAAATCGTACCTGTAATCACAGCATCTGAGGCCTCTGCATCTGGTCTCCTAGGGACCACGTAAAACTGACGACGACCTCCACCTGCCCGACCGCCATCCCTACCACCTGCTCTGCCGCATAGAGCACCACCTCTACTCTGATGACCACCCCCTCTAGCTGGGGGCTGAGCTACTCGTAAAGGCTCGGCCAACTGAATTGTACCCTGCTGAGGGAAATCTCTAGCAAAATAACCGATCACACCACAAGTAAAACAAGCCCCTGGCGGCCTACTCGGTCGAGATGAACCAGCAGATCCCGCATAACCACCACGGCCTAATGCCCCAGAAACTGTACCCCTCGAAGACTGGCCGCCATAGCCCTGATGGCTGCTCTGACCCTGCTCGAACTGGTACTACCGAAAGTCTGAAGGGAAGCCTGAACCGGTCGGCTGGACTGACCCTGGTGCTGCTGTGGCTGATAATTCCGGCTCCACTGGCCAGGACCTCTACCATCATATCTGGAACCACTATAAACACCCTGATGTCGAGGCCTCTTATCTCTGGACCCCTGATCATGTCGCTGTAAGTCATCCACAGTGCGGTCATAGTCTACAATAGCCTGGAATGACCGACCACTGGCAATCAATATCTCAGCTGGCTGCCTGATCTCTTGCCTCAAACCCCATACAAATCTGCAAATCCTATCTGCCTCGGTAGGAATGATTATAGCTCTGAACGGTGCTAGCTGATGAAAGTGGGTCTCATACTCCGAGATAGTCGTAGACCCCTGCACAAGGTGAGTAAACTGCTCCCTGTGATGCTCCCGATCACTCTGGGGTAGGAACTTGGCCATAAAGGCCTCATAAAACTCAGACCAGGTCAAAGGAGTGACGACGGTGGTCTACAAGTAACCTGGGCCCTCCACCATAACTTCGCTGGGCCCTCCAACTGATAGGTAGTATAACCAACCCCGTGAGTCTCCAACAAACCCAAATGATGCAACATCTCCTCACAGGTAGTAATAAAGTCATGTGGATCCTGTCCAGAAGTACCAGCAAACCTCGGAGGTGCTAACCTCAAAAACCTACCCAACGCCTTCTGCTCTAACTCTGTCATAGATGGGCGAGGAACAAGAGGTTGTGCAACAGATAGAACCGGAATGACCTCCGCATTGTGAGCCATAGTAGACGGTTGCGCTCCTAAGCTCTATGCACTCAGGGCTGCCCCCTGAGCGGATGTCTGCGCTACCTCAGAAGGCCGCTCTCCAATCACACCCAAAAGCTGTAATAGTAATCCCTGAATATCTGGAGACTGAGCTACGGCTGGAGCTGGCACAGAAGTGGGCACTGGAGATGGTACTGGAGCTGGTGCTGGAGCTGGTGGTACCTAGGCTGCCCCCTGATCCACATGCTACTCGGGCTCTATCTCCACCCTAGCAACTCTAGCAGGTGCCACTGATCGAGGGCGTCCTCGACCCTTAGCTGGAGTGGGAGGCTCATCTCTGCGTGACGCCAATGATCTCGTACGAACTATCTGCGGAAGAATGAAGTAGAACAAATGAGATCTCCAGAAACTTCAAGGGTTCTACGCACGACACAGAAGCAAGGAAAGAGTCAAATTTCCTAAAATATCATTGTAGCCTTCTAAAGATTGAGTACGGACGTCTCCGCCCCGATCCGCAGGACTTTACTAGACATTGGCTCCTATACCGATGACACCGGTGAACCTAAAGCTCTGATACCAAGTTGTCATGACCCGATTTCTCGGTCATGATGGCACCTACAACCCCCGGTAGGTGAACCAATCTCCGTAGCCCAAGACAGTTAGTAATGGGCTACTATCTAACAAATAATGGAACAAGACGAAGAGAATAGATAACAGGGATATAAATATATACATATGCGGAAACTAAACCAAACCCCAAGACCTGGTATCATAGTATAGAGCAAAACTACATACATGGAGTGCAAATAAACCAAAACTATATATACAGATGTCTCTGAATGGTAATAGAGTACATGAAGCAAAAGATAAACTAAAGCTAAGCTCCGATCGCCAAGAGCTCACCCTCAGCCTGAAGTAGTCTCCAACAGATCTCCAAGCACGAATCACAACGAGCTAACGGCGATGGCCCACGCTAGGATCTGCACCCAAAGATGCAGGGGGTAGGGGTGAGCACCAAATGCGAAGCATAAGGTACCCAGTAGGTATCATAGGCCGACTGGGCACATATAAGATAAAAGCGTAGTAATAGACAGAATAGAAGCAAGAAGTCACAGAAATCAACGAAAGGTACACAGGAACTAGCCCAGAGGGAAATCAACAGAACCACATGTGAGGCTAGTAAGCAGAATATACACACCATAGGCACAGGTGAAAGTAAGAAACAACGCACCTGGGGTCCTTGCAATAATAGTGTATACAAAATAAGTTTACGAAATGGACGGTATACCGGTAACCTCAAGTGTAAGAAGAAGAGAGAAAGAGTAATGATAGGCATGCTCAGAGACATGAATCAAACTCAACTAATCATATCAATCTCAAATCCAGAAACTAACAGTCTAGTAGTAACCAATTTCATACTTAACCGTAACAGGGAACAATTCTGTAAGTAAATAGCAAAATTCTACCTACAGTCTCCCGGCCGCCCATACAACCGAGGAACACAAACAAGTGAAAACAAACCCTCTGGCATCCCATACTACCGGAGCGTACAATCAACAAACAACAAACAAAGGTGGAGCCTCAAACAATGAATGATATGATGCATGAAGATCTCAAGTGAAATGGTATCTCTGTATGTACCTCCTCCGGTGCCGATCCGGCCCAGCAGGTAGATTCCATGGAAGGACACTGCCCGTATACCTCTACTCCACCGTATACCCTTTATCCTGTACACGCAGCCCGCAGCCCCTGGCCCGGATGGCAAGGTCCATGGAGGTCCCAGACCCCATACTAAAACTCAGTATCAAACATGTCGTCTGGAAGCAAGTCTGGGTTCAAGATAGAGACTCAGTCTCGAATATGCATGCCCAGACCCTGTCCAGGACTAAAGTAGTAGGAAAATATCTCAAAAACCACTCCAAGGGTGCCCGGGTCTAAACAGTAGAAAGTCATCTCAGGTGCTCGGTTCGACCGAGGTTAAAAATCATCTCAAGTAGCAAGAAAACTCAACTAGCACCCCGGCCCTGCCGAGTCTAGCGTTAATCGTAAAACTGGTGATTTAAAATATAATTTTACTTCCTTTTACCCAGGAATATTCACAAGTTAAATCAAACCATTTCCAAATTATTTCCATCAAAAACGGCCCCCCCCAGGCCATGCAAGGTTTAGAAAATGGTGTCAGTAGGCCCGAAGCCCAAATCGTAGTAAAACATGTATAAAACCTCTTTATATGCATGAAAATGATATGATCAAACACAATAGCTGCCCAGCAGCTCACAATCAACCTATCGACCCTGCACAGGCCCACAGCTACTCAGCAAGCATAACCAGCCTAGAAGGATAATTCTATGCCCGGGACTCGCGGACATCCCCAAAATCCCACCTTCTATGTTCCAGAGTCAACAAGGCCTCACAGGACCACAAGGGTAAATAAAATATATCGGCAAATACTACAAGCAACGGAGGAACAAAAGTAGGCGGACATGAATAAAGCGGTCAAGGTCTGTGGTACCAACCTAATAAATCAACCCAAGGATGCCCATTAATACAATTTTATCCTATATATGCGGAGTCTAGGGAAAATAAATCGTAACCTACCTGTCGTCCGATGACAAGCTCGAACCTCTCCGAAAAGAAGCTCCAAAACGAAATCAAACTTGAACTCGGGCTTGAATAACTTGACGTCGATAATTGATTTTCTTTCGGTGATCGAACGAGGTGTCAACATAGTTTCTTTCCACAAAGTGCTCTCCACGGTATGAACATATATACATAATTTGCAACTTTTGCTGACAATATATAACAACATTACCTAAGCTAAGTTAAGGATAAATACTAATATTATTTAATTAATTAATTAACTAATGTATGCCACTAATCCTAATATGAGAAGCCCACCACATCATTACAGGTTGTTGTCAATTCCCTCCACTTCCACGTGGGTGTGGGGTTGACACACCCAAGGATATTTTTGTTCCGGTATATACATACTCAGGTATTGCATAAGTTTGTGATAAAATAAATATAGCTTTTTGAATATACCATAATTAATAGAAAATCATTTCAAATAAAACCTACTATATTATAATAATAATTTTTAACATAACTAAATTTACTATCTCCGTTAAAATATTACAATGTATAAAAACCTTATAAAATAAATACATATACAATTATATCATAACAAAATATTTTTCATAAATTTTTAAAATATTTTAAAAAGGTAATAATAATATAACTTTTTACCAAATTCAACTTTCAAATAAAATATTTTCAAATATACGCGATGTTAATAAATTCTTAGACTTAGGCTCGCAATTCACCATCGCACGATTTTGATACTCAAGAACTCTCTTGGAACCCTCCCTTATGTTTTCTCACTGTTTCAGAACTAAAATGGCGTTTTAAAACGTGAAGTTGAGGCTTTAAATCGAGTTTGACCCGACCCGGTTCGCGACCCGGTTCGCAACCCGGTTCCTGCCAGACAGTCCGCGGTAAAACAGTCATAACTTTTTACTCCGCGATCAGTTGGACGTGAGGTTTTGTTCGTTGGAAACTAGACTCGTAGACCTTCGATTAGGTATTTTGGGGGACTTCTAACTCTTTATATATTGAGAGAAAAGCTTCGAGACATTTTACCCAAAGTTCAGAAAATTTATTAAAGAAACTTACGATAACTTTTTCCGACTTACTTGTCTTCAAAACTTATCATACGACCAAACAAATGGACCCGAAACTGAACTACCGGTCCCGACAAGCCTTAAATGATTTGGGACTGCTACAAACAAGCTCTAACGGCACAAGGAAAACTTATACGTGGAAATGACCGGAAGGGTCATTACAGCAATCTATCAACTTATTGAGCCTTAAATCATTAATTATTGTTATGTTTTGATGAGATATAAAGTTTGTTATGGCCTTTATTCATATGAATGCAGGTACTCTTAATCAAAAGAAGAAAATAAGGAATTGGACCCAAAAGAGCTGAAAGTGTGAAGTTGATCAAGAGAGGTAAAGATTCTATCGACAGGTGCGGTCGTCGTGCGATATGCATAATGCCTGGTGCAGTCTGCACCTCCCTTTGCATGAAGATCAATGGAAGAAGAAGAATTTGCTAAAATGTGCGGCCGTCATGCGACATGCACAATTCCTGGTGCGATCTGCACCCACTTTGCACAACACCTAAAATTTGGCTGGAGTCACTGGTCTACTGGGACAGAGCTGTGAAACATGCACAATGTGACGTGTGAAATGCATGTCGTGGCGCATAGCTCCTTAGGGGAATTTTTGTCCACGCTTATGTGACGATTTGGAAACCTTCTAAAACCCAATTTAGGCATAGTTTCTGAGAGTTTTTGAACAGTTTTTGAGTATTGAATAAGTTTTTATCTCCCAAGGAAAGATAGAGGATTTCACTACATTCTCTTCATTTTCAACCTTGGATTCACCATTTTTGTATTATTGAGCGTGGATATTGGTTATTAGCTTCTTTAATGAAAGGGAAATTGAATTACCCATCTGGTATCTTCTCTATTTCCTTTAGCATGAGTGGCTAGTCTCCTTGTCTAGGGGTGTACTAATTATGGGTATTTAAAATTAGGAATGGGTCTTGTTTAATTGTGCTTATAATTGCTAAATTAATATGGGTCTAGTGAATTCTCCATGTTTTAACTCTAAAATTAATGGTTGTAAATATTGATTGAAATTACTTGATTGTGTTCTTGCTTGAGAAAGAAGTTCATAGTTCCAGATGAGAATTCACTAGTGGATACTTGAGATTTCCGCCTAGATTGATGCTATAAATAGTTCAATCATTGGAAAATACCCATTTAAGAGTCTTAGCTAGAAATAGTGTGACTTTCCCAAGCCTAATATTGGTTGGTTATTATTGAAACCATGGTGCTTGAACAAAGACCATCAGAAATATGATTGTATGATTAAAAGATTGACACTAATAATTAAAATCAATGTTATCCATGTCGTTTAAAGAGAATTTTCACAATTAAGCAAGTACCATATCCCATGCTTAAGTCCCATCAGAAACATACCCCTAGTTGTCCTCTCTCTTGATATAAATCTATTTTTACTTTAAGTCTTTAGTTGAATTGCAAATTGTGACAGATTTCTCAATTTCTAATTTTCCCCCTAGTTTACTTTATATTGTTGTTTGAACATTGACTTTATTGGTGATTGATATACGACAATCTTATAGGTGACTCTACTATTTCTCTGTGGGATTGACCCTGACTCCCGTCGGGAATTATAAATTTTATTTTGCTCGGATGATCACTATCACCTTGGTATAGAGAGTGTTACTTTAGTGTTATCACAGGTCCCAAGGCTTCCAGACTCATTTTGGGCTATTGGGTTCCTATTTTGTAAAAATTGGTTCTTAGGTGTGGGGCTCACTTTTTGTTAAAATGATCTCTATTGAGAATTTTATCAATTTTGTTGAGTCTCAAATGTTGTTTTTGGTAGGGTAGCATGGTTTGTTTGTGTCCGCAGGACCCCAGATAATCTTGAGGGTCCATCCAGTGACTTCTTAAGTTGAAATTTTGCTGGTTTTGTTGATTGTTGTTGCAGCATTAGCCAACCCTTTGCCTACGCAGGGTTTGGCCACGTGTGCAAAAAAGACGCGTCGGGCATCACTACCTTTACCCTTTACCTATGTGTGGCCCTGGCCGCCTACGCGAAGGCCACATGCACGGTGGCCAGCCCGCATACGGACAGAAAGCATGTCAGGCCCCGCCTCTCCTTGACCTTCGCATGCGCAAGGGCCAGGCTGCCTATGCGATGACTACGTGCGTGGTGGCCTGCACGCATACGCCAGCCTGGCCTGGCAGCTATATATATGTTTCAACTTCATTTTCATCTCCAACATTCCAAAATTCTCCTTTTGTTTTGAGCTTCTAAGAGTTAGTTTAAGAATGGTTTTCACCCTCAATCATTCTTGTAAGTCCTTCTTCATTCCCTTTTCCTTTTCTGTTATTAATTTATGTTTTATTCCATTTAAATTTTTGTTAACTCCTTGTTTAACTTTCTTGATCGAACTAACTTTAGGGCTATTTTGGACCCTGAAACGAGTCCAATTTGCGCTCAAATTTTGCGCATGGGTTTATAAACCTGCTCCAAGCATAATTGTAAAATTTGTTTTCCATTTTGTTGTACGGGCCCCAAGAGTCATTTTTTGACCTGATTTTTGGCTTGAATTTTTGTATAGCAATATGAGCATCATTCTTCTTGTCTTGACACCTAGTTTATGTTCTTGATAGCATGATAGCATTCCGAGGCTATTCGAAAGGGCAAGGCACACAAGTGACAATTCGTGCTTGCAGTTTGGCCCCGAGGTAGGTTACGGTTTATTTATTTTAGACTTGGCTTAGTTAGATCTTATATGTTATGAGTTGAATAAATGTTAGGCTAGGTTTTATGTTAGAATTAGGTTTAAATCTTATTTTATGCTTCTGTTTGGCCATTTGGAACTGTAGACAAGAACTACCATGTTATCCTTAGTATAGGAGCTTGTAGAATTGTCATGGCTAGCCTAGAATCCTTAGAATAACTTAGGTGGGTTTTAGAGGCAGGGTAGGTGCTTTTACTTGTTTTCCTTGCTTTATTACCATTTCAGCCTATTCTTTTCTATATTTGTGTATCTATAGGCCCGAGGCCATATCCTGGATCAGATAGAGTTCCTGGTCAGTTATCTTGTTTGGAGGGTGTTTTACCCTAGTTGATTTGACATTCTCTAAATGTGGCATCATATATCATACTGCATTACATGGCAAATGGTTTGAATATGATGGAAAATGAGATTTTGGTTCAAATGTGAGGTTTTTACTTAACCACTAGTTTTCAAAAAAAAGGAAAGTACCACTGTTTATGCAGGACCGCGGGATGTTTCTGAACCTACTCTCCATTTACTTTTCTATTGCTGAGCCCGAGGTATGATTCTAAGAAGCTCAAGGAGCACATATCTAGGTTTTACTTTTATGCATATGTTGATGAGCTCGATGTTATATTTTGGGCGCCTGGGGTACCAGATACCGGGTTTTTACTTTCAGCATTGGCCATATACCGCATCATATCGTCCCATGATGCATTGCAATGCATTGTCTATGTGTACTTGGAGTGCTTTTGGCCTTATTATCATTATTATCTTCACCTTCAGTTTGGATAGTTTTATTTTCTATTGATAACTAGATTTAGGTGGATCCATGTAGTTAGTTTACTTTCTTGTGTCTTATAATATATACTCCCTCCATCCCAATTTATGTGAGTTACTTTGACTTGGCACAAAGTTTATGAAATAAAGGAAAACTTTTAAAATTTATGGTCTAAAATAAGTCATAGATATTTGTGTGGATGTAAATGATTTTATTAAGGATAAAATAGGAATTTGAAAGTTAAATTATTATTAAATATAGAAATGTGTCATTCTTTTTAGGACTGACTAAAAAGGAAAATGAGTCATATAAACTGGACAGATGGAGTATTATATTTCTGAGCTCGAACGGCCTATGATGCCTACTGGGTACCCATTGTTTTGGTACTTATACTACACGCTGCATCTTTTTCTGATACAGCACATAGTACGAGCCACCCTCGTTGACCCTTCAGTCGTTCATGGCCAGCTGCTGTTTGGATCACAGTGAGCTTCCAGCGTTTGGATATCCTTTACTACATTCCATCTACATATTTATCTATATTTTCTTATTTTGGATAGACAGCTCATGTTGTATAGCTATTATGTACTTTATATGCTCTTGTACCGGTGACACCAGGTCTGGAATTGGTCTTGTAGATGTTTTGTCGTCTTGGTCACTTTGAGGCCATTTTTGTATATTTATTATGTATGTGTAATGTTGCACCCTTCTTGTATGTTTCCTTCCCGCTTTACATTATTTAAATTATTTTACTGTACTTTCACATTATTAGGTTGGCTTGCTTACTGGGGGCTTTAGTAGGTGCCATCATGGCCTGATTTTGGGTCATGGCAGAATGGTATTAGAGCTTTAGCTTCACCAGTAATACATGTATAAGAGCAAGGTGTCTAGCAGAGTCTTGTGGATCGATACGATGACATATGTATCCTATCTACGGGAGGCTATAGGATATTCCTAGGAAAGATTCCATTTTGTTTGATTCCTTATCGTGCTTTCTTGACCTTATCAACTTCTAAATATTGTTGTTTCACTCTTCCTCAGATGGTTCAGATGACATCAGCGACAAGTGAGGATGAGACACCTGCGCCTACAGTTAGAGCCCCAGCTATGGGATGGGGTAGAGGTTGACCTAGAGGATGAGCTAGGGGATGGGTTGTAGTGCCAGTGCAGGCTCAAGCTAGATTACTATCACTAGAGCTACATATTAGGGTTGAGAAGATGCATTATGAGCCGGAGGGTGTGGGGCCAGCCCAACCCCCAGCAGGTTTTGTGCCTACACCAGTGCTTCAGGATACATTGGTCCGTCTGCTTGGGTTTCTTAAGGGTATGTCACAGCCAACAGCTTCACCTGGTACTCTAGTTAGTTCTCAGATCAAGGGCAAGGCCCATACTTCAGCCCAAGCAGTGGCACAGGGTTCAAGAACGTAGCCTGCTACTGTGGATCCCTGATTAGAGGTGTTGCTAATCCCTACAGTTATTCCACATATTTCAGCTAGGTCAGTCATGTCTTTTAAGAAGAAGAACATGCTTGGTAGGTTTCTACGATTGGGTCCCCCGAGGTTTTCTGGTGCTCCTAGGGAGGATGCGCATGAGTTTCTGATTAGTTGCTAGGAGAGATTGCATAACCTTGGGTTAGTTGAGTTGAACAAAGATGATTACACTGCATTTCAGCTGGATGGTCATCGAAATAGTGGTAGAGGTCCTATATAGCTTGCAGGCCAGTCGGGTCACCTCTGCTTACTTGGGCACGGTTCTCCACTAATTTCCTGAAGAAGTATGTATTACACAGTCTTAGAGAGCGGTTTATGGATGAGTTCACCAGGTTAGAGCAGGGGTCCCTGTCTATCTCAGAGTATGAGGTCTACTTCCATAAGCTGGCTAAGCATGCCACCATGATTCTTCCTATTGAGCACGAGAGGGTGCATCGCTTTGTTAGAAGGTTGACTTTACAGCTCTATTTGGATACAGAGGGTATGGTAGCATCAGTCTAGTCCTTCCTAGAGGTTATGGATCATACCTACACTATTGAGGGTGTACTTTGCAAGGCCCAAGGAGGTAGTGATAAGAGGCCTCTCTATCAGGGTGGTCACAGCGATCCATTATCCCAAGGTAGAGGATTCTTCGATAGAGGTCAACACCACTAGTGTTTTCAGTCAAGCCAGCCTATTCAGGTAGCATTGCAGATTACCGAGTGTCAGGGTAGCAAGGGTATGGTTCAGGATTCACGAGGTGCTTATTCTGATTTAGCTGGGTCAACACAGCAGGGCATAGTTAGTTGGGGTTGTTATGAGTGTGGCGAGTTAGGCCACTTTGCTAGAGAGTGTCCTTCAGTGAAGCATCATAGGCGACATGATTAGTCAGTTCAGGCCCCCAAGGCTCCAGCACCACCGGCCATAGGTGGTGTATAGGGTAGTACCAGGGTACTCGAGGTGGTCCTCAGTCTGGTAGATCATGTGGTCATGGCGGTCGGAGCCACATGTATGCATTTCCAGGACGACCAGAGGCTGAGGCTTTAGATTCTATCATCACAGGTACGATTTCCATTTGTCATCAGTCAGCTTATGCTTTGTTTGATTCAGGGTCTACATTCTTCTATGTATCTGCTTATTATGCTACCCGTCTAGAGTCTGCTTGTGAGCTATTGCCTGTGCCTTTGCATGTAGATACCACAGTAAGAGATTCTTTAGTATTGTATCATGTATACCGAGCTTCTGTGGTGACTATTTTAGGGTATGACATATGGGTAGACCTGGTTTTGCTAGATATGGTTGATTTTGAAGTGATTTTAGGCATGGATTGGTTGTCTCCCTACCATGCAGTCTTGGATTGCTTCGCCAAGACCATTACTCTATGGATGTCTAGTATCCCTCCTATAGTATGGAAGGGTGCCGATAGCCACATGCCGAGGGGAGTTATATCTTTCCTGAGTGCCTAATGGTTGGTTGGGAAGGGTTTCTTAGCCTATCTTGCTTACGTTTGTGATACTACTGCCACTACACCTTCACTTGAGTCAATCCCCATGGTTTGTGAGTATTTGGATGTGTTTCCTTTTGATCTACCGAGTCTTCCTCCTGATCATGATATTAATTTTTGGATTGATATTGAGTCAGGTACTCAGCCTATTTCTATTCTGCCATATCAGATGGCACCAGTCGAGTTGAGGGAGCTTAAGAATTAGCTCCAAGATTTGTTGAGTAGAGGGTTCATCAGGCCTAGTGCATCTCCGAGGGGCTCTGGTTCTGTTAGTGAAGAAGAAGGACGGTTCCATGCGTATGTGTATTGACTACAGGCAGCTAAATAAGATGACAATTAAGAACAAGTATCTGATGTTGCATATTGATGATCTGTTTGACCAACTACAGGGTACAGAGGTGTTCTCTAAGATAGACTTAAGGTCCGGTTATCATCAAGTGATTATTAGGCTGCGGACATCCCAAAGACTGCATTTAGGACTCGATACGGCCATTATGAGTTCCTAGTTATGTCTTTTGGGTTGACAAATGCCCCAGCAATATTTATGGAGTTGATGAACCGTGTGTTCAGAGCCTACTTGGATTCCTTCGTTATTGTGTTCATTGACGACATTCTCATATATTCGAGGAGTAGGAAGAGCATGAGCAGCATCTAAGAGTTGTACTTCAGACCTTGTGAGACTATCAGTTGTATGACAAATTCACTAAGTGTGAGTTTTGGCTTAAGTTTGTGGCACTCTTGGGGCACGTTGTGTACAAGGATGGGATTATGGTGGATACAGTGAAGATTGCGGTAGTTTGTGATTGGGCTAGGCCTACTTCTCCTACTGAGGTTCACAGTTTCATCGGGTTGGCAGGTTACTACAGATGGTTTATGGAGGGGTTTTCTTTAATAAAAGCTCTATTGACTAGATTGACTCAGAAAAATGTCCCTTTCTAGTGGTCTGATGAGTGTGAAGTGAGCTTTCTGAATCTCAAGGCCTTATTGACTTCAGCTTCGATTCTTACTCTTCAAGTCGAAAGTTAGGGTTTACTGTGTATTGTGATGCTTCTGGTGTTGGTTTAGATTCGGTGTTGATGCAGTAGGCTCGGGTTATTACTTATGCTTCTAGATAGCTAAAGGTTCACGAGAGAAACTACCCCACTCAGGACTTGGAGTTAGCAACAGTAGTCTTCGCATTGAAGATTAGAAGGCATTATCTGTATGGCGTGCATTGTGAGATCTTCACGGACCACCGTAGTCTTCAGTACATTTTCAGCCAGAAGGACCTAAATTTTAGATAGCGCAGGTGGTTGGAGTTACTGAAGGACTAGGACCTATCGATCCTTTATCATTTGGGCAAGGCAAATGTGGTAGCAAATGCCTTGAGCCAGAAGGCAATGAGTATGGGTAGCTTGGCATTCTTAGCAGCGGAGGAGCAACCTTTAGCCTTAGACATCCAGTCTTTGGCTAACAAGTTGGTCAGACTTGATATTTCTAACCCGAATCATATTCTTTCTTATGTTGAGGCTAGGTCTTTGTTCTTAGAGCAGATTCGAGCACAGCAGTTTGATGATGCAAGGTTGAGGACCATTCATGATAAAGTGTTGAGTGGCGAGGCTAGGAAGGCGATCTTAGATTCTGAGGGCAATTTGAGGATTGAGGGTCGTATCTGTGTTTCTAGAGTTTATGATCTAGTTAGGTTGATCTTGCAGGAGGCTCATTGTTCTAGGTATTCCATTCATCCTGGGGCAGCTAAGGTGTATTATGACTTGCAACAGTACTACTGATAGTGTGGGATAAAGAGGCATATCTCTGATTTTGTGTCTAGGTGCTTGAACTCTTAGCATGTGAAGTTTGAGCACCAGAATCCATTTGGTTTGACTCAGAGGCTACCCATTCTGGAGTGGATATGGGAGCAGATAGCTATGGACTTTGTAGTCAGGCTTCCACATACTTTGTGGAGGTTTGATTCTCTAAGGGTGATCATGGATAGATTGGCAAAGTTTGCTCATTTTCTACTAGTTCAGACTTCCTACAGTTCAGAGAGGTTGGCTCAGATCTACATCCGTGAGATTTTCTGTTTGCATTAGATGCTAGTTTCTATTATTTCTAACTGTGGTACTCAGTTTACTTTGTGCTTTTGGAGGTCTATTCAGAGAGAATTAGGTACCAGAGTTGAGGTTATCACTACTTTCACCCACAGACTGATGGTCAGTTAGAGCGTACTATTCAGGTTCTAGAGGATATGTTGGGGCCTGTGTGATTGATTTCAGAGATCAGTGGGACCAGTTCTTAGCCTTGGCAGAGTTCGCATATAATAACAGTTACCATTCCAAAAGTCAAATGTCTCCGTTTGAGGCTTCGTATGGTAGGCGATGCAGATCTTTGGTGAGTTGGTTTGATGCCTTCGAGGTTACACCATGGGGTACTGACTTTCTTCATGATTATATGGATAGTGTTCAGGTCATTCATGAGAGAATTTGCACTGCCCAAAGTAGAAAGAAGAGTTATGCTGATCGAAGGGTTTGAGACTTAGAGTTTATGGTTGGTGACCATGTGTTCCTTCGGGTGTCGCCCATGAAGGGCGTGATGAGGTTCAAGAGGAAAATTAAGCTCAGTCTTAGATTCATTGGGCCATTTGAGATCTTTCATAGCATTCGGGAGGTAGCATATGAGCTAGCCTTGCCTCCTACTCTTTCAGGTGTTCACCCATTTTTTTATGTTTCTATGTTATGGTAGTATATTCTGAATGAGTCTCACGTGCTTCAGTGGGATTTGGTTCAGTTAGATGAGTCTCTAGCTTTTGAGGAGGAGCCAGTTGCTATTTCAGACAGGCAGGTTAGAAAGTTGAGGTCCAAGGAGATTCCATCAATTAAGGTTCAGTGGTGGCATCGTCCTATCAAAGAGGCTACTTGGGAAATTGAGACTGACATGCGGACCCACTATCCTCACCTTTTTAAGCCTTCAGGTATCTTTCTTTCTTTAACTTTTGAGGATGAAAGTTCTTTTAGTAGTGGATGTTGTAATGACCCTCTAGGTCATTTCCTTGTTTTTCATGCATTTTGAGCTTTTCCATAGCGGCTACAAGTCATTTATGACTTGTCGATATTGACGGTTCGATTCCCAAATAGTTTGTTTGTGTGTTAAGCCCATTTCCCTGTTTTACAACTCTTAAGGCTGGTAGAGTTTACTTTGGTTAACATTCGGAGAAGACGACCTTGGATGGAAATTTTATCCGCGCTGCTAGCTCTAGAACATTGACTATAGGCTAGAAATACCTTTGGTTTGGGTCCCGAGGCTTCCAGAATCATTTTGGGCTATTGAGTTCCTGTTTGGTAAAAGTTGGTTCTTGGGCGTAGGGCCCACTTTTTGTTAAAACAAACTCCGTTGGGAATTTCATAGATTTTGTTGAGTTTGGAATACCATTTTTGGTAGAGTAGCATAGTTTGTTTGCATCTACGAGACCCCGAATAAATCCCGAAGGTCCATACGGTGACTTTTTAAGTTGATTTTTTGTTGGTTTTGCTGGTTGCTTTTGCAGCAATAGCAAACCCTTTGCCTACGTAGGGGTTGGCCGCGTGCGTAAAGAAGAGGCGTCAGACATCGCTGCCTTTGCCCTTCGCCTACAGGAGGCCCTAGTCACCTATGTGAAGGCCGTATATGCAGTGGCCAGCCCGAGTGTATGCAGAAGGCGTGCCAGGATCCATTTCCCCTTTCCCTTCGAGTACGTGAGGTCCAGGCCACCTACGTGATGGCCGCATGCATGGTGGCCAACCCACGTGAGCAAAGGTCGGGCCTGCAACTATATATATGTTTCAACTTTATTTTCATGTCCAACATTCCAAAATTCTCCATTTGTTTTGAGTTTCTAAGAGCTGGTTTTCACCCTCAATCATTTTGGTAAGTCCCGTCTAATTCCCTTCTCCTTTTCTGTCATTAATTCATGTTTCATTCCGTTTAAATTTCCATTAAATCCTTGTGTAAATTTCTTGATCAAAGTGGACTTCGGAGTTGTTTTAGGCCTCAAAACGAGTCTCATTTGTGCTCAAATTTTGGGCATGGGTTTATAAACCCTCTACAAACATAATTGTAAAAAAAAATCCGTTACATTGCATGAGCCCCGAGGGTCATTTTCTAACTCGATTTACAACCCAAATTTTTGTATAGCAATGTGGGTGTCATTCTTCTCATCTTGACACCTAGTTTCTGTTCTTGATAGCATGACAGTATTCCTAGGCTGTTCGAAAGGAGAAGGCACATGAGCGATGGTTCGTACTTGCATTTTGGCCTCGAGGTAGGTTACAGTTTATTTATCTTAGACTTGGCTTAGTTAGATCTTATATGTTATGAGTTACATGAACGTTAGGCTAGGTTTTAGGTTAGAATTAGGCTTATATCTTGTTTTCTACTTGTTTTGGCTATTTTGGGATCCTAGACTAGTACTACCATGTTATCCTTAGTATAGGAGCTTGTAGAATTGTCGTGGCTAGCCTAGAATCCTTACAATAACTTAGGGAGGTGTTAGAGGCAGGGTAGGTGCTTTATACCTCTTTTTCTTGCTTTATTACCGTTTCTGCCCATTTTTTTCATTATTGTGTATCTGTCGGCCCGAGGCCATAGCGTGGATCGGACGGATTTCTAGGTCAGTTATCTTATTTAGAAGGTATTTTATCCTGGTTGATTTTATATTCTATGAATATGGCATCATATCTCATACTGCATTGCATGGCAAATATTTTGGAAATGATGGAAACATGAGATTTTCGGTTCAAACATGGGTTTTTTTACTTAACTATTGGTTTTCGAAAGAAAGGAAAGTACCATTATTTATGTTGGTCCAAGAGATATTTTCGGACCTTTTCTACATTTACTTTTCTGTTGTGAGCCCGAGGTACGATTTTGGGCAGCCCAAGGAGCACATATTTGGGTTTTACTTTTATGCATATGTTGATGAGCTCGAGGTTATATTTTGGGCGCCTGGGTATCAGATACCGAGTTTTTACTTTTTGCATTAGCTATATACCGCATCATATCATCCCACGATGCATTGCATTGCCTATGTGTACTTGGAGTGTTTTTGCCCTTATTATAATTATTATATTCACCATCAGTTTGGATAGTTCTGTTTTCCGTTGATAACTAGATTTAGGTGGATCCCTATAGTTAGTTTACTTTCTGGTGCCTTAAAATATATATTATCTTTCTAAGCTCGATCGGTCTATGATACCTACTGGGTACCCATTGTTTTGGTACACATACTAAACTATGCATCTTTTTCTGATGCAGCACCTAGTAGAAGCCACCCTCATTGACCCTCTAATCGTTCGTGGCCAGCTAATGTTTAGATCGCGGTGAGCTCCCGACATTTGGAGATCCTTTAATACTTTTCATCTATATATCTGTCTATATTTTTATATTTTGGATAGACAACTCATGTTGTATAGCTATTTCGTACTTTAAATGCTCTTGTACCAGTGACACCAGGTCCGGGATTGGTCTTGTAGATGTTTTGTCTTCTCAGTCACTTTGGGGCCATTTTTGTATATTTATTACTGTTGGTATGTATATATATTGTTGGCCCCCTTCTTGTTTGTTTCCCTCTCGCTTTTCATTATTTAAATTATTTTACTGTACTTCTGCATTATGTTGGCTTGCATACTGGGGGATTTTAGTAGGCGCCATCACGGCCCAAATTTGGGCCATGATAAATGAGAATGAACCAATAGTAACACTAGGAATCACAACAACTTTAACAATAGGATAATCAATAAACAATTCACAGCAACAAGGAATTCGGACTAGATGAATTTGGGTAAAATTCTTATCTTTGATCTTACTAAACTGAAACTTAGACGTAGAGCGTGAAGAAGATCATGATTCCTCACTATGATTAACCTTACATACCTGAGACACTCCAAACTTCAATGGAGAGTTTCTAGAACTGGCTTGCGACCTTACTAACAGATTCCTTCGCTGATCCATAGGGTTTCATATCAAGAAACTCATTAGGATCCTTAGAGTAGGGTTAGAAATTCCTAAAATAGCCTTGGGATCAAAGGAGAAGGCTTACCTTGCCTTTTGGGAATGTTTCACATCGCCTAGGGTTAGAAAGAAACATTTGGATTTTAAAGATAAGTTAGAATCAGCTAAGGATTCTATTTATAGTTGCAGGAATCAAACAGTTCACGGGGGGGTCTACGAACCATAGACCTAATCTACGGGTCGTGGTCCTGGTCTGGGCTTTTTGTGGTCCCTTGAAGATGGTTCACGGGTGGCAAATAACGGGTCATAGATTTAAATGATGGGTTGTCCTGTCACTCGTCTTTTGACCCTGAGGATTTGAGGGTCCTTTGAATAGGGGCTTTTATAGGTTGGTCTATCGGTCGTGGAATAGGTGTACGGGCTATCAACCCACCCATAGAATTTCTTACTTTTTGTCACTACTCTAATGACGGTTCTACGGTTGATAAGACGGTATGTGGACCATAACTATGGTCCATCAAGTCATCCGTAGAAACCTTAGGGGAACAATATTTTAAAAGGGCATGAGTCACTCCACGGGTCATGCTTCTAGTCGATGGATCGTGGCATCAATCGTGGATTTCTGTGATAGTTCTGCGATAACTTTCTAAGTGTTACCAATATGCTTGTTTGGATCTTGGGGTATTACAATATCTCCCCCTTAGGATCATTTATCCTTGAATGAAGGTTAACCAGAGCAAATAGGCAACCAAAAGATCTCTCAACTACAATCTCTGAACTGAACTTACTAAAAGGGTCATAAACATAATTGGGGAGACCTAAGCATGAATGAAAATCATAGGAACTAAGAATACTCAATTATGAAACACAAGTGTTTGATCTGAACTAAGAGAAAGATCATTACCTTTAGCACCTTCTTCCTGAGGAGTGAAAAGATGTATCTGACCTTCATTTCCTCTTTGGTTTCCCATGTAGCCTCCTCAACGGACTGGTTCCTCCATAAGACTTTAACTGAAGCTACTTCCTTGGTTCTTAGCTTGCGAACCTGATGATCAAGAATTTGGACTGGAATCTCTTTATAAGACAAACTTTCTTTCGCCCCTACATTCTTTGTAGGCACAACAAGTGAAGGATCACTCATACACTTCTTGAGCATAGAAATGTGGAAAACTGGATGAACTGTTGCTAGCTCTAACTCATAAACTACTTTACCAACCATCTTTGTAATGCGGTATGGCCCTATATAGCGAGTATTAAACTTCCCTTTCCTGCCAAATCTCATAACACCCTTCATGGGTGAAACCTTCAAATACACAAAGTCATCAACCTCGAACTCTAGGTCTCTGCGCCTAACATCGATATAAGACTTTTGGCGACTTTGAGTAGTCTTCAGCCTTTCCTAGATAGTCTTAACCTTCTCCATAACCGGATGAACTAGGTCTGGCCTTATCAACCCTGATTTACCAACTTTGAACCAACCAATTAGAGGCCTAAACCTTCCCCATAAAAGAGCCTCATAAGGAGTCATCTGAATATTGGAATGATAAATGTTGTTGTATGCAAACTCAATAAAGGCAAGTGGTCATCGCAATTACCCTTGAAGTCAATAACACAGGCACTTAAGATATCCTCTAAGGTCTGAATGGTATGCTCTGCTTGACCATCTATCTATGAACGGTGCTAAGGTTCACCCTTAAACCTAAACCTTTCTAAAATGATATCCAAAACTGGGCGGAAAACTGAGTTCCCTTATCAGAGATGATGGATAATAGAACTCCGTGTAGCCTGACTACTTCACGGATGTACAACCTAGCATAGTATTCAGCTGAAGCTGTAGTTTTTATCGCAAGGAAATGAGCTGACTTGGTCATCCTGTTATGATCACCTAAATCAAATCATGCTACCGACGAGATCGCGGTAGGCCTGTGATAAAGTCCATATTGATCATCTCTCACTTGCACTCTGGGAGGGATATGTTCTGATTCATGCCACATGGCTTCTGGTGCTCAATCTTAACTTTCTGACAATTCGGTCATCTAGAAACAAAGTCCACAATATCCTTCTTCATACCATTCCACCAATAGACCTCTCTTAGATCACGATACATCTTCGTGGAGCCTGGATGGATAGAATACCTGGAGCTGTGCGCCTCTGCTATAATCCTACTTCTAAGACCGTCAACATCTGGAACACACAATCTATTTTGATACCTCAAGACACCATATCCCCCTTGTGCAAAAATTAACTCTCTCTACTTGAGCACATCCTCCTTAAGCTAGAGTAAGAGAGGGTCTTTGTTCTACTTTTCTTTAACTTCTACTACCAAAGATAATTCTGCTCCATTCTAAACAAGTACACCACCCTCATCGGAGTCTATAAGGCAAACTCCCAAGTGTGCAAGTCTACGCACTTTTTTGGCCATTTCTTCCCTGCCTTGCTCCACATGAGTTGTACTTCCCATAGATAACCTATTAAGAGCATCAACAACCACATTAGCCTTACATGGATAGAAGAGAATACTCATGTCATAGTCCTTAAGCAATTCAAGCCATATCCTCTACTTGAGGGTTCTTTATGGCTGAACACATAATGAAGACTCTTGTGGTCCGTAAAGACATCAACATTCACCCCATAAAGGTAATGACGCCAAATCTTCAATGCAAACACTACATCTACCAACTCAAGATAGTGAGTCGGGTAGTTTTTCTCATGAATCTTAAGTTGTCTGGAAGCGTAAGCTATCACCTTACCATTCTGCTTCAACACACAACCGATGCCTACTTTGGATGCATCACAATACATAACAAATCCCTCGGTAATCTCTGGTAGGGTCAACTTCCTAAAAAAATTTATCACAAGCGTCGGACCATTGAAACTTTGCCTTTTTCTAGGTCAACTTAGTCAACGGAGCCACAATGGGTGAAAACCCCTCAATGAACCTTCTATAGTAGCCGCTCAAACCCAAGAAACTCCTTATATTCGTTGGGGTTGTGGGTCTAGGTCAATTATTCACCGCCTCTATTTTCAGGGAATTAACTTCAATACCTTTGTTGGAGACTATGTGGACTAGGAACGCCACAGATTTCAACTAAAACTCACACTTAGAGAACTTGGCGAACAATTCACGATCTCCGAGAGTCTAAAGGATTATCCAGAGATAATTATCATGGTCTTCCTCATTCTTGGAGTAGATTAGGATGTCATCAATGAAAACAATGATGAACATGTATATATACTGCTTGAACACTCTATTCATTAGGTACATGAATGTTACAGGAGCATTAGTCAAACCAAAAGACATGACAAGGAACTCGAAGTGAGAATAACGGGTCCTTAAAGTCATCTTAGGGATGTCACTTTCTCTAACTTTAAGATAATGATAGCCTTATCTGAGGTCTATCTTAGAGAAGCAAGTGGCACCCTGGAGCTGATCGAATAGGTCATCAATTCTAGGAAGGGGATACTTGTTCTTTATAGTGACCTTGTTCAACTGACGATAGTCAATACACATTCTAAGCTAGTGTTTGGCCATAGATTCCCAAATATTTTTGGTAAGTTATTTTTGGGTGAAATTTTACGTGAAGTTTCACCATGTGTTTGGCCATAGTTTTTGAGAAAAATATTTGACTTTTTTAAGAAATATGATTTACACTCTTTAAGTTCTAAAAACTATTAAAAATATCCATAACTTTGTATTATCATTTTATAATAAATATGTTCCATGATAAAAATTAAACTCATAGATTATAATCTCCAACCTACTTATAAATAATTTCACAGATCAGTGTAGGAGCTACTGAAGTTTTCTCAACTCAAAAGGGAACATCTATTTTTTCTATTTACATTACTTTTAACAAGTGTTATGCAACAATACCATTACATACTTGAGATTCAAATAACAAGGTTTATTAATAGGGTTGGTTGACAGATAGATATTAGTTGAGATTAATAAATGGTGGAATATTTTTATAAGATATGAAAGTTTGGGGTAAAGTTTAAATTTTTAAAAATTTCTAAAAAATAGAATTTGGCCCCAAAACTACTTTTTTCTAGATTTTGGGAACTTGAGATTTTTGCCAAAAATTAGCAAATTGTATGGCCAAATGATTTTTGCCAAGATTTTTTCGAAAAACACCTTGCACTTTTTATGACCAAACAGGTCCTAAGGGAACTATATTTCTTTCGCACGAAAAAAACTGAAGCGCCTCAAGGAGAGACACTCGAGGGAATAAAACCTTTGTCTAGGAGATCTTTTAACTAGTTTTTTAATTCTTTTAACTCTGATGGAGCCATTCTATACGGCGGAATAGATATAGGTTGGGTGTCAGGAAGGACATTTATTCTGAAATCTATTTTTCTATCTGGAGGGACTCCGGGAAAGTCATCAGGGAAGACTTCTAGGAATTTGTCAACAACTGGAAGTGACTGTATGGGTGGTGTCTCAGCATTGGAGTCTCTAACTCTTACTAAGTTACAGATGCACCCCTTAGAAACCAACTTTCTAGCCTTAAGATATGAGATAAAATGACCCTTAGGCAAAACTGGAATACCTTCCCAAACTAAGGCTGGCTCACCAGGAAGCTAGAATTTGACTACTCGAGTTCTACAATCGACTGAGGCATAACAGGAATATAACCAGTCTATGCCTAGAATGACATTAAAATCCACCATATCTAACTCGACTAAGTTAGTTGTAGTGTCCTTTTGGTGGACGAAAATGGTGCAATTTCGATAGACTCTTTTTGCTACTACTAACTCACCAATAGGGGTGGACACACAGAAGGTTTCTAAGAGTTGGTCAGGGAAAATCTCAAATTTATCTGCTATGTAAGGAGTCACAAAGGACAAAGTAGCACCCAGATCAAGCATTGCATAGATATATAGAGAAAACTTTTAACATAACAGTAACGATGTTAGAGAGTTCTCCTGATCATGGCGACTAGCTATGTCATACAGACGATTCTAACCCCCGCCTGTCCCTGAAGTAGTTCCCTTCTGGGTAACCCTTCTTGTTGGAGCTGATGAAGTAGATTAGGCTCTGCTACCCCCATTACCTTGCCTCAAAGATGGGTAGTCTCTCAAAAAGTGACCCAACTGGCCACATTTATAGCATCCACCGGTACCATCATGAAATAACCTAGATGAGATCTACCACACTTACCACATAAAGGATACTTAGAATTACTGGCTCCCTGAGCTACACTCCCCTGGGTCTGAGAACTCTAAGCCTTGAAGTTCTGATTGTTCTGGAACCTCTGATCAATCCTGTTCCGCGGTGTTGGTGCACTAGCCGTCGATTATGTAGGTCCGGATGACCTTTTCTAAAAGAAATTCTTGTTATCATTCCCATGCTTTGTTGATTAGCCTCATGGCCTGCTGACTTTGCCCTCTTATTCTGGTGTTGCTCTCAATCTTTCTGCTTATCTTCCTCAACCTGCTGAACATACACCATGAGCCTGGAGATGTTCATGTCATTGTTCAACAGGGCGGTCTTGCCTTTCTTTTTCACATGCTTACTCAAACCTGACACATACTTCCTCATCTTAGCCCTCATGTTCGGTACCATTTCCGGAGCATACCTGGATAGCTGGTTGAACTTGAGGCCATATTCCCTCACACCCATGTTTCCTTGCTTTAAGTTCATGAACTTCTCTACTTTAGCCTTTTTCAGTTCCTAGGGAAAGAAATGATCTAAGAAGGTCTGCTCGAAGTTACCCCAAACTGTTAGAGCTGCATTTTCACCATGACCATCTTCTTGCTGATCATACTAGATGTTAGCAACATCCTTGAGCTGATAATAAATAAGCTCTACCCCTTAAGTTTCAGTGGCATGCATCACTTTTAAAATCTTCCACATCTCGTCAATGAAGTTCTGGAGGTCCTCATCAACCTTAGACCTTGTGAAGACCGGTGGATTCATTCTGAGGAATTGCCTTATTCTCGACCCACCTGAAGATTCATAAGAGCTAGATTTGGTGGGTGCTGAGCCTTGGCAGCCTGACTGAGCAGCAACCAACTGGGTCAACATCTAATCTCTCCCCTAAACTCTGCCTCAAAGGTATTAGTGTGGGGAGGCTGTTAAACTGGTGTCTCAGTGACCCTTACTGTGTTAGGAGGTGCAACTTGAGCCTCAACACTAGTACCCCGGTCGATGGAACGAGGTCTATTCCTGGTCTGTATCCTAGTCTAAGGGGGAAAACCACTCACATCGGTCCTCGCGAGAACCTCGGTACTTGCGACATTTCTCTGGTTGGCGGTACGCTTTGGAGGCATGATCTGAAATACGTGAAAGCACGAGTTAGGAGGAAACTCCATAGAGTTAAACTTTATCGCACAAATCTAGAGTATGAAAGAAGGGTAACATTTCCTAACTCCCTGCAACCTCCTTATTATGAATATGGCGCCCTTCACACTAATAAAAAAGACTCTACTAAACGCGGCTTCACAGACTCCATATGACTCTTGAACCTGGTTCTCTGATACCATATTTGTCACACCCTGGACGTGGCCAACACTCGTAGCTACAAGTTCCCCAAGCGAACCCTTGGCCTAGCATACTACTATTCATGATACTCAACATTTTATAAGCGGAAGCTATATACGAAGTAGACAAGCACATTGTATAGAAAAAGATCCTCAAATAATAAGAACACGAGGAAAAGAAACTAAAATAGTGCAACCGACCCCAAACATTCAATACTATAACTCACCATCTAGTCTATGAAGCCTCTAACAGTGAAATAAATGATTCACTGGGACAAGACCCACGGCTACCTGAAAGACTGCTAACAACCCTAACTTCTACTAATAAGCAAAATAAATTGGAGTCCCCGAAAGCAAGGAAGGCTCACTAAAGCTGGATGAATAGGCTCCTACGTGTGCATCTGTTGTTGGTCTCGAATACCTGAGTCTGCATCATGTAAAGATACAGCGCCAAATGACGTCAGTATATGGGAATGTACAGTATATAAATAGGCTGAATGAAACAATAAACTGGAACTGAATTACTGGTTTAAAGAGTAAATAATGAATTCGAACATCATCTGATAGGTAAATCATGCAATAATTCCCAACAATAAAGCTTTACAAAATAAAATGCATCAAAACAACTTTAGTTTATTTGGGGAGTTTCTCTAACTGACAACCATCACGTGAGCCTCATGATGATATAAAGTCTTACCCACGTTTTCAGAGTCATCCTATACTTTGTCAGGGTAAAAGATGAAACTTATCTAATGGATCCAAACTGAGCCTCTTTAGGGCTATTGAGGAATCGTCTGGCTTGAAAAATTAACCTATCCTACGCTAGGTACGTAGTTTTGGAGTTTGGGTTACTTGAACCCTTACCCATCTCGATGCTTAATACTACTCCCAAAATAATGCAATAATGCTCAATAAATCTTTAAGATGTCCCCCTTTAGGGGAAAACTATAACTCTCTTTCTTTGAGTCAAAGATCAATAATAATTCTTTAACTGATCTTTGTTTTCTAAAAATCACTTTACTTGCCTAAAAACTAGCTTTGCTTTCTTTCTGAAATCATGCTTTTGGAACTGAAATATGCTTACTTGAACCATTTCTTGAAGATACTTTCTTAAACTAAAAACTATTTTTCTTAATGAAAACAATGCATAAAACAATATATCAATGCTTTCAAATACTTTAGCTAAAAGGGGTTCCTATGGTAGAATGAGCATGAACCAACAGTAACAATAGGAATCACAACAACTTTAGTAATAGGATAATCAATAAACAATTTGGAGCAACAAGGAATTCAGACTAGATGAATTCAGGTAAAATTCTTATCTTTGATCTTACTAAAACTGAAACTTAGATATAGGGCGTGAGGAAGAACATGGCTCCTCACTATGATTAGCCTTACATACCTGAGACGCTCCTAACTTCAATGGAGAGTTTCTAGAGCTGGCTTGCGACCTTACTAACAAATTCCTTCGGTGATCCCTAAGGTTTCGTATCAAGAAACTCATTAGGACCCTTAGATTAGGGCTAGGAATCGCTAAAATAGCCTTGGGATCGAAGGAGAAGGCTTACCTAGCCTTTGTGGAATGTTTCACGTCGCCTAAGGTTGGAAGGAAACCTTTGGACTTGAAAAATAAGTTAGAATCGACTAAATTCTATTTATAGTTGCAGAATCAGAGAGTCGACGAGCGGGTCTACGGACCGTGGACTCTCTCGTGGTTCTGGTCTGAGATTTTGGTGGTCCTCTAAAGACGGTTCACGGGTGGCAGATGACGAGTTGTAGACTTAAACGACGGGTCATCCTATCACTCGTCGTTTGACCCTGAGAATCTGAGGGCCATATGAATAGGGGCTTTTACGGGTCGATCTACCGGTCGTGGAATGGATTGACGGGCCGTCAACCCACCCGTGGAATTTCTTGGTTTTTGTCACTCCTCTGATGACGGTTCTACGGTTGACAGGACGGGTATGTGGACCTGAACTACGGTTCATCGAGTCATCCGTAGAAACCTGGGGGGAACAACATTTAAAAAGGGCTTTCACGAGTCACTCCACGGGTCGTGCTTCTGGTCGAGGGACCGTGGATTTCTGGGACAGTTCTGCAATAACTTTCTAAGTGTTACCAAGACACTGATTTGGATCCCGGGGTGTTACACAAAAAGTCATAAATTTTTAACTTATGACTTTTGATTTATTTTTATTATTTTGAGTTAAAATCAAGTGTAATTTTTTTTAAAAAAATATATTTCAAATATTATAAAAATGCTTAAAAGCTAGTTTGGGTTAAAAGCACTCCAATCCAAACAGGCTCTTAAAAGATTAACCCACCGCATAGCGGTCGAAAACCTATACTAGTCTTTGTCTCTCGTTCCGCCACAATCTCCTCAACTAACAACAATCATGCTCAGAGTAACGGTGTCTCCCATGGCTGCGTCTGCTTGTACTGTTCACAGTTTCTCTCATCCCCGTGTAGCCCCCACATCCCAATGCGTCTCAACCCTATCTCCTCCCAACAATAAAACTTTCAGTTTTCCCAGGTACAGAAGCAACACTACTACTTCCTTCTCGCCATTGCGCTTTTTGACGAGAGCAGCAAAGAGTGACAGTAGTGATAAAAGGAAAGAACAAGTGTTGGAAGAAGAGGAGGAGGTTGAAGAGGAGCTTCCATGGATACAAGAGAAAGCATTGGACCTGGTTGAGTTTACCGGTTCTGTCACTCAGGCAATTCCTGGCCCCAGGGTTGGCCATAGCTCCTTCCCATGGATTCTTGCGCTACCCTTGACTTACTTTGGCATCACTTTTGTCATTGCCTTTGTCAAAACCGTCCGCAAATTCAATTCCCCCAGGGAGAAGCGTCGAAAATTGGTCCGTCTTTCCACCTCCATGATTTACTCATCCAATTATCACTGTTATTTTCTTAAATACTGGTAATCATTAGTTCAATTCTACTTGGATGTGCATATGGAGACACATTTAATATTTATTAAGATACATAGACATGCATTTCCACCATTTGCCCTTCACATTTTAAATAGTCTCTCACTCTCTTCTCCATACTCTGAGCTTTAGCTGGTTGTTTTTGGAAAGTTAGTATACTTGTCTATCAATTAAAAATGGACATTTATGGTCAAACCCATACTCTGAGCTTCTCCATACTCTGAGCATCACTTGTCTATCACTCTCTTCTCCATACTCTGAGCTTTAGCTGGTTGTTTTTGGAAAGTTAGTATACTTGTCTATCAATTAAAAATGGACATTTATGGTCAAACCCTTGATGAGTCTCCTTGGAAGAAAAATGTTGATTAATAGAAAGGACTAAACTGGAAGCTATTGTAAGGAATAGAATTATATACAAACATTTCCTGAAAAGAAAGGAAGAGGTTTATATCCATCAAGTTATTTTGCTCCATATCTACCTGACTAAACTGGTCCAAATGTCCTTTTTCAGTGTTGATGACAGAAATGAAATGCGAGCTTGCTGATGCACATCTATTCTTTGCTATGTTGCTCGGACTCTCCAAATTGTTGCCTCACCCGTGTCGGAATCTCCAAAATGCACTACTTTTGGCGTATCTGACACTCACCCGTCGACATTTTTGAAGAGTTTGAGCAACATAGATTCTTTGTATTTTCTCAAAGTGTATTAAACTTCTTGAATATAGTACTGCAAATCTGAAGTTTCTTATTAGCAGTTTACCTGCTGTGGAGATATTCTATGTTCACCATGATATCATGGTTTTAAGAATGTAATGTGTGAGAATATGAACTTCTTCTCTTATTATAAAAGATGTTCATTTTGTAGAATGGGAAGTATTATGCGTTTCTTGATGTACAGCCTGACAAGTACAATTTTTTAGGTCAACAAAAATGCTGAGCTATGCAAGTCAATTGATGAGTTATTTGAGAATGGAAAAGACAATGTTGAACCTGCAACTTTGAAGGGACTGGCACAAAAGGTATGATGTGGTGTCCGTATCTTTAGGTTAGTTGGACATGTCATCAAGCAAATTCTCCTTCTCCACGGTACAACATTTAGCTTTCCTTGGTTTTAGCAGTAGGCTTTTAAGATCTCGTTTCTTCCTTGTATGTTCTGGATTCAAAGATGTCTTATCTACTGTAAAATGGAGATACTGCGTGGACTGGTTTAGAACATTATTTTGGTTTAAGCATAAGAATATTACATTTTAACTAATGTACCATTGTCAATTAGATGATTCTAGGTCATAATTACTAATCAAAATAAATAATTAAATAAATGTTTCTAGGTCATAAACTTATCTTGTAGCTAGTTTGCTGATTATTACTTGTAATTCTCTCTACATGGTCATGGAGAGACTACATAATAACATTTTGGATCTACACACGTCTATGAATGATAGAAATTGTAGCTTTATTCGTAGAATTAGGACGTCATAGGTAAAGGATGCCATGAAAAATATGCGAATCAGAAAAACTTGTGGCCCAGATAGTATTACTATAGAGGTTTGGAAGTGCCTTGGAGGTGTAGGAATGGAATGCCTCACCAAGCTATTCAATGCTATACTAAGAAGTGGTAGGATGTCCACTTGAGTGGAGGAAGAGCACCCTGGTTCCAATTTACAAGAGCAAAGGAGATATTCAAAGTTTTGCAAACTGTCGTGGCATTAAACTCATGAGTCATACAATGAAACTCTGGGAAAGTGTGATAGAGCGTAGACTTAGGAACACAACAAGAGTGAGAGAACCAATATGGATTTATGTCTATGAAGGCTATATTCTTACTAAGAAGATTGATGTAAATCTCTCACGAAAAAAGAAGAAAGACTTACACATAGTATTTATTGATCTAGAGAATGCATATGATAAGAGTACCACACAAGTTCCTTTGGTGGGTAATGGAGAATAAAGATATCCATATTAAGTATATAAATGTCATAAAGGACATGTATGAAGGAGCCGTCACTAGCGTGATCTAGTGGTACTTGGGAGCTTGTTCCTCTACCTCCAGGTAAGTCTACAGTTGGTTGTCGTTGGGTATATACTGGTAAGGTTGTCCCCGATGGACAGATTGATCGCCTAAAGGCTCGACTAGTGGCCAAGGGTTATAGACAGTTTTATGGTCTTGACTATGGTGATACCTTCTCTCCTGTGGCTATATAAGACGAGGGGCCCAACATCGGCAACAATGAATTGGGTGAGCCTGGCTCTGATACCATGATAAAGAAATGGACCTTGGACCTAACTCAACCCCAAAAGCTAGCTCATGAGGGGAGGATTGCCCAAGACCATATAAGGAGACCAAGGACCCTTTAACCCACCGATGTGGGATGCCAACAATTACTATGTTTTTGGTGTAATCAAGTATATTCAAATGACACTATCTCCATAATTGATGTTCTAGATTCAATTTAGGTAGGAGTTAGCACCATTTTGAAATAAAATATGTAAATATGGTTTTCAGTATAACCTATGTACTGTTTGTGAGAAATATACAAAGTTACCAGTTTCAAAAAAGAATGGAATGATGGATGAAGATGTTACTCATAGGATTAAAACTGGATGGTTGAAATGGAGAAGTGCTACCAGGGTGTTATGTGACAGAAGGATACCTACCAAAGCGAAAAGTAAGTTCTATAGAACAACGGTAAGACCGACTATGTTATAAGGTAGTGAATTTTGGGTTGCTAAAGTCCAACATAACAAGATGAGTGTTGCATAGATGCGGATGCTAAGATGGATGTGCGGGCTTACTAGATTAGATAGGATTAGAAATGAACACATTCTACAGAAAGTGCAAAGTAGCACACACTGAGAATAAAACGAGGGAAGGTCGCTTGAGATGGTTTGGACATGTTCTGCGTCGACCTATAGATGCACTGGTCTGTGGGTGTGAAACTATGGTAAGTGAAGGTGTTAAAATGGGGACGGGGTAGACTCAAAATTACATGGAAGGAATTGGTCTCCAAAGACCTGCAAATTGCAATTGCTTGGTATCAATACAGACTTAGCTAAAGATAAAGATCCATGTAGGTGATAGATACTAGTCGAGGATAGGTTTTAGACTCGTACGGAACTTTTACTATTATTACTCTTATTATTTATGTAGGCCTAAAAAGTATTGGGGAGAGGTGATTAGACAGGATATGACGCAACTTCGTTTTACCGAGGACATGACTTTAGATAGGAAGGCGTGGCGGTCGCGTATTAGGATAGAAGGTTAGTACGGAGTAGAGCATCGTGTTGTCTTTAGAAGGTTTAGGGTTGTTGGTGTCTGTCGTAGTATTAGTCACACCCTGTAGTCTTGCTTTTGATATCTATTGCCATATGTTGTTTTTGTGTTGATCACCTTATTATTTTATTGTTGTACTGTTCTCTTCACTATTTTCTCCGTCTTGTACTTGGATTTGTTGCACTTGGGCCGAGGGTCTCTTGGAAACAGCCTCTCTACCTCCACGAGGCAGTGGTAAGGTCTGCGTACAATCTACCTTCACCAGACTCCACTTGTTGGGATTTACTGGGTATGTTGTTGTTGTATTATTTATGTATATTTTAATGCACCCAAGGGTGTGGCCTAGTGGTCAATGAAGTGGGTTAAAGAGTCATGAGGCCTGAGGTCTCAGGTTCAAATCCCAGCGGAGACAAAAAACACTAGTGATTCTTTCCATCTGTTCTAGCCTTGGTGGACTGAGTTACCTGATACCTGTTGCTGGTGGGAGGTGGCAGGTATCCCGTGGATTTAGTCGAGGTGCACTAAAGCTGGCCCAGACACCACAGTCATCAAAAAAAAAAAATTATGTATATTTTAAATGTATTTCACTTTTATTTTATTTATTATATATATTTTAAACGTATTTTTTCCCTTTTATTTTATTTATTTATTATGATGATGATATTATATGAGCTTAAAATGACGAAATGAGGATTCATATAGCCGACCCCAACTTGTTTGGGACTGAGGTAGAGTTGTTATATGTTTCCTTCTTTCCTCCCTTTTCCAAAATGGGTTAAGTGTTATCTTATATCTTCATGTAGATGTATGTCTTACCATGAAGTAATTAGGAGAGCTTTTGTAGAATCCGACCAACTAGTTTGCACTTTGACAATCTTCTTCTGCTAGGAGCTAATCATTTGGATTACTCTATTAAAAACCCCGAAACAATTTGGTCCCAATCTTTTTTTTTTTTTTTAAAAAGGGTTAGCTTTTACTCTTTTTTTTTTTCGGAAAAAGGTAACAGTATGGTAGTATAAGCAAAAAGGCTGTGCTGGACCATATTTACAATTAAAAAAGCTACACAGAGTAAGCCAATAATTGTTTAGTAATTTTATTTGATGAGGTTATAAATTTTTTTGAGTTGAAGCTTAATGATTCTGGAAATTTCTGTCTGGGAAGTCATTGAACAGGATGATATAGTAGAATCACTCCATTTTACCTTTTCCTACCACTAGTGGCTGTGATAAACTCTTTCTGGGTGCAATGCCTCTGAAACTTTGTTTCAATATCTTCAGTAATTTCCTTCTCTTTTAAAGTGACTGCTACTTCTGCCTACAACTTGGCATCTTCTCAAGGTACTTGTCTTTGCTTGTGGTATTGAATTTTTGAATTAGAGATTCGTCTTTACTGGTGGGCAGGGGTATTAGATATTTGAATTAGGTATCTGCCTTTAGTGGTGATGACAATAGGCTGCTGCTTCATATCCTTTTCTAATGCCCAATTCTTTTCATTTTCTTTTAATATTAACAACAACATACCCAGTGTATTCCCACAAAGTGGGGTCTGGGGAGGGTAGAATGTACGCAGACCGTACCTTTACCTCATTTTCTTTTAATATATCTAATCTAAAATGTCATCTGCCTGTTATTGATAACATTGATCATTATAGAGTCTTGAATTAAATCATGTAACATTTGCAGACAGGTTTTGATATGGAGGAGATTTTCCGAAAATATATTTGGTACTCCTTGAATGAGAAGCCATTTAGCCCGGATTTAATAGCAGGTTTAATTCAGTTGAAGAAAGCATCAATGCTGACTGATTCTAAAGTAGCTGGAATACTGAATGAAATTTCACACCGAATTGTTCAAGACAAAGGTATTGGTTTTACTGGATTTCTTGCAAGCCCTTCATTCTCTCTCTCCTTGAGTGATCTGTTGTATGTTCTTCTAGTCTAGAAGATAAGGTGTGATCTACACTTGTCAAAAGAAAAGGTCTGGTTACACCCTCTCACACACATGCACACACGCCAATGAGGAAGAAGTAGCAAAAATATTCTGCCTCATTGACCTATAGAAGAAACTCATGTTTTTATATAGCCAATGAAGCTACCTTGTGGCTTATGGTTGGACTTCTTGATTGATGATCTCTTGTTCTTTCCATTGGTCAAAACTACATGGACATGAACAACAAAACATGTATTATCTTCTCTGTCTGCGGAAGGATTCGAACCCGTGAAGTGCACCCTAACCCACACATCAAATGTTGCACTCTTACCACTAGACCAAAGCCCTCGACTTCAACTACTATTTAAGGACCCAAGGCCAAAATAGATTTTCTTGCAATGTGGATGTTCATTTAGGTTTGGTTTAGAATCTGTTGAACAAGCAACTCAACATTGACATCATTTGTCAGTTATTTCACCATTTAGCCAAAAGGACTTTGTATCATGGTCTTGAGTTGTTTTCTTAATAGATTTTTTCCCTCCCATATAAGCACTTATAGTGTACATATTCTGCTAAAACTTTGCATCTCTGGAACAGTTTATTTGTTGTAAACAAGTCTCTCAACTTTCAGGTCCAGTTGTTATGGATATATCAGGTTATTCTGAGAAGGGTTTGAAGAGAAAACTTGCTGTGCAAGCTCTTTTTGGGAAGATTTATTATCTCTCTGAGGTAAGGGGCCCTATCAAATGAGGACCTCATCCTACTTTTTGACATATTCTGCATCAGAATGATTTCAGATGTTTCTTTTCCTCGGGTTGTAATTGATTATTTGATATATAGATCCCTTAATTCTTGAATAACAGTGCTTAGTAATTCTTTACTATATTGACTTTGAAGAGTATCTTCTCCTCATCTCTCATATTTCATACCTTCCTTTTGAGTCCGTCGATGTATATTTTCCTCACTATATTGACTATCAAAGGTATCTCCTCCTCAGTTGGCTTATTAAATGCGTTCCTTTCCAAGCTTGCTTTTGTCTTTACTGAATGATCTAAATTGATAAACTAGTGACTTTGGATACAATAGCATTTGCATCTCGACTTGCTTGCTCAGTTTTGTGTCCTTTAAAGCTTAAGATTTCTATGCTTATGTTTAAGTCGGATGTGTGAACTGCCACCGGTCTGGGACGAATATAATGTAACTTGTTAGCATCCATGGTCAGGTCCACTTCAAGGCAGATCCGTTGCTGACCTGGATATATAAGTATTCCCTCTGTCCAAAAAAGAGTCCTCATTCCCTTTCGATTTGTCACAAAATGGTTTTCATTTTTTCCCTTATAAAAGAAAAGCTTTCTATATAACTCGGAAGTTACCTAAGATGCATTTCTACTCTATAATATACCAATTTTACTCTATTGTATTATCCTAAATTCAAAATAAGTATATTTCCCACATTCCCCCCTTGAATTACTAAATAACTCAATCTTTTAGCTATTTTATTAGTATTAGTCACGGGTCAAACTAGGATTCTAAAATCAGACAGTGATTCATCTGGACTAACTTTCAAGGTAATTTCTAGAGCATTGAGTCGTTGGGTCCAATTTTTGTAGTGGCTCTGCATTTTCCTGGGTTTTAATATATTGTTATTCCTACTCTACCCCATCTTGGTTAAAGATGTAGAATTTGGTTGTACCACTGTAGATGAACCCACTCAAAGCTTTCTCGTACAGTAGAACTTTTAGAATTTCACTGTGATGTGCTTCTGAGTTTACCTCAATTGATTGTCTTGCTCTATTTGTGATACAGCTTCCAGAGTTCTGCTCAAGGGATAGCTCCTTAACTGTTAAGGAAATATTTGGAGTGGCCGAGTAAGTGACCTCTTCCAAGATTTTAGCCAATCATTGTGAGACAGTAGAATTCAGCTGATCAGTCTTTGCTTTTCCTTGCCTAATATTTCTCAGTGAGGATGCTGAAAAGCTTCGGTTACATACTATCCCAGAAGCTGGGAACATGGATTCACTTGAGAGGATGGTGAACGGGTCAGATTCAGAAGATTCTGAGTGATGAATCGGCTAATATTTCTTGATTCACGTACACTTGAGTGTAGAGAAGTTGTAGGTTGGGACGTTGTGGAGAGTAATACCAAATATGACAAGAGAACTCTATATAACCTACACGTCCTTCTGCAGTGCCCAAGTTATCCCAACAGCGGAAAAAGAAAAATCAGAACTTATAACTAACCACCATGAGGCTTGTGAAATTTTGTCTAGAAATGCTTCAATTTTGCGCCCACAGCACTTCTGATACAAAATGCTTGTGTATGTTGCATGTGTTCTGTTTCGAGGCTGATATATTTCAATAGTCTAAGTCTTGAAATAACAGAAATGATTACAAATCAATCTCCCAGTGCTGGGGAAAAGCACTTTTTGACATAGGGAGTAGTTTGAAAAAAATGCACTGGGGAAAGGCACTTTTTGACATAGGGAGTAGTTACATTTTTTCTTCTACTAATTTAGTGTACATGCGTTGCACGTGTATCATGCGTTTTTGGCAGAATCTGAACAAACCTTAATTGACAAAAATCCTACTGTTTTTTGCTATTTTATGGATTTTTTTTATTGTTTCTTGAGAAATTGATGTCTGAAATCAATTTTATAACATGTTTAAGACAAAATCAGTCTTTTGAATGGATCAAGAATGCTTCTAAATCAATAGTAAAGCATCTGAGTCGCTTTTTGACCCATTTATCAACGAACTTAATTGTGGATTATAATGTTATTTGAATTTTTGTGATTAATTTTGACTAAAAACAATTTTTTTGTGTTTTTCAAATTGCCGATAAAATTTAATTTTTTTTTATCAAACGTGTTTTTCATAGTTGAACTCCATAAAAATATTAAAAATATTCATTGCCAAAGACCCTGTATTTTTTTAAAAAATTGAGACTGGGCCATAGGCCTATTTTATTGAAGGTCAAAGCAGTACAGGTCCAACATTAATAAAAATACCCTAAAGCGAAAGAAAATAGCAAAATGTAAAAGAGATCTAATTAGGAAAGTAATCAAAATTGTCGAATGTTCTCGATGCTTCCAAGAACTCAAGTCTTCAGTCTTCGATCTCCTCTTCCAGATGATCAATTCTCCGGCGAGTGTTCTTGTGTTAAGCTCATTTTTCCCTTCGTCGCTTGCTTAATCAAAGATGATTGTCTCCTTTCTCTGCAGGTCAACTCCCAATCTGCGGTTTGTTGGATGATTTCAAGTATCGGTCCATCTTCACTTCCATGGCCCTGAATAGCTGATTTGCATGAAAGTTCTTTTTGTGTGAGCTCTGTATCTCTTTTCTTTTGTGTTCTTTCTGATTTTTGCTGTGAGTTTTGACCAGTTCGGCATAAGCAAAACTTTAAAAACATAGTGTAAAATTTGTAAGATAAAAAGTGTATTTAGATAGGAACATGATAACTCATCATCAAACTAACAATTAACAAACAAAATCAAATATACACTCTTCAAGATAATATTGTCAATCACATAAGTAAACTTTATACAGGTAAAAGACATTTCACTAAAAATGCCAGGAGCTCCAGTATGAAAATAAATTGAACCTGACTGTAAAATTACTATTGACCAAAAAATATACTCTATTCTTGATTGTATGTAGAGGATAGGTACCCTGTGGCCTCTCCGTGGCTAGCAACATCCACCAGTAAATCTGCTGCACTCTTCCAGGAAGTTTCACGCGAACTGAACATAAAAGGTACTAAGATAAGCTACTTAGTAAATGCAAGGAACAAAAGTGAAAAAACAGAAAGTAAAAAACAGAATATGCAACGGAATTATAATGGAATACAGGGTATGCTCTGCCCTCTCCTCTTCATTATTTCCCTTTTCTTCTAAGTAATAAGGTAGTAGAAGTACAACAATTGTGTAGAAGGTAACACGTGCATAGGGTGATTGCATTTATTTAACTGGACAAAAAGTTAGACAAAATAGCCTATAACTCTACCCTCCAAAACTTGCTGAATGGACTTGCATCATTTACTATTCAAAGGTTTTAACCACAATATTATAGCAAATTTCTTTACAACTTCATGCTAAAAGAAAAATAAAAAAAATGGCGTTGCTTCAAAAGCAAAATTCGCAAAATATGATAAGTGGTTAGATCAAAAGATGATGTCTCAGACATTTCATACATTTTTTCATGTGACAGATGAATCCCACTATTTGAACACCAACTTAGGTAAATAGCATGGCGGGCATAAGCTAAAACACAAATTACAGGATTAAATATTTCAATATTCAGTCAAAGAGAATCTTAGTAGTTCAGTTGGTTGGTTACCTGAACTTTTACCTCATTGGTGAAGGTTCGAGTCCGCATCTTGTAATAGAGTTTTGGAATAAGTGAAATGTGAATAAGTTTCATAAATAAAAACTCAATATAATAAGTTAGTTAACATAATGTTCCAAGAGAAAAGGCACCATAGCCCAAAATCAATAGACAAGCATTGCAACATACTTGTCCTGCAAAAATTATAAAGAATATATAGAGTAAGTATTTTATTATGTCACATATCATAGTGATACGGAAAAAGAATTATGAACTTCAAGTCTAACGGGAGGTCTATTACCCTCAGCCATGAGGAGAATATTCAAAAACAATGAGGTAGATTAAATTTATCTTCATAACTTAAATTTTAACACAACTTAAAAGAAATGAACATTAACAACTATGATACAAGTGATTAACAAAGCTATTGGTATCTAATAAACTCTGAAATTATTTGCAGAAGATGCTACAAAAGCTGATCTAGATTAAACATTTTGCCTATATTTATCAAATGCAACCTTGCTTCAATAACTTCTCTTTTGATTCAAGGATCTAGCAGAAATAGTCTCTCTATCCCACAAACATAGGGATAAGGTCTCCACACATCCTACCTCCCCAGACCCCACTTGAGGGATTACACTGGATATGTTATTATCGTAGCTACATGTATCGAATTATGTTCTTAGATATAACAACATTTGAAAGCTACCTGTGTTAATGTAACTTGATAATCTGCCTCAATTATTACCAGAGTCAAGAGTACATCATTCCGAATGCACAATGTATGTTGATCATCATAAGAGGCAAGAAAGGAAGCCTCTCAACAAAGAGGATAGGATGAACAAATTACCCATAGATCTCAACGGCCAGGAGACCTAGCAAGTATAATATGCCAAACCATCCAACGTATGAACTTCGTTTTGCCATATCTTGTCTGTTTAGTTTCATCTGCTTTTCTATTAGTTGTTGAAAAATGAGAGGAGAATCCATCCACATCAATGTAGCATGTAAAAGCAGTAAGAGAACCTTAATTGGATATTCTTGGCCTTCAAGTAACAGCGGGAAAAGAGAATAGCAGGACACTACATGCACAGCAGGGTTACGTGTTTGTCTATTAAAATAACTGTTACAGAGTGATACAACTACAAGACCCAAAAATAGAAAGGAAGAAGTAGAAGCAGTTGCACAACAACAAAAGTAACCAAAAAAATGCAAAGGAAGAAAGCCAGGACCGTATGTTGATGGATGTCCTATTCCATCTGCAAAGATTTCAAGAGCCTAGCTAATGCAGGATAATTTTGAGGTCCGTCATGAAAAACTGAGTCACAACTGGTAAAAAGTTGGATAGCACAAGAATACATTATCACAAAAATCTGATTAAGGGGTTCCATAGTTACAATAATGCTACCTAGGAAAACAAAGCTGGCTAGTTAGCCACGTGCGATTCCTAGTAAGATTGCATAAGCAAAAATCAAATCACAAGAAATTTCATTTCATTTCCCCACCACCTTAATTAATTTAAGGTTAATCTTCTTGTAGTGTGTTCTTTTTAGCAGAAGAAGGGCTCTTATTATTATACATCCAAACCTTAAAAACCTGTCTTTTCACTCCAACTTGTGAGCAAAATTTTTGTACTTCAGTGTCATCTTCTCTTGGAATTCTCCACCCTAATTTCTCTGCAAATTCCTATATTTTTTTCTTTTATTCTTGATTGAATTTTTTCCTAAACCTTTTCTTAGCCAACATAAATGGTGGTTGATGAGGTTGTGGGGGAACTGAAGTGTCCTACTGATGATGACGTAAGTATTTTATTATGGTCACATGTTATAGTTACACGAAAAAAGAATTACGAATCTCAAGTCTAACGGAAGGTTTATTACCCTCAGCCATGGGAAGAGTATTACAAATTGGTTCCTGCAGCTAATGACAACATAATGATCATGAACCATTTTAAAGAAATAGTGATTGATCATAACACAGGAAAGCTTTCAACGTTAGTAGTAGTACATATGCAATCATAGAACCATATATATATATATATATATATATATATATATATATATATAGTTATGCAATTCCATTCTGTATTGGGTTAAATAAAAGAAAAAAAAGGATTTAAAAGAAAATCTCATGGAACAACTAAAAACAGATAATCCAAAACAGAAGGGAAAGGAAAGAGAGACCCGAAAAACATCAAAACAATGCCCACAATCTCCTTGCAACAATATCCAATAACTTTCATTAAGTTGAGATTACCCCTAATCTTTGGAGCTTGCAAAAATTTCAGTTCATTCTACACCAGCAAAAGCAATTTTTTTGAGTAACCATAAACTAAGAGAACAATCAGTTAATGTAAGGAAGCAAGAGAATAAGGGACATCGGCACAAACCTCCAATCTTGGCCAGTTGGTTGCCATATATATTAAACGTATATGGTCTTTCATCATCAACCAGAATCTTGACGGTGACTTCATTAGTAAATTTTCCTTGATTAGAAGCAATGTGCATTTTTTCACGATAGAGCTTTCTAAGTGGGTGAGTCCAATAAGATTTTCTGGAGAAAAATAATTGAATAATCGGCTCAACTCCTCTGATGTGAATTCAAGAAGGTCATTCTCCACAGGGTATTTCTCATTTGACGTATGGTCCAGAAGATCATCCTTAATGGGATATTCCTCCTTTGACCTGAGGTCACGAAAATCATCCTTGACGGGACATTCCTTCCGTTCGCAGAGCAAGTTGAAGCATCATGTAAAGAAGTGAGAAAGGTCTCACAGCATTATCATCAAGATTCACAACATTCGGTTAGAAATAGCAATACGATATCATCTTAACTTTTGTAATCCTTTATAGTTTTGAAGAAGAAGATAATAATAATGGTACAAATAGATCTTAACTCGTGCTAGGCAAAGAAATTTGGTGTCGATAAAAAAATAGGATGAACTAACTAAGACTTTAGATAGTCCCCACCCCGTCAATCATTAAGTTAGTTAGAATAATCAGTAGCCAGTATTGATTTAAGAAAAATAATATGTAAATGACATAAAGTGCAGGGAAAAATAAATATCTCAAAACTAAATTAAATGCAAAACGCAAGAAAAATAAAAATAAGGTAAAAATCTCCAATTTCAAGTCTCTAATTAACAATTATCACATTGTAGCTTTCTCCCATCCTTTGTCAATTAAAGACTGATTCATATAACTGTGAAAATATTCAATGTCCAACATAGTAAAGATAGAAAATCTCAAGTTGATTTTGTGAAATCTTGAGAAATTGAACCAAACTTCTCTGAAATATCAATGGATATAAAATTAAGAGATTCAAAATCCAAAGAGCAAAAAGAGAATCATAAGTACTTTATTATGATCACATGTATGTGGAAAAAGAATTATGAACCTCAAGTCTAATAGGAGGTTTATTATCCTCAGCCATAGGGAGAGTATTACAAATTGATTCCTGTAATTAATGACAACATAATGATCATGAACCATTTTGAAAAAACAATGATTGATCATAACATAAGAAAGCTTTATTGATCATAACACAAGAAAGCTTTCAACGTTAGTAGTAGTACAAATGCAACGATGAACCCACATTTGTGGACCTCGAAAGGTGCTTAACACCTTCCTTTTGAGGTAACTTGAACCCTTACCCGATTTCTGGTGACGTAGACCTTAAATAAAATTAGTCATAGTTAGTTTAGAATGGTGCCCTAACGCGCCTTAAATTCGTTAGGTGGCGACTCTTCACTCTTTTCCATCCAAAAAGAGTTGTCACGTCGATGACCCATCTTTTCGCGAAAAAAATGGAGCGCGACAATAGCAATTGACATTAATCAAAATATAAATTTTTTCTTTGATTTATACTCATATGTGTGTATATATATATTGATAATATTATTTAAATCCCAAAAATTTAAACTCATGCTCAATATAAGTGTACATGTTTTGCACGTGTGTATCACGTTAATGAATAATAAATGTATATAAAAAGTATAAATTATTGTGTATATGTTATGTTATTAAGTATAAAATTTTAAATAATGTAAATTTCTTAAGATAAAAAGTGTACTTAAAGATGAACTTTTCACAAAAGCAAAATAAAACTCTTCCCTATTTAGATAATTCCTTTCTTAGATGAAAAGGTTTTCGACTTCTATAAATTAATGATTCTCCCTTTCTACAACAATATAATAACATTCACAACGTATTTCTTAAACAAAATCTTGTTCAAGGATTCCCCCAATAGTCTTATACTTTTGTTTTATCAGTCATATGTGGTCAATTGACCAAATTAATTTAATTTATTATGAGTTTTTTTAATTTCTCTTTGTTATCATCATTCAAGGTTTCTTTTTAGGTTTCTGGGCGATGCCCTTTTATTTCGATTTCGAGAACATGCTCATAATTTGAGTTCAATAGTATTCTAAAAATATATCAAAATTTTATTAATTTATTACTCAATTTGTAGAGTTAGGTTATGCAATATGTAAAAATTCTAATTTCTATTGTCATCTATTGTATTGTTCTTTATTATTGTTATTGTGGGTATATTTTATAGATTAATATTATTTATAATCACACATTAATTATTGTATAATTCCTTATATATCTTTCAAAGTACGTAATTTTACTGATTATTAAGTACAAAATTTTATAGACAATTATAGATAAGTCGATACACACAAGTATCAACATTCAAAATTATACTAACGTAAATTTTAAACAAATTAATAAGCCAAAATATTGAAATTTAATTAATGAATTCTGCAACATAAAGTGGATGACTGTGAAAACACAATAGCATATACTAAATATGTCCATATTGGAATCAACCTAAGAATAGTCTTGGCCTCTTCAACCTCGCTGATACTACAAAATTTTTCATTTCCTTGGAACCATCGATTGCAATTGCTTTGTTGAGGAACTTGAATGGTTCAGAACTTTCATGAGACAGAATACCCTAAATTTCTTATTCCACTGATATAGCTGAAACACTTGATTGATATATACATATATATATAAAAAAAATTAATTTGATTTGACTGACAAAAAACAAGAATACTAAGAATTCTATTATGCAAAAATAAAGAGAAGCTTACAATTCGAATGAAGAGAGAGAAATTAATAGCCTTTGAATCTATTTTAGATGTATGAAGGGAAATAAGGATTCTCATGTCTTTTTATTTATCATGAATTCTAGACTTAATACAATTCTACACTTAAAAGGAAAATTAGTTTTTCTCCTACTATTAAAAATAGACATTTAATTATCTTCCTATAATTTAGATTTCTTTTCATATATATATATAGCTGAAACACTCGATTGATATATATATATATATATATATATATATATATATATATATATATATATATATATATATATTTGTACTTTCAAATTGAAGACTTTGAGTAGTAATTTTTTCCCATGTCAAATTGTGATGTGCTTTTTTTTTTTTTTTGATTATAGATTTATCATTCATATAAAAAATATTTTTCTACATGTCCTTCATGTACCTCCATTTCTTCTCTTCATTGAACATCCTTATTATCAAGTGAATTAAGTAAACTTATAGTAACATATTTATCTCTGAACATTTTTTTCTAAAAAATTACAGTTAATTTCCATTTTTTCATTTATAATACTTAATAATTTGTTTATTTTTCTTTTGAGGTTCAAAAAAAAATGAAGAAATCAAAACAATATGAAGAGATCAAATAAGAATTGACTCTAGAGAAAAAGTCTGGCGCTGTCATCGTTCTTGAAAAAAGAAAAAGAGCTATTGTGATCGTCGTCGTCATAAAGCATCCTTGAGAACTTGTCAATTTTCTATTTCTGCAATCGAAAGTTGTAACTTTTTTAGTTAACGAAAATCATACTTTCATATATTTAGACTCAGCTCCCCATGCTTTTTCTACGGGGCATTGTAATAATAGAACACAATAAAACTCAACCAAGAGAAAAATTAAGAAAATATTACCTAAATGCAGAAAAGAAAATTAATTTTTTTTATACATGTATATTCACCTACCTATACGGAGCTGCAATACTATCACTTAGTGCAGAAAGAGAGAGATTTATCGCCCTCCCCTTGTCAAGGGTTGTCCAGTAGCTACTCACTTCCTCCAAGGTCAACCATCCAGCAAGAGCTTCTGCTTTACCTCCCAAAACATTCCCATAGCCATATATATTGATCCTCGTCAAGCTAAATACAAACAAATAATGTTACTGTTGAACCAAAGTAATCCAATTGAAAATGGAAAAAGACTTTTACACAAACTGGACACCCATCAATGCAATCTGTTGGATGTTTCATTCACATTCGTCCACAATATGGATCTAACTCGCTTCCCCTTATGATACCACCATTTTGCTTTCATAAAGTTAGAAATTTCTGCTTCAGTTAGATCGTTGACTTCAACTGATTTGAATATTTAGATTGTTGTAATAGAGTTAGTCAAACTATACCATGAAATTAACAGTGAGTCATGAAATATTAATTACATCCTTCTTTATAAGGCAGGATAATATATTGGTAATTACCATATCGATGCAGTGTATTTCCAACTGGAAGGTCTTGGAGCAAGCAAATTTCTTATACTGTCCAAATAGACTCCGAGCTCCATGTGGGATAGCACACAGTAGCAAATTCCAAGAATGTATGAAGCACATACATAAGTGAGTTACATGCCAAATATTTTTCTAGGCCTAAAATTTTACATGTCAAACATTAGGCCTAAACTTTGTAAGGATCCTCCAGAACAAAGAGTGTATAGCATGACTAATGTTCTTTCAATTTTGAGAAGTTATGAAATCTTAACTCGTCTATTTGATTTTAGAAGTTATGGAATCTTAACCCGTCTATTTGGCACCTCTATCGCGCACACACAATGAAGACAACTAACAATAAATGGATATAAAGCAAAATTACCTGAGGTACAACAATTGCAAGATTCAAGACTCCTATTGCCAACCTTGCAAAATATCACTATCCACGGAAATAAAAAAATCACATCTAGCGGATGAGCAACTAATTAACATGTAAAAAAATATATGGAGTTGTTAAAAAACAACAACTTGAGTTGATCGAGTAGCACCAATCACATGTTGGACTCCTTGGGAATGTTCACTGATAAAAACCACGCTAATTATAGCGGTGCAGGCCATGCACGCAAATACAATGAGGTTGCTCACAACCCAAACAAGTCTAGAACCAATCCACTTGCACATTGGCTCAATAAGAAAGGAGCTTATGCCAAGAACAACCTGCTCACGGGGAGATTCATCATAATAACTTAGAGATCAGTGGGGTAGTCATGATAGAAACATAAATAAGCTCTCAAGCTCATCAAACGAATCAATTTGAGGGCCAGTACGGATCAGTTTCCTCATGGCATTATCATCATCATCATCAGATTCCAATTTCAAATCATTAAGCGGCGTTGAAGCGTCATCGTCGTCAGCAACTCTATGATCACCACTATCCATCCTAAAGTAGCAGCCGCTAGTTTTGAGGGAGTGATTCCACGTTAGAGTGTGTATTAGGGTTTGTGAGGGTATTTATAGGAAGATTTTTGGGGCGCAAGGTTTTTTGTGAAAAGATTTTTTTATATATTTATTAATTAAATGGAAAAAGTGATATGTATTAATTTGAAGGGAGAAGTGAAAAGACGATTTCGTTTAAAGCGAACTGTTTTAATGAAGGGTAAAAAGTTTGAATCACATTATAAGGTACTTCACACTTTTAATATAACTAGTCTTAATGTATGTGCGTTGCACATGTTAATAAATTAAAAAAATTATATAAAATAAATAAATTATGTGAAAATAACAATTAACATTAATATAATTTTTTCTTTAAAAATATTTCAGATATTTAAAAATTATGTTATTTATATAAACGTGCATACTACTACAAAAAGTAGGGTAAAAAATATGATATTTATATATATATGCCAAAAATTAAGAAAAGGCCGTCGACTTTTTTTTTGGAACTTTAGAGATTTTGCGGGAACTTTTAAGAGTATAAATATTATTAATATTTTAATATATATTAGTGTTTATGTGTAATTATAATTTATTTGAGAAAAATGGTGAAAAGACAACTTTGTCTAAAGCAAACTCTTTTAATGAAGGGTAAAAAGTTCAAATCACATTATAAGGTGCTTCACACTTTTAATATAGTACTAGTTTAATGTACGTGCGTTGCACGTGTGTATCGCAACAATATAAAAAATTGCATACAAAAAGACAATAGAGTATATAATATTGCAATTGAGGCCGGTGAAGCTATTCACCACTCACGTATTTAAATCATTATCTAATATGATTAGTGTACGCGTGTTGCATTATGTATTACGTTAATCAATAAAAGTCAACATTAAAATAAATATAAATTTTAATATCTTTACAAAAATAAAATAATACAATAATTGAGATATCAGAGCAATACAATTAAATCTAATCTTCACAAAAAAAATTCAAAACCCGACAAAACATTCATTTACCACCAGTGTTAAGCAACAACAAAAAAAATCTAGTAACAGAGTAAAAACTACAAAAAATAATGCAATAATCGAGATATCAAAACAATACAATTAAACTAACCTTCACGAAAAATCCTCAAAATCCGACTAAATATTCATCTACAACCTGTATTAAGCAACAAAAAAAACATCTAGTAACAGAATAAAAACTAAATAAAATAATACGATAATCGAGATATCAGAACAATACAATTAAACCTAACCTTCATGAAAAATCCTCATAACCCGATCAAGCACATCTACCACCTGTATTAAGCAGAAAAACAACATCTGGTAACAAAATAAAAACTATAACAAAATAATACGATAATTCAGATATCAAAACAATACGGTTAAACCTAATCTCTACACAAAAATTCCTCAAAGTCTGACCAAACATTCATCTATCACCTATATTAAGTAGAGAAAATAACAGTAAGAAGAACAACAACATTATAAGGTCCTTCACACAACAACCATTATAAGGTCCTTCACACTATATATATATATATATATATATATATATATATATAATTTTTTCTCCTAGAACAGTTTTTGAAAGAATAGTCGTCGTAAACCTAAATAAAATGAGACATTAATAAAAATAATATTAATTGATTAGTTAAAAGAATCCTAAACCTAAACTCCTAAAGTTATGCTTAAATCTAAATACTAATAACATAATCGTATAAATAACAAATTTAACTAAATAAAGAGAGACAATTAATATAAATAATATTAATTAATTTATCAAAAGGAATCCTAAACCTAAACTGATGTTTAAAGCTAAAAAATATAGTCGTATAAATATATATTTAATGAATTTTATAAAGTTAGACTTCTTGTTATATATTAGTAATAATAATTGGAGAAAAATAGTAAAAAGACGATTTTGTCTAAAGGAGAGACTTTTAATGAAGGGCAAAAAGTTCAAATCATATTATAAGGTGTTTCACACTTTTAATATAGTATATAGAATATATATAGATAGATATAAATATAAATATAAATAGATAGATAGATATAGACTAGGCAGATGAAAGCAGAGCGAGCCTTTTTTGAGATTTAGCTTGTCTTATAATTGAGGGCTCTTGCCCCATCCGCAGATAAGGAGATAAAATGACTTGGCACATCTATTATTTATAACTCTTTGTACATTACTATAGCATATCGTAGTTTAATGATTTTACATGAAGGATTTTTTATCCCTTTTTCACACTATTGCCTTCATAAAATTGAATATTTTCAAGTGCTGATATCTCAAATGCTTCATAATATTGTTTTAGAGTATGTTTAGATAGGATTAAAATTTGGTTAAATCAGATTTTAATCTCTTTTTTAATTTTTTTAGGTGTTTGGTAAACAAAAAAAAAATAGCCCAAAAATGAACTAGCCACAGAAAAAATTACAAAAAAAATAACCGTATGTGTATGTAATGTATATGTAATATATCAATATTGTGTAAAAGTTATGTAATGTATTAATATTGTATAAATGATGTATAAACGTGTATCGATATTGTATAACTGATATTTAAACGTGTATCGATATTGTATAAATATATATGTAATATACCAATATCCATTTTTTAAAACAAAAATACTAGCACAGGAAAAAAAAACTTTTCTAATTCATTTGTTGCAAGTCATCCATATGAAGGTTGGCAAAAATAAAAATCAAAGCCATTTGAATTAAAATAAATAAATATTATACAAACTAATATAAATATTATACAAAAAGGTCCTTCTAAAAAAACCTATTTCAGTAAAGGCTTCTCTAACAAAATGACATAACTAATTTTTCAAAAATAAACAAAACTCAAAACGCAATCGAAAAATCGATGGTGATATCTAAACAATTGCCAGAGAAATTGATGTGAGATCAAAAATATTTATATTTAATCATTATTTATTTTATATTTAGTTTTTTTATTATTCTTTTTGAGTATTGATTTTATGAATTATTCTTCTTATATTGAGTATTATATTTATAGAATTAAATTGGTGAAAAGATAAAGAAATTTAGAGAAGAAACGAATTAAAAACGAAAAATCATATAAAGAAATCAAGGAGCAATATAATAGATTAAATTTAATATAATAATGTATAATGAGAAGCCACCAAATTGCAAATTGCAAATTGCAAATTGCAATTGAGATTACTTGCCACGTCGCAGCATCTGAAGACCATCGCACAATTGAGGCGGCTATAGTTGCGGTGATTTCCGGGAGTTTGCCAAATAATTTAGGAGCGACAAAGTTACTAGGGATTTCTCTCCAGTGTCTGCTAAGATGCTTCGATCTTTGGTTGCTGTTTTGAACTCAGTTATTTTATTTAGAGTTTTTTCTTATATTTATAAATTGTCCATAAGATAATTTTTAGAAAGAGAACTAATATACTTTTTATTTTTGTAAGCTAGGAAGATCTAAGAACTGCCGTAGAGATCGGAGAATTTTGGTTTATTCTATTCTTCTTCTTTATTATTTATTTGTGTTCTTGAATTATATATTTTTCTACTAGATAATTTTCATGATTAATACAAGTAAGTCTTTTATTATGTATTATTCTATGATTCTTGCAAGCATGAGTAGCTAAATATCATAACTAGGATTGTGAGAACTATGAAACGTAGGTTAAACAATTAATGATTCTAGGGCGACGTTTATGCATGTATTGTTCTTCTCTTCGCTTTGATTGTTTTTTAACGGTTGCAAACGTAGAACTCGCCTTATTCTTACTTGCCGGACCAAGAAGGTAATGAATGGGAAAAGGGTTGTTAACGACGGAGATTTGAGGCTACCAACCCTCATAAAATAGCTTGACCTTGTCCGGGAATAACTAATCTGGGATCAAGGGTAAGGGTTAGTAAAGCATACACCCGCGGCCGGACCAAGGCGTGTGGTGAAATTCATCTATCTTCCAGACCAAGGATTTAAGTGAACCTAACTTACCGATCTTGCATGTTAAGCACCAGAATAGATCATTAATTGCGTATACCTTCTAAGTTATGAAATCATGGTGAACACAGTCCTAGTTACCTTTAATTCGTTGAATACAATTAAATATTAAATTGTTAATAATTCCTATCTTTACCTGTGATCATAAAAATCCCCCTTTAAATAAAGACGAACGATTAAATATTCACTTTTGACTTATTTTTCCCATAATCCTCGTGGGATCGACCCTAACTTCAGTTAGGTTCTATATTTGACAACGACCGCTTTATACTTTTTTTGGAGGTATAATTTGAACGTATCAGAAATCAAAGATGACAGGTCCAGTGAATGTCTAATTGAAGAAGAAGAAGAAGAAACTCAAATGCCTAACAATTCAAATAAAGTGAAGAAGAAGATGACTCAGCCTTCAAATATTACAGCTAGAAAAGGAAAATAATGGACACGTGACTTTGTCCATAATAGAAAAAAGGATATTCTAGAAAGGGTATTCTAGTAAAGTAATTTGTAAATAATTTCTTTTTGTATTTATTTTTGTAGTCTGTTATAGGTTTGGTTAGGATATTTCTTCCTTTTGATTCGTAGGGTTTTCACGGTACTTGTATAAATACAGAATACATTGTAAAGCAAGATACAATGAGAAATACAGAAGAAATTTTTCTATAATATACAACAACAACATACCCAGTGTATTCCCACAGCGTGGGGTCTGGGGAGGGTAGAGTGTACGCAGACCATACCACTACCTCAGAGGTGAGGTAGAGAGGCTGTTTCCGATAGACCCCCGGCTAAAGACAATTTTTTTTTTTTTTTCTATAATATGTTTTTCTATTAATTTTTTTAACACAATTAAAGCGTTAATCTTATGCCTACGTAATAAATGATATATATAATGGAAGAAGAAGAAGAAGAAGGAGGAGGAGGAGGAGATTTAATTTGGAGAAAAGATCATTAATAGAAGAGAAGAAGAAGAAGAAGAAGAGAAAGAGAAAGAAAGAAAAGAAGAAAGAAGGGGGGAAAGGAGCGAGGATATGGCCAAATGGCCAATTAAGGTAATAAATGAGTGATAATTTTAAAGTGGACTATTTTGTAAATAAGTTTGATGGGCTGACATTTTGCTTAATTTTTCCTAAAATATTTTCTAGTTGTACTCCCAAAATATTTAAAACATGACTCGGCACATTTTGAACTCATATACAACTCAACATACTTTGTCAATCATGAAAACATAAAGTATTTAAACATGTCATAAAAATATATGAAAACTTTATAAATTTCATTCAAGTGAAAACAAATGAAACTTATCTTCAAAAATCCACTTAACCACTTAAATCATGTAAATTTTGCATTTAAGGCACAACTTAAAACAATCATGGAAAATACTCGTTCGATCGTCCCAACGAATCGCATTATCCCTTAAGACATTTTATCAAACTTGTAAAAGGCATGTGATTTATGAAAACTAGCCTTAGGTGAGGGTTTATCTCAACTCACCTTGAGTATGACCCTCTTACCGCTAATGTTATTGATGTTTCATTAATTATCAGGGTGCATAAAAAATTCTTATTTTTTATGTGCATGTGACCCTCAATGAGTTCACTGGATTCCCCATGGTAGCATCCTTCGCATTTAGAAAATTACACAAAGTTTCTCCCAAATTGTATGGTATTGATTTTTTGTCCCCCATAAGAAAATCTTCAAAAAACTAGCATTTCTTCCATTTTAAGTTCAGTGAAAATACATTTTTCCCTTATTGGGAGAAGTACATTCATTTCTCTCAGTGTCTCTCTAAATCGTAGGTTAACTGGTTTCTCTCTTCTCCGTCTCTCTAGTTTCACTCCGTCTCTTTGGTTTCACTCTTCTGTGTCTCACTGGTTTCTTTGCGTCTCTCTTGTTTCTCTATTCTATCTCTTCGATTTCTCTCTTCTCTGCCTATCTTGTTTCTCTCCCATCCGCCTCCTAACCCTAGCGATGGAACGAAGGAACAAGGTGATGTCTCTTACTGTATCTATTCATTTTTCACTGTTGTTGGCATTTTTGTTATTTTTATTTATTAGGTTATAATTTTTAATGTATTTACTTTTTGCTTTTTTGTAGAAAGGAAATCAAATATTTAAGTTTGAACAGTGCTTTGCAGCAAAAGGTGCTTAGGGTGGCAATTCAAAGTATAAGAGTGTTATTAGGTCATTTTTTACAGAGTCTCAGATGAAGGTATTGAAGGAGAGAGTATTTGGCAACTCTATTGAGTTGAAAGATATACATATTTCTTGAAATTTGTTGCATTGTGTGCTACTTCCGCAAATCTATATATTGCGATGGTGATAAGTTGATTAGATTTAGTGTATTTGGTCATCTATGAGCATTTAATTTCGAGGCCTTTTAGTTAATAACTGATTTGAATGTTTGTGCGAGTGATTTTAGTGTTGTTTCTTATTATGATCATAGCCTAGATCCTAGACGAGACTGGCACCCGATATCATTTTTGGCACGAGCGAACCATCTTGCATATCACATGAGCATACAACTAGTACATAACATATATATATCAGAAAAAATAAAGTATCACGCCCCGAGACTACCCCCTGGATGTAACACGGGACCTGAGATCACAAGTGATCCCAAGCTAACCCTTGGCCTTAGCATGACTTAAATTTAAACAATATAAATAGTGAGCGAAAGCTTTAACTGAAGTAATGAGAAACTTAATCTGTTGTATAAATAAAAGTCTAAGAATGACAATCTGAATACAACTAAATATCTGACTTTATGTATGAAAGCCTCTACTACTGACGAGCTGCTGGTACAAGCCCCCAACTAACTCTAAATACTAAAAACTGAATAAACAAACTAATATACTGAAATGAAGTTAAACTTCAAGTCCTCAAATGAGGAGGACTCACCAAGCTGACTGGATGTGCTGCTGATCTACTAGTCGCGAGTCTAGGAGCAGGCTATAAAATCTATATCATAATAGGATGCAACACTAAGAGGCATGCATTAAGTACTATGAAATGTATTGAGTATGTGAGATATGCATATGTCATGATAAAATATACTTAAAAGCATACTTAAAACTAAGGCCATGCATAATCCGTGGTAAAATATGCTTAAAGCTAAAATTATCTGATAATAGTAAAATCTAAAATGTAATGACTCAATGCAATATCATAAGCTGAAAACATATTTAAAATTATAAGTCATAGTAGTAAGTCTGAAATTTGAAGGCAAGGAGCCAAATACATTTAAAAACTTAAAATCATTTCTATGGGAGGTTCTTATAACCGACTGTAAACCATGTTGAGCACCATGGAGTCTAGTGTACTTCTCTATACTGAAAAAGGTTGTCCTAACTGACCAAGATTAGAACCATGTACATAAGAATCCTGAAATAAGCCACAAAGGGTAACCTACGGTGGCAATGTAATTTTAGACTTGGGTTATCTAGAACCCTTATCTCTCGGTGCTAAATACTACTCCCAAAAATATATCATAGTGCTCACATATATGTGACATATGTAGATGTCAAAACTTGTTCATAATCATGTTTATAAACCCGAATCTTCATAATACTCACAAACCTTGCTTTTAGGAAAAATGATTTATGAGTATTGATGACACATCGGGATGTCATGTATTTCATAATGGATCATATCTTAAAGGTTTGCATGGCGCTAGTCTAATTTTATAATCTTATTCAATTTCATAAAAATAAAAACTAGGCATGCAATTTCTTGAAATTCATGAGGTCATATTATCTATACATGCCAATTTTCTTAAACCAAGTCATGCATGTAAAATTGGGCTAGGGTTATACTTCAAATCATGAGATAAGTAATCACTTGTAAAAACTCATGCAATTAGAACTAAAAATCATAGGAGAATTATGAGGAAAATGAATTTATAAAAATCCATAGAATTGGGTAAGAACCCTAATTTGAGAAATTCATGAAATCAAATAAGGACTTGGTTTTTGGGGATAAGGGTAAAAGAAATCTCTTATTGAATGCCCACATACCTAAACTTGAAGCTTTTCTAACTTGGGACTTGAGGGTGGAGGATAGGTGAAGGAACCCTAGGCCTTAGAGCTTAAGAGAAGAATCCTTTTTTTTTCTTGAGGTTAGATTGAAGAAATGAAGAGAAATCTAACTAAGTATGAATAAAACCCCTCTAAATAGGCCTAATACGACTTAGTATAGGAGTCAAAAGAGTAGAAAATTAAAAAAATATCCCAAAGAAAAGAGTTTGAAAATCTGCTGAAAATTTCATCACAGACTTCCACGGACATGAACCACGGCCCATGGAATGAACCACAGCCCGTGGAATGAACCACAGTCCATGGAATGGGGGTCGTGGTTCCAGGGGACTTTTTAGGCCCCTGGACTGATTTCCATGAGTGGGTTTCATGGCCCGTGGACCATTCCACGATTCGTGGAACCCTCCCATGGTTTTCAGAAAAGACTTTACCAGAAATGAGATTTACCTGAGTACCAAGACCTTTCTGAAAAGACTTCCAGAAATGAGTTGTAAACTGAGTTTCTCTATCTGAAATGATAGACAAGGGGACCCCAAGCAATCTGACTATCTCGGTGATGTAGAGTCTGGCATACTCCTCTGCTGAATCTTTAGTCTTTACTTCTAGAAAATAGGCTAATTTGGTAACCCTGTCCACTATCACCCAAATGGAGTCGTGCTGTCTGCGAGTACGAGGTAAACCCGTGATGAAATCCACGTTGATCACTTCCCACTTCCAAGTAGGAATGCTAATACCCTGAGTCATACCTCCTGGTTTTTGATGTTCTACCATCACCTGCTGACAATTGGGACACTTAGCCATAAAATCTGCAATGTCCCTCTTCATGCCGTTCTACCAATAGACTTCCCGTAGATCATGGTACATCTTAGTGGCACCGAGATGAATGGAATATCTGGAACCATGGGCTTCCATGAGGATTTGCTGTCTCAACTCATCCACATTAGGAACACATAAACGACCCTGGTGGCGAAGCACACCATCTCCTCTTTGAGAGAAAACCTCTACCCTTTACTGATGGAATGCACTTTTCAACTGAAGTAATATGGGTTCACGATCTTGTTTCACTTTCACCTCCACTACTAATGAAGATTCTGACCCATTCTGGACTATCTCACCACCATCTGTCGTGTCTATGAGGCAAAGTCCTAAGAGAGTAAGCCTATGAACATCCTTGGCTAATTCTTTCTTCTCTTCCTCAACATGTGACACACTACCCATAGACAGTCTGCCGAGGGCATCAACCACTATATTGGCCTTAACCTGATGATAGAGCACATTCATATCATAGAATTTGAGGAACTCAAGCCATCTCCTCTGACAAAGATTCAACTCTTTCTGGGTGAACATATATTAAAGGCTTTTATGGTCTGTGAACACATCTACATGAACCCCATACAAGTAGTGCTTCCAAATCTTTAGGGCAAAAATAACTGCTGCAAGCTCAAGGTCATGAGTCGGGTAATTTTTCTCATGAATCTTAAACTGTCTGGATGCATAAGCTATGACCTTACCACGCTGCATCAAGACACAACCAAAGCCGACTCTGGACGCATCACAATACACCACAAAATCGTCTAAACACTTTGGCAGAGTTATAACGGGAGCTGTAGTCAACATGGTCTTCAACTCTAGGAAACTCTTCTCACACTCATCTGACCACTGAAACTGAACCTTTTTCTGAGTCAACTTGGTCAATGGGGTAGCTATGGATGAAAATCCTTCAACAAACCTCCAGTAATAACCAGCCAAACCTAAGAAACTTCTGATGTTTGTCGGAGAGGTAGGTCTAGGCCAGTCCTTTATTGCCTCAATCTTTTGAGAGTCAACTCGGATTCCCTTGCTAGACACCACATGACCAAGGAAAGCAATTGATTTCAACTAGAATTCACACTTACTGAACTTGGCAAATAACTGGCGATCTTTGAGAGTTTGCAACACCACTCTCAAATAGTCTGCATGCTCTTCCTCATTTTGAGAATATATGAGTATATCATTGATGAAGACAACGCCGAACAAGTCTATATACTGCTTGAACACTTTGTTCATCAAATCCATGAAAGCTGCAGGAGCATTCGTTAGTCTAAATGACATAACTATGAATTCCTAGTAACCATACAGAGTTCTGTAGGCTATCTTCGGAATGTCACAATTCCTGACTCTGAGATGATAATAGCCTGATTTGAGGTCTATCTTAGAGAAGAAACTAGCACCCTAAAGTTGGTCGAACAAGTCATCAATCCTGGGAATGGGATACTTATTTTTGATTAGGACCTTGTTCAACTGACGGTAGTCGATGCACATCCTGAGAGAACCATTTTTGTTACGCACGAAGAAAATTGTAGAACCCCATGGAGAGATGTTGGGTCTGATGAAACACTTATCTAGAAGGTCCTTTAATTCCTTAAGCTCATCTAGAGCCATTCTGTAAGGAGGAATCAAAATAGGCTAGGTATCTGGAAGGAGATCCATTCTGAAGTTGATTTCCCTTTCGAGAGGAACTCCGGGAAGATATTCTGGAAATACTTTTGAGAATTCATTCACCACTGGGACTGGCTCAAGAGTTGGGTTCTTGGAGTTTGAATCCTTAACCCGAATAAGATGATATACATACCCTTTTGAAATCATTTTTCTGGCCTTAAGGTAAGAGATGAATTGACCTATAGGCACTGAGGTATTACCCTTCCTTTCTAAGACTGGCTCGTTTGGAAACTGGAAATGGACAACCTTAGTCCTACAATCCACTGAGGCGTAATAGGAATGTAAACAATCCATTCCTAGAATAATATCGAAGTCAATCATTTCTAACTCTACAAGATCGACTGAGGTGACTTTCTGGGAAACTGTGACAGGGTAATTTATGTATACCCGTCTAGCTATAACTGAGTCACCAACTAGAGTAGAGACTGAGAAGGGTTTTGGGAGGATTTCTGGACTAACACCGAAGTCTACTGCTATATAAAAAGTCATAAAGGAAAATGTAGCTCCAGGATCTAATAGTGCATAAACGTCAATATGAAAAACTCATAACGTACCCATGACCACATCGGGAGAATACTCCTGGTCCTGTCGAGCCTGAAGAGCATAGAGCCTATTTTGGCACTGATCACCACCTGTACTAGATGAGACACCCTGCTGAGTTAGGAAACCTGCTGGAGTTTTTGTAGAACTAGCCTGATTCTGTGGGCGAGCATCCTTGACCTTTTGAGAAGCTACTGGACAATCCTTCATTTTGTGGCCTGGCTTGCCGCACCCAAAACAATTCCCACTACCTGCCATACACTCACCTTGGTGGTTCCTACCATACTTCTTACAGACTGGGTGAGTGTGCCCGCTGGTGACTGTACCTTGGTACTTAGAGCCTGGTGCCCTATCCCGTCGGTCCTGTCTGAACTTAGGCACTGGGGCACTAGTAGAAGATGGGGCCGGAGCAGAAGATTTTTGATAGAACTGATCTGACCTCTGGTGAGAATAGCTAAAGTCACCTATTCTAGCCCTCTTTCTATCTTCTCCCCTCTCTTTGATCTTTTCCTCTTTAATTTGTTGAGCATAAGTAACCAACCTGGAGATATCCATCTCTTTTACCAGCATAGCAGTCTTGCACTCCTTGACCACATCATCGAACACACCAGACATAAACTTACTCATGCGGGCCTTGGAGTCAACTACCATTGCCAGAGCATATAACACCCCGTACCTTTCAAAACCTATGTGACTAAGTAAATATCGACGAAGGTATTTGAGCTCGAGATTGTGAAGGGGTACTTTGGCCTAGAATTTGAAATGGTCAAATGTATATAAGTGTTAAGTTAAATTATAAGGAGGAGGGTTTTGAAAATGAGATAAAACAAGTGAGGTACTTGCTCGATTTATCTAAGCTCTTAGGTGACAAGTAGGTGCATCACCTACCTACGCTAACGAACTAAGTTCCGAGGGCCGATTACGAGCAGCAACACCATGGATTATTATACCTAATGGTAGCCCAAATGAAGCTTAAAGTTGGACCATCAAAGCCCAACCAAATCTGGCCCAAACAACTACAAAAAGTAGCCACCAATATTGACCACATTTTTGACCCAAGAGAAGCCCAAAATCAGCCCCAAAACTTAACCCGTTTGAGGCCCAAGCAAAGGGTAATTTTGGCCCAAGTTTCTTGACCCATTTTGGCCCAAATATACTCAAAAAAAGTCGGCCAAAAAGGTCCCTTTATATAGGCCATTTGCTGATCCATGTTGATCACAAAAAAGCTGGAAAATTCTCTCTTATTTCATTTCCTTTTTGGCAGCCCTTCTCTCCCTTTAGGGTTCTAAGAAGACCAAGATTAATTGAAGATTAAGGTGAGTTAAACAACTTGTTATCTTGGTATTAATCTACTACATATAGCTAGGATATCCTATGGTAAGAAAGACATGAACTATGGCAGCCCTTTCTTATGATTTAACACATGGAAATTGTGTAACAATTAAGAGATTTCTTCTTCTCTTGTTGGTGTATGTGTAGGGGGTACTTAAGCCTTTAAAGCATCAATAAAAAGAGGATAAAAACACACCTTCAAGTGTGGTAAGTACTCTGCCCATAATAATATTTTTGGATTGAAGTTCGGATAGACAATTGTTGTTGAATTGTAGTTAAGAACTCACGGGACGGCGATCGGAAGCCGTGAGTTCAATGTGTTGCTATTGTATTTCGGTATGGTGGGTTGTGTAGGGGATGTTTGATGTGTTTTGTATTATGGGAGGCAGTAGGTTGGTGTGTGTGTGATGTATATTGGATAAGGGGGGGAAGGTGTGACGATACACCTTTAATTAATGCAAAATACGTAAATCTGCCCGGAAAATGTTTAGCTACTGTTTTGGGAGTGTTGCAGCAGGTTTAAGAGCTAATATTAGCTTCATTATACCCTTGTGTTGTAGATTAACTTAATAAGGGAAAATCCAAGTTGTGGTAAGCGCAATCTTCGGAAGGAACGAGGTATGTTAAGGCTTCTTTATTCCTTATCGGCATGAATCTAGAAATAGAACTCTAAATCTCCGAAAGAAGGAATTTGAGTATTTTGTTGTAAGAGAGCTGATTTGGTAACTCAACAAGTCTTAAGGAACTAATTTATACAGTATGGTGATTCAAGTCGCCTTCTTATAAAAATCTGATTCTTTTTGCACGAAATGTAAGTTATCTTTTTGTCAAGTTTCTTCTTTGTATTGTGATCTCTAATCAAGCTTTAGAAAGTATACAAGGAAAGTTAGAAAGTCAAATCCCCATTTATATGTGTTTGGTATGTTGATTCCAACACCTAGTAAGCCAAGGCTAAAGAAGTTATCTAAATGAACCTTCATAAATAACAAGAATAGCTTGAAGGTCAATCTAGTAATACACTTATTATGTGTGGTTTGCGTGTTAGTGTGCACCGAGGTGCTACTGCCATATTGAGGCTATTATATACATAGTGTGCACCGAGGTGCTACTGCCATATTGAGGCCATTATACACATAGTGTGCACCGAGGTGCTACTGCCATATTGAGGCCATTATATACATAGTGTGCGCCGAGGCGCTACTGCCATATTGAGGCTATTAAATATAGGGTGCGCCGAGGCGCTGTTGTGGTTCAGTGTGGGTTATAAAGAGTGAGTTGCAGCGTGAGTTAATGCATGTGTTGTGTTCTAAAAAGAATAAAGGAGAAATAGCTTAACGAGTCTTACCAATTATAGTTTACAAGTTTCATATTTTATCTTGTTCAGATATACTACTTGCGACTTGCTTTTATGCTTCTACCTTACATGCCAGTACATTATTGTCGTACTGACGCCCCATTGCCTGGGGGCGCTGCATTCATGCCTGCAGGTCCAGACAGAAACCCAGATAGACCTCTTCAGTAGGAGTTGCGGAGTTCAGCCATTTTGGTAAGCTCCATTCTTCCTGGAGCTGACGAGTCAGAGGTCTAGCTTATATTTTGACCAGGTTATGTATATGTACAGCTTATGGGTAGTCCAGGGCCCTGTCCTGGATATGAGATATTTTACTTACTCCTAGAGGCTTGTAGACGTGTATATGTACATCAGTGTTGGGTATGGCCTTGTCGGCCTTGTTATTAGTTATCTACTATGATAATAGCCTTGTCGGCCTTGAGTTGCTTAACTACTATTGAGCTTTCAGTGTTTCCAATTGTAATTCTTAGAGACCTTGTCGGTCTCAGACCCCCAGCAGGTTCAACAGAGATACACTCTATTTTGGCACCCTCGGCCTTTTGGGGCTCCGGGTGTCGGTCATGCCTCCCATGGTTTGGGGCGTGACATTTTAGTAATTAAATAGCAGCCCAATCTAAATTTTCCTTTGAATTTATTTAAATTATAGCCACTTTTCACCTATTTGATATCAAATTTAGCCCAAATTGAGCTCAATTGGCCACATTTTAAGTCCCAATTTTAGTCCCATTTGAATCCAATCAGCTGACCCAATTTTGTAACCCATAACTCGATCCATCTGTGATTTAATCACAACCGTCCATCCCTTTAATCAGACGGTCCTGATCTAATCCCCCAATACTTTCCTTTTAATTAATATACCCCCCCCCCCAAAAAAAAAAAAACCCTAATTTTACTAATTCAATACACCACCTTCTTCCTCCTCATTCTCCTCTCCAGTCACCACCATGGCCACCATATAGCTGCCCTTCCTCTCCCCTTCCACCAATGCCGCCCTACGTTGGCCAACTCTACCAAGACCACCGCAAAAAACCTTTAAAATAATCTGCGACCCTCATATTTCTCTCCTACATTCTCTTCACCGCACACTACCACTGCTCCGACCACTCCGAAGAACAACTACTAATTCAGGACAAAGGGGTGAACCAATCACCCGCTTCTTCTCTGTCTCCGTCCAAGCTGTTAAATTTTGATTTCAAAATGTATTCATAAGAAATCACTGGTATGATTACCCTTGCCCGCTTACTATCCCTTATTAGTGTGTCATTTGCTCATAATTTTGTTGATATCGATTAGTGAATTAGGCATGAAATTTATAGTTATTTATCCCTCTATGGTCATATAAAGATTTCACTCATATGTGAAAATTCGTGATTCTCATGAACTATGTCCACAACTGTAATAAGTTTATTTGAAGATTAAATGTTCATATGTCATAATTTTCTTATTGTTATGTTATTATTTTTAGATTAATTTTCTTGAAACACGTCATTGTGCAGAATACAGTTAAAAATCCTAACTATGAATTGGATAAATTAAGAACATTAAGATTTTATTAGTAGTGCCTCAATTAATATTCAAATTATGGAAAGGTGCCGGAAGGTTGGGCAACTTACTACTGTGGCAATTACCCTTAAACTTGACAATCCAGCTTGGTTGTAGCAAACATACATAGCCTTAACTCATTATCGTATTTACTTACTCGAGTGTAGCTCGAAGCAGGTGTAAACCTATGCTCTATATGGTATAAGTCAGACATGAATGTGGCGGTGCATTAGAATGCTCGATTCATGAAACTTTCCTCTTGCGTCTTCATTGCATTGAATAGCCATGGTATATACCAAAATGAACTGAAACATGAAATGAAATAGAACTTAGATAGAAATGCACCTATCAAGATATGGCCGAGTAATAACCAAAGTCCACACGGTGTCAAGAGGGAAGAGTACGATAGTCCCTGGAAGTGTCTATGCTTTTTTTGAAATGAACAAAAAATCTGATTTCCTCCTTTCTTATCTTAAATATGGTTGACTGTACACAATTAGTTTTTAACTCTTCGTGTATCTTAAAAGATCTTTATTTTTGTTTAATAATGGTTTCCCTCATTTATAATTACAAGGAGTAGCTACTAGTACTCTGAATGTTTAAAGACTGGATATTGTTACAATAGCTAGTGTGTTCTAAATTTCTGCACTTTTAGCTAAGGTCAGCATATAGGAAAATGATACAATCTCACTTATGAGTTCTTGGACATGGTTTGAAAATCATTTTTCCACGGGAACATATATGTGGCTTGACGATATGCTTACATATTTTAAGGTTATAACCTAATAACTTATGGTAAAATCTTTTGAGATTAACCAGGTTAATGCTTTATCTTTGCGAAAAAAGGAAAAATCCAATATTACCTTGAAAGACCTGGACATCATGAAGCTTAAAAAAGTGGCTTCAAGTTCCTGACATGCCATGTTGTTGTTTCCATATGGTTGGAATCTCCCTATATTAGAGAGTATTGATTGTTTGTTTGCTGGAAAGTCATTGTATAAGCCTGACCCCAACCTGCCCCTTTCTTTGAACATAAGACAACAAGAGTCTTAGAACTTTAGTACACGTAATGGTAATAGTAAAGCTGCTATCTTTAGTCTTATCAAGGTTTTTTTTTGTATGGAAGACGTGTGGGCAGTAACAAAGTTCTCAGAGATAATTTTGATAGACTCATGCTCGTAAAGTTTGGCCTCTCTCTTGGTTTGAGACTTGTTACAATATTTTTTCCCATCAAGACTGTAAGGATACCTAACCAACATATAAAATAAATCAGATCTGCATATTCAAAATTAATCAAGCCACAAACAAGTATTTGATTTCCTTATTAGTTCTGTTTGCGTTTAGTACCATAACATTTTGAGATCTTGCTCGATTAAAATTAGTACTTTCTTTCATGTCAACCTCAAAGGAGTGCTTTCCTTTCATTTTTGTAAAAATGTATTTCCTTATCATGTTGTAGAAAAAGTACTCTCTTTACATTTTGTAAAAGGTATGTTCTTATCATCTCGGTAAGAGAATACTTTCTCTTCATCTTATAATAAGTATTCTCCTGTCTTGTTTGAAAATATCATTATTTCGGGAGATTGTTGGTTGTAACTTGTCATAAGGACTCCTCCCCTCTATTCCTGTATAGTTCTTTAGTTATATTTTCTTGCTTTTCATCACTGCTTGGCTTAGTTGTTAAATTAAATGAAAGTACAGGGATAAAGGGCTGATCTTATGAACATTATGAGATAAAAATGTGAACACCTCATGGTTTTACCATCTTATACTGTCTTTGTCTTTATCCTGAGATACTTAAGCATTTTTTCTTCTTCTTTATTTGGCAAAATCACTAATAATTACTCCCGAAGCAAAATTCTTGTGTTCTTTTAATGTGTGTATTCCTTTTTATTATGTTCTATTTTAGTATATCACTCTAGAAGCGCCTTTGTGGTTGTATGTTTAGCTAATAGTGTGTTGTCAATTGGAGGAGCAACTTTAGAACATAGGATATTTTCTTATCAAGTTCTCTTCTTTACTTGATTTTTTTAGAGAAAAAAACTTAGCCTATTCTTTTTGAGCTGAGAAAGTAGGATTTTAATTCAGTCATAGTTAAATATTATTGTAGTTTTGTCTAACTTCTTTTCAAAGTTACCTGAGCCTTTATCTCGATATCTATGTATAAAATGATGCCCCTGTTTACTCTGCTAACTTTAACATTTAGTAGCAAATTGAGTGCTTATTTTACGTTTATTAAATATTACGTGACACTGTATTAAATCTCATTTCAGCATATTGCTAATTAATTCTTCTTTTCTTTGAAACGTGTAAATTTGCACGAGTCCACCAGGACTGAATACTCCATTGCATTTTGGTGAAAGTAACCACATGTGAGGCTAGTAAGCAGAATATACGCACCATAGGCACAGGTGAAAGTAAGAAACAACGCACCTGGGGTCCTTGCAACAACAGTGTATACAAAATAAGTTTATGAAGTGGATGGTATACCGGTAACCTCAAGTGTAAGAAGAAGAGAGAAAGAGTAATGATAGGCATGCTTAGAGACATGAATCAAGCCCAACTAATCATATCAATCTCAAATCCAGCATCTAACAGTCTAGCAGTAACCAATTTCATAATTAACCGTAACAGGGAACGATTCTACAAGTAAATAGAAAGAGTCTACCTACAGTCCCCCGGCCGCCCATACAACTGAGGAACACAAACAAGTGAAAACAAACCCTCCGGCATCCCATACTACCGGAGCGTACAATCAACAAACAACAAACAAGGGTGAAACCTCAAACAATGAATGATATGATGCATGAAGATCTCAAGTGAAATGGTATCTCTGTATGTACCTCCTCCGGTGCCGATCCGGCCCAGCAGGTAGGTTCCATGGAAGGACACTGCCCGTATACCTCTACTCCACCGTATACCCTTCCTCCGGCACACGCAGCCCACAGCCCCTGGCCCGGATGGCAAGGTCCATAGAGATCCCAGACCCCATACTAAAACTCAGTATCAGAACATGTCATCCGGAAGCAAGTCCGGGTTCAAGATAGAGACCCAATCTCGAATATGCATGCCCAGACCCTGTCCAGGACTAAAGTAGTAGGAAAATATCTCAAAAAAAAAAAACCTCCAAAGGTTCTCGGGCATAACCGGGTCTAAACAGTAGAAAGTCATCTCAGGTGCTCGGTCCGACCGAGGCTAAAAATCATCTCAAGTACAAGAAAACTCAACTAGCACCCCGGCCCTGCCGAGTCTAGCGTTAATCATAAAACTGATGATTTAAAACATAATTTTACTTTATTTAACCCAAGAATATTCACAAGTTAAATCAAACCATTTCCAAATTATTTCCATTAAAAACGGGCCATGCAAGGTTTGGAAAATGGTGCCAGTAGGCCCGAAACCCGAACCATAGCAAAACCAGTATAAAACCTCTTTATATGCATGAAAATGGTATGATCAAAAACAATAGCTGCCCAGCAGCTCACAATCAACCTATCGAGTCTGCACAGGCCCACAGCTACTCAGCAAGCATAACCAGCCTAGAAGGATAATTCTATACCCGGGACTCGCGGACATTCCCAAAATCCCACCTTGTATGTTCCAGAGTCAACAAGGCCTCACAGGACTACAAGGGTAAATAAAATATATCGGCAATTACTATAAGCAACGGAGGAACAAAAGTAGGCGGACATGAATAAAGCGGTCGAGGTCTGTGGTACCAACCTAATAAACCAACCCAAGGATGCCCATTAATACAATTTTATCCTATATATGCGGAGTCTAGGGAAAATAAACCGTAACCTACCTGTCGTCCGATGACAAGCTGCTAAAACGATGATATCCACGCTTGAACCGCTCCGAGAAACTCCGAAATGAAATCAAACTCGAAATTAGGCTTGAATAACTTGACGTAGATAATCGATTTTCTTTTCGGTGATCCAAAAAATTATCAAGATCTTGCTTATTGGAATCAACTTTTAACGTGACAATTGAATGATACACTGTGCCAGTTTTGCACCAAAATTATGTTCCAAAGAAAGTATTATGTAAGTTAGGCAGCAATTGCCATTGCAATTTGCTCAAATGGTTTAAGTGAATAGGCAGCAATTAACATTGTTTGCTGAAATCATTTAAGTCAAATAAAATATTTTCAAATACGCACGATTTCGATACTCAAGAACTCTCTTGGAACCCTCCCTTATGTTTTCTCACTGTTTCGGAACTTAAATGGCGTTTTAAAACGTGAAGTTGATGCTTAAATCGAGTTTGACCCGACCCGGTTTGCGACCCGGTTCGCAACCCATTTTCTGCCAGACAGTCCGCGGTAAAACAGTCATAACTTTTTACTCCGAGATCAGTTGGATGTGAGGTTTTGTGCGTTGGAAACTAGACTCGTAGACCTTCGATTTGGTATTTCGGGGGGACATCTAACTCTTTATATATTGGGAGAAAAGCCCCGAGACATTTTACCCAAAGTTCAGAAAATTTATTAAAGGAACTTACGATAACTTTTGCCGACTTACTTGTCTTCAAAACTTATAATGCGACCAAACAAATGGACCCGACACAGAAATACCGGTCCTGACAAGCCTTAAGTGACTTGGGGACACTACAAACAAGCTCTAACGGTTCAAGGAAAACGTATACGTGGAAATAACCGGAAGGGTCATTACAATAACCCTTCAAACATCCAAGAGCACCAGTATCCATAGTAAATCTCCAGTGTTAAAACCTAAATCCTCGAAAACCTTCCTTTTCTATATCGATAATATGCAATGCAGTATGAGCATGAAGTATCCATAATCACAGAAAGTAGCACACCACAAGGCAAAACAGGGCAAAATACCCTCCAAAACAAGAGAACTGACCTCGAGACTCCGTCCAAATCCAAGCTATGGCTTGTATTGACCCTTCCGGTTATTTCCATGTATACGTTTTCCTTGTACCGTTAGAGCTTGTTTGTAGCGGCCCTAAGTCATTTAAGGCTTGTTGGGACTGGTATTTAGGTACCGGGTCCATTTGTTTGGTCGTATGATAAGTTTTGAAGTCAAGCAAGTCGGCAAAAATTATCGTAAGTTTCTTTAATAAATTTTCTGAACTTTGGGTAAAATGTCTCAGAGCTTTTCACTCAATATATAAAGAGTTAGAAGACCCCGTAAATACCAAATCGAAGGTCTACGAGTCTAGTTTCCAATGCACAAAACCTCACATCCAACTGATCTCGGAGTAAAAAGTTATGACTGTTTTACCGCGGATTGTCTGGCAGAAACCGGGTCGCGAACCGGGTCGGGTCAAAATCGATTTAAAGCCTCAACTTCACGTTTTAAAACGCCATTTCAGTTCTGAAACAGTGAGAAAACATAAGGAGGGTTCCAAGAGAGTTCTTGAGTATCAAAATCGTGCGTACTTGAAAATATTTAATTTAAAAGTTGAATGTGGTAGAAAGTTATATTATTATTACCTTTTCAAAAGATTTTAAAGGTTTATGAAAAATATTTTTGTTACGATATAATTGTATATGTATTTATTTTATAAGGTTTTTATACATTGTAATATTTTAACGGAGATAGTAAATTTAGTTATGTTGAAATTATTATTATGATATAGTAGGTTTTATTCAAAATAATTTTCTATTTATTGGGATATGTTTAAAATATTATATTTATTTTACCACGAATTTATTCAATACCTGAATACATACATAACGGGATGGAAGTAATTAAAATGTTGCCACCTCCACAACACGTGGAGGTGAGGCCAAGCAGCCAACATATGTGTAGCTACTAGGTGTCTAATACATGGCATATAATATTATTTTATTAAAACTATTCTAGCATTTAATGCTAAAGGTAACTTGATATATATGTTTCTTCCATTTTCACATGCACTTTCGCATGGTGAGTAGTATAGCATCTTTTCTGTTAAACATGCTTCATACAAATATATGTACGCATATGTTAAAGAAGAGTTATTGTGGCGCTATATTTTGATCTTCGGAAGAAAATCGATTATCTACGTCAAGTTATTCAAGCCTAATTTCGAGTTTGATTTCATTTCGAAGTTTCTCGGAGCGGTTCAAGCATGGACATCGTTGTTCTAGCAGCTTGTCATTGGACGACATGTAGGTTATGATTTATTTTCCCTAGACTCCGCATATATAGGATAAAATTGTATTAATGGGCATCTTTGGATTGGTTTATTAGGTTTGTACCACAGACCTCGACCGCTTTATTCATGTCCGCCTACTTTTGTTCCTCCGTTGCTTGTAGTACTTGCCGATATATTTTATTTACCCTTGTGGTCCTGTGAGACCTTGTTGACTCTGAAACATAGAAGGTGGGATTTTGGGAATGTCCGCGAGTCCCGGGCATAGAATTATCCTTCTAGGCTGGTTATGCTTGCTGAGTAGCTGTGGGCCTGTGCAGGGTCGATAGGTTGATTGTGCGCTGCTGGGCAGCTATTGTGTGTGATCATACCATTTCCATGCATATAAAGAGGTTTTATCCATGTTTTACTATGGTTTGGGCTTCGGGCCTACTGACACTATTTTCTAAACCTTGCATGGCCCCGGGGGCCCATTTTTTTTATGGGAATAAATTGGAAATGGTTTGATTTAACTTGTGAATATTCCTGGGTAAAAGGAAGTAAAATTATGTTTTAAATCACCAGTTTTACGATTAACGCTAGACTCGGCAGGGCCGGGGTGCTAGTTGAGTTTTCTTGTTACTTGAGATAATTTTAGCCTCGGTCGGACCGAGCACCTACTACTTTTGGAGGGGTTTTTGAGATATTTTTCTACTACTTTAGTCCTGGAAAGGGTCTGGACATGCATAGTAGAGACTGGGTCTCTATCTTGAACCCTGACTTGCTTCCGGACGACATGTTTTGATACTGAGTTTTAGTATGGGGTCAGGGACCTCCATGGACCTTGCCATCTGGGCCAGGGGCTGCAGGCTGCGTGTACCAGAGGAAGGGTATACGGTGGAGTAGTGGTATACGGGCAGTGTCCTTCCATGGAACCTACCTGCTGGGCCGGATCGGCACCGGAGGGGGTACATACAGAGATACCATTTCACTTGAGACCTTCATGCATCATATCATTCATTGTTTGAGGCTCCACCCTTGTTTGTTGTTTGTTGATTGTACGCTCTGGTAGTATGGGATGTCGGAGGATTTGTTTTCACTTGTTTGTGTTCCTCGGTTGTATGGGCTGCCGGGGGACTGTAGGTAGACTCTTGCTATTTATTTATAGAATTGTTCCCTGTTACGGTTAATTATGAAATTGTTTACTACTAGACTGTTAGTTTCTGGATTGAGATTGATATGATTAGTTGAGTTTGATTCATGTCCCTGAGCATGCCTATCATCACTCTTTCCCTCTTCTTACACTTGAGGTTACCGGTATACCGTCAATTTCGTAAATTTATTATGTATAGACTGTTATTGCAAGGACCCCAGGTGCGTTGTTTCTTACTTTCACCTGTGCCTATGGTGTATATATTTTGCTTGCTGGCCTCACATGTGGTTCTGTTGATATCCCTCTGGGCTAGTTCCTGTGTACCTTTCATTGATTTCTGTGACTACTTGCTTCTATTCTGTCTGTTACTACGCTTTTATCTTATATGTGCCCAGTCGGCCTATGATACCTACTGGGTACCTTATGCTTCATATTTGGTGCTCACCCTACCCCCTGCATCTTTGGGTGTAGATCCTAGCGTGGGCCATCGCCGTTAGATCAATGTGATTCGTGCCTGGAGGTCTGTTGGGGACTACTTCAGACTGAGGGTGAGCTCTTGGCGATCGGAGCTTAGCTTTAGTTTATCTTTTGCTTCATGTACTCTATTACCATTCAGAGACATCAGTATATATTGTTTTGGATCGTTTGCACTCCATGTATGTAGTTTTGGCTCTATACTATGATGCCAGGTCTTGGGGTTTGGTTTAGTTTCCGCATATGTATATATTTATATCCCTGTTATCTATTCTCTTCGTCTTGTTCCCTTATTTGTTAGATAGTATCCCATTACTAACTGTCCTGGGCTACGGGGATTGGTTCACCTACCGGGGGTTGTAGGTGCCATCATGACCGAGAAATTGGGTCGTGACATGGCCTCAGGACTATAGTTACACACAACCAACAATTTTAAGTAGGAGATAGCAGAGAATAATAGAGAATAATTACGGTATAAAATAATTACGGAGACCACTATGAACTTCTACTCTACCTATAAAATCTCCTAAAAGCACACTAAGGATTCTATGCAAGGCATAACAATACTAAAGGCTCCTAGACTAAGGATAACATATAAAGTTCTAATCTATGATTTGAAATGGCCAAAATTATATAAGTCACAAAATTTAAGCCTAATACTACCTATAGTCCAACCTAACATTCCAGTAACATATAATATATAAAATCTAACTAAACTTAGTCTAGAAAGTAAACCGTAACATACCTCAGGGCCGAACTGCAAACACGAACCGCCACTCATGTACCTTCCCTTTCCAAACAACCTCAGAAAGCTACCACGCTATCAAGAACATAATCTAGGTGTCAAGACGAGAAGAACAACACTCATATTGCTATACGAAAAATCGGGCTGGAAATTGGATCGAAAAAATGACCCTCGAGGCCCATGCAATGAAACAGAAAACAAAAACTGTAATTATATCCGCAATGAGTTAAGGAACCCATTCCCAAAATTTGAGTGCGAACAGAGTTCATTTCAGGGCTCAAACAGCCCAGAAGTGCTACTAATACAAGGAAAAACAACAATGGGGATTACGGGATTTTAACGAGAATTTAAACAATGGGAGGGTTGATAAGTGTGGAGGGGACTTACCGGATGAAGTAGACTTAGCAAAGGGATTGAAACCGGAGCTTGGAAGCTTTATCGATGGGAGAACAATTAAAAAAATGAAGGAGAAAATAATGTTGGCAGCTTAAATAGTTGTCAGGGGTCCTTTAACGCGATCGTGAAGGACCCTACGCTTTCACGGAGAAAAGCTGGCCCGACTATAATGATCACAATGGTCCGGCCCGCATTTTCAAAGAGGAAAGTTGAGTCGGGTCCCAGTCGGCTTCATCGCGAACGTGAAGAGCCACCTTCGCGAACGCAATGGTCAAGAAACTAGACCATTGCGAATGAGATGGAAGCCTCACAATCGCGAAGACCAAAATGGTCTGCAACTTAATGCAGCAACCAGCAATAACACTAAGGACAAAAAAAAAATCTTCTGACGGACCCTTGGGATTCATCCGAAACCCCGGGAACACAAACCAACCATGCTACCCTACCAAAAATGGCATTCCGAACTCAATGGAATCGATGAAACTCACAATGGAGATTGTTTTAATGGAAAGTGGGCACCACGCCCAAAACCAACTCAGAACTCAAAACCTAAAAACAAGTCTGAAATCCTCGGGACCCAAACCAAAGGTCCTCCTAGCCCAAAGTCGATATTCCGAAGCTAACGGCGCTGACAAAATTTCCATCCGAGGCCGTCTTCTCCGAATATTGACCAACGTCAATCCTACCAGCCAAACTGACTTGAAAACACACAAAGCAACACAAAACCAAACCAAAAGCACTCAGACCCAGACCAGTGGTCCCACTAGACCAAAATCCCCATTCCGGAGCCAACAGAACTGTCGAGATTTGATTCTGAGCATGTTTACCAAGAAAGTTGACTGAAGTCAAATATTTTTTTTTAGTTCAAGTTCTAAAACATGGAAATGGTCATAACGACCTAGCAAACGGCCCGAAAACCAAACCATCAGTTCTCAAAAGTCATAAATAACCTGTAGCCGCTAAGGGAAAGCTTGAAATGTTGAAAAAGGATGAAAAATAGAAAATGACCTGGAGGGTCATTATAGTCTAGTAAAACCTACGAATACCCTTCCAATGTTAAGGGTAACCTTTATCACATAATGCCTTAAAGGCTTATACAAGTAAATTATGATGACGATTGTTTAGCCATTCAAGTAGTACTTTCCATAGACAACTGACTTCCTTAATGGTATCTAGTTATTTAAATACTAGTTATTTATATCATCTTATAACTATATCACTAAGTAATCAACCATTCTAGTGCGACTATACTATTGTAATTTATTTTAATTTTTACCATGTGATAGGCATACAATGTGACTTCTAAGAGTTTCTACTAAAGACAAACAAAATCGTGTATAACTCTATAAATACTTGACTCAATAAAAGTAATATGAGTATTCTGACTTCAAAAAATAGATGGATGAATTTTGAAGACAAGTAACTTTAACGGAAAGAGAGTGTGGATATTGTGACCATATTAGGAATCAATCATATGTTAAGACATATAGAAGGTGAAAACTATGTTCACATATATCAAGTAGACTATGTTGACTCTTTTAGGAGAAAAAAGTGACTATCGATCATGACTTAATGGCGAAGGAGGTTTTATCTTTACATACCTTTGGCACTTTCCTAGCTAACAATAGTATCACGAGTGCCAAATAACTCAACATACACGGGTGTAACTTCTACATAGCCGACCATTAGCTTCCACCATTCAATTGGCAACCAATCATTTACAAAAATAATATATATTATATATTTCCATCAATAAGTCATTGGTTCGTCTAACGCATCATTCTAGTATTCTTCACGTATTCTCAAAACTAACCAAATTCCTTACCAACTCTGCTAGAGTGAATTCTCTATTTTTTCAACTTATAAAATTTAATATCACATCTATCCAGTCAGTAGAAACACCCTAAAATTTCACTTTATCAATAATTTAATATTCATCTTTTTCCCTCTTCCAAGAACCCTAATTATCAAGACTCATTTCAAAAGATAGTGCTAAAATTCAAATCAAATGGTGATTACCACCTTATACAACAACCCAAATACATATTTCATAGCTATGTTAGAGTATTGGATGGAGAACTTATCTATTTAAAAATAAACCCCAACTTGGATTTTTGATGGATCTTCAAAAATTCTTGAACGAAATACTAATTGACTAGCAACTTAGTATCGTCGCATGCTGCTCACTCACACGGATCAGTAATGATTTTGTGAATTTTTAAACTCACACTAACACCACTGATGAAGAGGACGAAGGGCACTATAATTGTTTCCAGAAAAAAATTTCCAAGCCAAAGTAATCCTTTTAACTTCACATGATTCTATCTACTAATGGAAGTGGTAAGGGCCCCACATGGTTTAATTATAAATTACTTAACTAGGTGGTTGCACTTAAGTCTTATATAAATAACTTTTTTCCTAAATATCTGCATATACATGATGTAATTACTTCGATATACACACTGCTCCAATGGTGCACCACTTAACTTTTTATAGATTAAGAGTTGTACTTGTTTAAAGTATTAAACTTAATTCAAAATATTTTGAGGTGTTACACTAATACTGAAATAAATTATTCACTAGGACAAGACCTACGACTACCTGAAAGACTGCTAACAAGCGAAACATCTACTAATGAGAAAAACAAATTGAAGTCCTCTAAAAGCAAGGAGGGCTCACCAAAGCTGGATGAATAGGCTCCTACGGGTGCATCTGCTGCTGGTATGAAACACCTGAGTCAGCATCAGATAAAGATGCAATGCCAAATGGTGTTAGTATGTTGGGATATATGGTATATAATAAGGTTGAATGAAATAATATACTAGAACAGAAGTATTAGCTGAAAGAGTAAATAATAAAGGTGAACTAATCTAAGAGGTAAAAGAATGAAGAGATTTTTCCAACAATAAAGCTTTATAAAAATATAAAATGCATCAAAATAACTTTAATTTATTTAGGGAGTTTCTCTAACTGACAACCATCACGTGAGCCTCATGATGATATAACATCTTGCCCATGTTGCTAGAGCCTTCTGATACCTTGTCAGGGTAAAGGACAAAGGTTATCTAATAGATCTAAATTGATCCTCTTTAGGGCTAATAAGAAATTGTCCGACTTGCGGAGAAAACCTATCTTATGCTGGCTACATAGTTTTGGAACTTGGGTTGCTTGACAATGTAATAATTCTCATTTAAATCTTTAAGATTTCTCTTTTTAGGGAAAACTGCAAATCTCAATACTTCTTTGACTGAACTTTCCCTTCTTGAAACTAGCTTTTTTTCCTGAAAACTGACTTTACTTGCTTTAGAACTAGCTTTGCTTTCCTTTTGAAATCATGCATTTTAAACTGAAATATGCTTACATGAACTCTTTCTTATATACGCTTTCTAAAGATTGAAATTTTACCCTCTCAATGAAAACAATGCAAAATCCAACATACAAGGATTTCATATACTTTTAACTAGGAGATGTCCATGAGATAGGAGAAGAATGAATCAACGATACATGATATGAATTGTAACAATTTTAGCAATAGAACAATCAATAGGTAATACGATGCAATAAGAAATCCATAACAGGTGAATTCGGACAAAAGTTTTAGCTTTGATTTTTCTAAGACTGAAAGTTAGATTTAGGGCATAAGGAAGGACATAATTCCTCACTATGATTAGGCGTATATACCTGGTAGAAGAAGATTCTTGTCAAAAACCTTGAAGAAATCTTCTTGCCTAAGATTCTATGCTTTTGCCATCTTGAAACCCTAGGTTGAATGACATTGAGCTTGAGAGCAAACCTCTGATATTAATCGACTAAACTAGACTAAAATGAACTCTTTAGTTAATTTAAATAAGGTGGGGACAAAGACTGAAGAGTGGAAAAGACCAAACTACCCTTGACATGAAAATTTAAAAGGTATAGATAAAACTGTCATACGACTCACCTCATGAGTCGTGGGATGCTCCATGGGCCATAGGCTGGACCATAAATTCATGCTAGAGACATAAGTCTCTGGTTCAATCCAATGATGTGCCTCATGGCTCGTGGGATCTCCCACTACTCATGGCCTAGGTCATAGGGTCGGAGCTTGGTTGGAAAGTCCTTTAGACTGAACCACCCAAGGTTGGTATCACATCTCATGAGCCTTCCCACAGCTTGTGGGCCAAGTTGTGGTGTTGAAGGAAAATGTTTGGTGCACTGAACATCTCCCACGATGGGTCTCATGGCCCGTGGAAGCTCCTACAGCTCGTGGATTCAGTCCTAGAGCCTGAAACATGTACAAATCAGTCTGACTGCTGGTTTAGACACCGGTTTGAGACCCAAGGTGTTACAATTTAGTATGCTCTTGAAGGTAAAATTGTAACATGAATATTTATTCATAAAGTTTTGACAAGTTTACTTTATAAATAATTGAAATGCAATGCCTATCTCTACATTTAAAGTATTAGTATTGGTTTATCATCGAGTTCTGGTTGTCACACGATATTAGGATATACTAGTAAAGTTTTTCCTTCCTTGTTTTGCACTAAGTGTCAAAGTAAATTACCCTAGCGTCTTACTAACTTGTTTCATAGATAAACTACGAAATATGTTACTCTTTTACATGTAATCATGATTTATTTGTTGACTTCCTTTGTCCACTAAGCAAGGATGAATACTAATTTATTTTTGTTGTTTGTTTTAACATTGGTGAATCCATTCGAGTCCATTATGGATTCTCCTCCTCCAATGCATACTTTTGGTAGGCTGAAGCCTAATAGCTTCTCGAGTCATCCTGATACAAGCCTCCAAAGGGATAGATTTTCGAGTCCAAAATGTTGGTGTACGGCCTAAGTGTCAATATACATGGAAGGAAAGCAAACATACAGGAAAGGTTTGAAGTGGAATAGCATTATGGGCTTAACCCATAAATTTTGGTAGTCCATTTGGACAATTGTAGGGGTTTAGGCCTAGGTGCCCAAATCCAACTTCTTCCCTCTCCTTCATTTATTTGTATGAACGTTATGATTTGATTGTATAAAACTCTAACACTTTTATTAGCTTATTTGATTTTCCCCTGGAGTACCATGCTTACTTTTCATAAATTAAGTGTCTTTGATCTGGATTGATCAATCAAGTTTTAATTTAATTTCTATTTTTTCAAATCATCACTCATTCCAAATCTGTTAAATTCATACAATCTCTCTTGAAACGGATTCTCACAAAATAATTCTCTTTTCACTTAAATAAATTCCCTTTTACATAAGTTAGTCTTAATAAGAGTTTGTTTTAAATCATTGGATAATCGCAAGTTATTGGACATTTTAGGTGCCCTAAACCCCTTCCTAAATTGTTAATATGAACCCTTATCCCGAATCTATAAGTTTTTTATTATTTTATGTCTTTAAAGATCTTCTTAAGATTTTTTAAATTTTCTTTTAATTAATTAAGTAGCGATTCAGTTTGTTTTAATTGTGTTTGAGAATTTCTTTAAGTTTTCGAATTTAATTAAAATTAAGTTAAAACCATTTTTTCATCAAGTCCAAAAATAGATAAAACAGAAACAGCGACTGTGGACTTCAACTAGGTTCTAACCAAATATTTTGACTAACTATTTGGATTGTAATAATTAGTAAGTTTATTTTTTTGGTTGATTATTTATTTAAATTTTCATAAATTATAACTGTTTCGCATTATTCATGGCATCTTCCGCCTTCCCGGCAAAGCATTAGTTTGCATAAGGAAAAAGACGGTTATGCGGGTATTCACAACCATTCTTCACTAAAATATACTTTCTCAAAGCAGACAAGTGAGTAGTTGATTCATGGTCGATCAACAAACACTTATTGTTTTAGCCCGCGATTGTCCGCCCGGGTTGCCGATCACTTTAAAATAAACCAACCCTAGTCTACCCAAGATAGATCAAAACCAAATCCCCTGAATAGGCATGGACCTAAGATGTCTTAATGTCCAAAGAATAATACGTCCATTAGTAATACCACCTTGTGTCAAAAATGGCCAAAGGTCTAAAAGGACAATCATCGCTTACATGATCAATTGAAGGATGTGATGCCAAATTATACGGACCATTGTCTCTCGGAGTTGGAAAGTATTTAGATAGTCTCTTTACTTGAATATATTCACCCTAACGACATTCAGAATTCCAAGAAGTTCGAGAATAAAGGACTTTCCACGGCAATGTTGTTTAGGATTGCATCCCTATGTGGGACATATATTCATTGTATATTCCTTTCCCTTATTGTGTATCGCTATTCGATTTAATCAGTTTTTCTATACTTTTTTGGGGCAATGAAACATCTTACAAACGGTATACATATCCCTTGATTTATTAGGCCTACCTTTGGCATAAAAAGGTCACATATTTGTATAGGACACGCTATAAAAAGCTATGTAATATAACTGTTTTAGGTGCTTATGTGTTGTTTCTTAAATCAAAAGTGAATTGATCCACTCCTATTTGAATATTTTTAGAACACTTAGGAATGATATAAGACTACTATGCAAAGTACGATCAAAATCACTCCTTGAGTTCTTCAAGTTTCCCAGAAAAATTAAAAGCCTTCTTCAAATCCCTATTATCTTGTTCCTATATCTTTAGAAAATAAACTTACTATATTCGAACGACATCCTTTTAAGGTCCATCCCCTATCTTTAAATCTTTATTTCCCCTGTTTTGGCAAAAGAAGTTAAAAGGATTTTTCCTTAAATCAAAAAATTGACAAAGCAAAGACACCAGAAGATCAAGATTCAACATAAGTCAACTCTCTTTTCAAGTGACTCATTTTAAAAACAACGGGAAAGTTTCTGCCCGTTTGAGACTTTTTATCAATACCCACATGTTTATTGGTCCACCTTTAATAAAGTAACATTTGTGTGTTTACATTCTGTCAATTGTCTTGTATTATTTATCATGAACAAAATCTAACATGATAACCTTTTGAGTTATTTTTCTTGAAGTAGGTAAAGAAATTGATCTATGTTGAGGAAAGATGGCAGAATTGTCATGCCCCAAACTCAGGGGGCGCAACTGGCACCTAGTGCCTGAACTTAGGACAAAGCCGACCCTGGTGAACCATTTACCAATGGAGCATAGAAGCCATACAAAATCAAGAAAACAAATAAGTATATTTTGGCTTAAAAATAAACCTCAGCCAGCAAGGCCCCTGTCGATAGCTCTAGAAATAAAACAGCTAGTCTCAACAGTTCATATAAAGCAATAAGCAGGTAGCACTTTAAGTCCTGTTTGGGTAGTCAAGGCCGCCATGATATCTAGGAAAGCATAAATATTATGCATCTATCGAGACCACCATGATCTCTATATAGGAGCTGAAAACATGTATATACAATATAAACTATGCCAATGAGTTGCTAAACTACTAAAACAACAACAACAAGGCTCAACTTGCTAACAAGGTACAACTAATAAACGTGCAAGGCAAAAATGGCCAGCATTAGAGCTATGCAACCCAACTAACTAGTCTGCAAGCCTTTATGAATACAGTACTTTGTCGGACAGGACCCCAACCTACCCAAAAATATAAATAGCAAAAAGACAAACTTCTGAAACTCTAGCGACCCTTGGAAGGAAAGGAGTCAACCAACCTACTAAAAGCTCAGCTATGCTACCCGACAGGTATGTTTGGTGATCACTCAGAACCTACAGTCTTGAATTCACCACCCCCAGGAAATAGAGCGTCAGTACAATATAATGTACCAAGCATGTAAGGCAAACTGAAAATTGAAATTCAAGTGTAAGGACTAAACAAAAGGTGAGGAGAAAAACAAAGTACCATAACTTACCTTCGTGCAATAAGATACCATTTAAATCACATAGCAAAAAATAACCTTATATGTCCCCCCATATGTCCGGCAGGTACAAACAGCATACAATCATCATAAGTCCTAACAGGCATAAACAGGCGCTAAATACCCATACTGACCCCCTTACCTGGACCTTAGTGATAATTTGATCTGAACTGTCTGACTTTACATGTGTCGTGTATCAGTACAACTTTAAGGCTCTGCGGTACCATATAAGTGTTGTCCTATAGGTACACCCTGCCCATCCTATAGGTATGGTCTGCTCGGCCTGTAGACACGTTCTGCCCATCCCGAAGGCACAGTAATATAATGTAACTGTTTCCTCATAGGTACAGCATATATGTCTCATAAGTACGGTCTACCAGGCCTGAAGGCACGGTAATATAATGTAACTATTGCCTCGTAGGTATAGCCTGCATGTCTCATAGGTACGGACTGCTCAGCCCAAAGACACAATAATAGTAACTAGAATGTAGGCTCCAAAACCCTGCAATGTCAGTGTCTGCTGAGGCTAAAACATGCTCATAAGCAGCAACAGGATGATTAAAAAGACACAATAATATCATGTAATTATAGGTGACCTCAATAAAATCATAACATGCTTTTCTAGGCCTCCATGTAAGGAATAGAGTGTTGTTGATAGTCGCTACATCATGCTGTGGGAAAAAACTCGATACTATAAGGCCACAAGTCAATAACAACGTTACACAGGCTATATAAGCTTTGGCTTTAAAGGTCATGCCATAAAGTTAAAAGGAAGCCTTAACATACCTTTTAACTGAAACTCCAAAGGTGTTTCTACGAAGCTTGACCAACCAAATGTACTGCAACAAATGTGAGAATCAAAAGGGCTGCAAGAATGAGCCATAACTAATCGATAAGGAATCAATATCACACTCACAACCAGTCGTGTCCAAATCATAAAATGAGGCTAATAACAATAATAAACAACAGCTAAATCCAATAACAATATGCTAACCACATCTCGAAGGAGCGACGAGCTCTCGAGGCACTATTTCAAGGTGTACTTCACATCCTTTAATCCAACAACCAACCTACGTGACTATGATGAGAATTAAACCAACCCTTAGTTCCTCCAACACCTTAACACCGTCATTACACAACAATAATAATCAAACTTAACAAGACAAAGGGTCTACCTGAAGCTACAATATCCAAAACACCACTTCGTGGCTCAAAAATGTATAAAAATGATCATAGAACATGGGATTATGAAGGAGGGTCGTAGGGGAATGATTTCCTTTACAAAAACCTTTGAAAGACCAAGCTAAACAATTTGTCTCTACGTAACAACAGCCGAAGCCAAAATCAACAAAAAACTACTACAAGTCGTAGGCAACTACAACTTTTCATAACTAGAAGCTTAGAATCTCAATTCAATAAATAGATAAGTGTACATGATCCTTATGTATCTCCCCAAACTCAGGGGACGGAGGGGGGGGAGGCGGAACTGGCAACTAATGCCCAAACATAGGCCAAAGCCGACCCTGATAAACTATTTGCAAATATCACATAGCAGCTACACACAATCAAGAAAATAAACGAATATATCTCTGATTAAAAATCAGACCTCGGCTGGTAAGGACTCTGTCGACAGCTCTAGAAAGAAAACAACTATTCCTAACAGTTCATTTAAAGTAATAACCAGGTAGCACATAAGTCATGTTTGGTCCGTTGAGGCCTCCATGATATCTAGGAAATAATAAATGCTATGCGGGCCTTCAAGGCCACCATAATTCTACACAGATACTGAAAATAGGTATATACAATGTAAACTAGGCTAACCAGCTACATAACTATCAACAACAACAACAACAAGGCCTATTAGGCCAATAAGGTACAAGTAATCAATATACAAGGACAAAATGGTCACCATCGTAGCTATACAACCTAACCGACTAGTCTGCAAGCCTCTACGAATACAATATTTTGTGGGATAGGGCCCCAACCTACCCAAAATCTATAAACAACAAAAGGGTAAACCTTGATACTCTGGCGACCCTTGGAAGGAAAGGAGTCAACCAACTCGCTGAGAGCTCGGCTATGCTACCCAATATGTCTATCTGGTCATCGCACAGATCCTGTAGGCATGAATGGAGTGCCCCCAGGTAATGGGATGTCAGTATGAAATAATGTACCGAGCATGTAAGGCAAACTATAAACTAAAACTGAAGTGTAAGGACTGAGCAAAAAGGGTAGGAGGAATACATAAGTACAATACCTTACCTTTCTACAATAATAAAGCCTTTAAACACGTAGCAAATAATAACACGACCTGCCCCCATAAGCCTGGCAGGTACACACAGCACACCATCACTATAAGTCCTAAATAGTTCAAATAGTCACTAAATACCCATACTGGCCCTCTTACCTGGACCGCAGTGATAATCTGATCTGAAATGTCTGAATGTACATGTGTCGTGAATCAGTATAACTGTGATGCTGTGGTACCATATAAGTGCTTCCCTATAGGTACAACATGTCTGCCTCATAGATATGGTCTGCCCAAACCAAAGGCATGGTAATATAATGTAACTGCTGCCCTGTAAGTATAGCCTGCCCATCCCATAGGTACGGTCAGCCCGGCTCGAAGGCATGGTAATATAAAGTGATTGATGCCCTGTAGGTATAGCCTTCCCATCCTGTAGGTACGGCCTACAAGGCCCAAAGGCACAGTAATAGTAACTAGAATATAGGCTCCAAACCCCTGTAGTGTTAGTGTCTGCTGAGGCCAAAACAAGCCTATAGGTGGCAGCAAAATGATAAAAGCAACACAATAATATCATGTAATCACTGGTGACCTCAATTGAACCATAACACTCTTTTCTAGGCTACTAGGTAAGGAATAGACTATTGCTGATAGTCACTATATCAAGCTGTAGAGCAAAGCTCAATACAATAAGGCCATAAGTTGAATAACGATGTTATAAGGCTATAAAAGGTGCTGAGACATTATATCTAAATTTAGTGGAATTCTGGATTACATTTGCTATAAAATGTTTGTTGGCCTACAAGGCCCAAAGGCACAGTAATTGTTGGAATTCTGGATTACATTTGGTATTGAGTGCGATTAAATTTATAGTCCGACACTCGCAGCACGTAGACCCTGGTCCAAATTAGCAAGGTCCATGGAGGTCTACATGTAGACCATATACTAAATCTCGTAATCTTAATATAATTGTCCAAAGTGTAGCCGGATCCAAATAAGTTACCAGACCTCAAAAAGGCACGGTCGGTGTTCTAGCCAGGTCTAAATCAGTGAATCATTCTTTTTGACTCTGGATCATAGATGGTTGATTATTTGGGAATGTACGTGGGTCATGGTCATCAATACCATTATTATAGAGCTTGTTATGTTTGTTGTAGAGTGATTTGAGCTTGTGCAGGGCCGATGGGTTGATTTTGAGCCATTGGGCTACTGCTTGTGTTTGAGCATGCCATTATCAATCATATAAAGAGGTTTTTCACATGTTTTAATATGGTTTTGGCTTTGGGGCTACTATTGTTGGTTTTCTAAAACCTTCCATGGCCCCAGGGGCCCATTTTTGGTAAAAATAGTTAATAAAGGTTGGAATTATTTTCATGGATCTTCTAGGGGTAAGAAAGAATTAAAAGGATGATATTTATCACTATTTTCATGCTTATACTAGACTCGGCTGGGTAGTAGTGCTAGAATTATTTTCCAATCGATTTGAAATGGTACTAGACTCGGTCTGATCGAGAAACATATTGGTTTAACTACAATTTTAGACCTAGTTATGTTCGGGCACCCTTTTTGTGGTTTTTTCCACACAGGACTACAAGGGTGATGCTATCAACTATCATGAATACTACAGTTAACGGAGCAAAAATAAGACAGATATGAAGAAGTGGACAAGGTCTGGGCTACCAAGCTAGTAAACCCAACCCAAGGATGCTAATTAGTACCATTATATCTTATAAATGCGGAGTCTAAAAAGAGTTAAATCGTAACCTACCTGCCATCCGATGACAAGCTACTAGAACGATGATGTCCAAGCCCAAACTGCTCTGAAAAGCTCCAAAACAAAATCAAAATCGTATTTGGGCTTGAATAACTTGACATAGATAATTAACCTTTTTTCAGTGATTAAGCAAATCGTAAAAAATATTTTCCTCACTAAAACTTGATTCTGCGTAAATGAGTAAATATGTATACAACAATTATGGTGGCTTCCCTTTGATGCCAAATATCCAAGTAAAAGACACTACATTACATATATCTTTATATATAGAAAACATAGTAAGAAATTTATGGAAACCTATTTAAATATGGATAAATAGTATTGTGATGCTAAGATAAAACGTGGCAGCATGCATTTTTGTATTTTGGTGTGGCTTCCCTTGACTCCATGTGGAGTCTTAGTGTCAACACCATAATATTTTACCCAATTATATATGTATTCGGGTATTGCATAAGTTTATGGTAAAATATAAATAACTTTTTGAACATAACACAATTAATAGAAAATTATTTTGAATAAATCCTACTATATATAATAATAATTTTCAACATAACTAAATTTACTATCTCCGTTAAAATATTAATAACTTATAAAATTCTTGTAAAATAAATACATACACAAACATTTCATAACAAAAGTATTTTTCATAAATATTTAAAATATTTTAGGAAGGAAATAAAAATAAAACTTACATCAAACGGGGATACCCTATCCCCGAAAATATTATGACACCTCGAATCAGGATCGACCTTCCCACAAGGTTAGTTGAGGTCATACGATCGCAAATCACTATCGCACGATTATCATAACTCAACTCTTAAGACTCAGCTCTAAAATAGGAAAACGGCTATAAAGACCAAACGAATGGCCAGGGCGCTAAACCACCAGTCCCAGCAAGCCATAAATGACTTGGGGCCACTACAGGAAAGCACTAACAGTATAAGAAAAGGATAAACGTGGTAATGACCAGAAGGGTCATTACATCAAACTATCATAAACCTAAACTACACATCAAAACGAGACTAATAATACCCATATTGCTATAATTATAGCTAGGTCGAAATTCGGGTATCCCCTTACCTTTTTGTCATTGCCATGGAATATCTTCACAGGGAACTAGCACTGCTAGCCAATCAAAAGGACTTTAAATTTCATCCTAGGTGCAAAAAACTAGGGGTGGTTCACATTTGTTTTGCAGATGATTTACTTATGTTCTGCAAAGAAGACTTGAGGTCTATCCAGCTTATCCAGGATGCTTTCCATAACCCTTTGCATTTGATGAATTATATGTACACTAAATAAGTGTGAGTAAGTTCAGCCTCTTCAGGATCCTCTGGGCTAGTTTATGTGTACCTTTTGTTGATTTCTGTGACTACTTGCTTCTATTCTGTCTGTTACTACGCTTTTATCTTATATGTGCCCAGTCGGCCTATGAGACCTACTGGGTACCTTATAAGATTCAAAAGTCTTGTTTATTTTCTTAAATTTTGTGCCAAGTCAAAATAGGTCAAACAAATTAAACGAAGAAAGCAGTATATGAAATCATAACTATTTTGTGTCCAATCAGTTCAATGATGTCTTAAATTTTTGCTTATGATCATATTTCAACGTTCAAATTCTACGTTCAAGGAACAGTGATTGGTCAACTGGACTCCAACCTAAACCAAAAAAAAAAAAAGACCTCTCTTCTGATCAACTGAGATACTCGTGGTCAAAAGCTATTTATATATGTATTCTACATATTATTTCAACACATTCATGAATCATTATATATTGTCCCTTTTGCGACTCATAATTAATCGTTGTTTATTATTATTATTATTATTATTATTATTATTATTATTATTATTATTATTATTATTATTATTATTATTATTATTATTATTATTATTTATATACTAATTATGTATATTATACTTAAATATATAAAATTTATACATTTTTTGATTATTTTATAAATTAGATCATCTAAAGGCATTGAACTGTAATTATTCTTTAAGTTTTCTATAGTTTTTCAACAAAAATGTCATATTTATTTAGTTGACACCTATCTGCCAAAAATTGACAAAATTATACATGTGGAAAACTAACAATTTTCAGAGGGTGAACATCGATAATAGAATTAAATTTTTTGGAGACTCAATTTTTTTTTTTGATATTATAATCATTAAAAAAGAAGTCGATATTTTCACTTTTCGATGTCCATAAAAATATAGAACCATTGTAATATTTATTTAATATTTTCAATAGTTAGCTATAATAAACACTTGCGAAAAACGGTTTTTTTTTTTTGTTGAGTTTTTCTCCACCAAACTCCAATTCTATTTTTGACAGAATTTTTTTTCAAAATTTAAATGGTCTGTCTTTCTGTTGAAAATTTTCAACAGCTTTTGGTTGTCTTTCTGTTGAAAATTTTCAACAGCTTTTGTTAAATGGTCTGTCTTTCTGTTGAAAATATTCGTCCGTCAAATATTTGACTGGCTATGAGGTGTTGTTTGGCTAGAATAATATTACGTTGAAAGAAGTTGTTTTTGTTATGGAGCTTTGGACTTTCAACTAATTTGAAGTTGTTTGAGTTGTTCGGCCTCGTTGGGCTGTTGTATCCGGGAGGGGACAAGTCTCTTATACTGTTGGATCGGTGTAAACTATACCGTAATGGGCTTGAATCTCCTTAAAGAGAGAGAAATATTCGCGCCTCAACCCAAATATTTATTTATTATTTTATTATTATATTTTTTAACTGTAATTTATGGTATATTCACCGACATTTGGTTACAAAATAGGAAAAATAATCTCATATAATATCTAGAATTATTTAATATAATGTTTGTTGGCCTAGTGTTGAGGGCATGTTTTAACACAATCTTTAACCACATATCCATGTAGGCTGAGATTATTCTAGATATTATTCCAAGACTTCTAAAATCTTGAACATGAATTACAGGATTGATCTGAAAAGCTTGGTATAATTTTGACAAGTCGAGGTAGAATTTTTATCAAAAAATCTGAAATAATTATTTAATGATAAAAAATATATATGACTGGAAAAAGAAGTACAAAATGGAGTTTCAATTAAAAAATGAGTAGATCCATATCATTATTTAAGACTTATAGGAGAAAACATTTGGTGCATTTTAACCTCATATGAGGGATATATGGATATTTTAGTGAAAATAAATATTGTTGGTGCGGTATTTCTGGTGCGAAATTATTGGTGCAAATTATTCTAAATTGTGTATTTAAATTTCAGACTGTATTTATTTGATATGTTGAGCATATTTAAAGTTTTAGAGCTTAGAATTGAGTGACTTTACGACCTTCTTTTTCGTTTAACAAGGGGATACGTATCTAATCCTTATTTTGGTATTCTTCTATGAGTGTTTCAGTTGGTTTCTTTTTTTATCCGTGAGTTTGTTGGAGAAAAATTGTGATTTTGTTAATTCAGACACGATTTTTCATAAAATTTTATATTTAGTGTCCTTATGTTATGGATAAACCAATTTTAGAATCAAAATTTTGATTTATTAATTATTTCATCATTTAAAATCGCGTATGGGCATGAAAATCGAGTATTTTGTATCTAAAATTAAGAAATCATATTTGATGATTTGAGGGTCGATTTGAACTCTATTTTTGATGAAATTTTATATCTAAGTTTCTTACCTTATGTGCCATGCCCCAACTTAGGGACGTAACTGGCACCTAAAGCCGACTTAGATCTGAGCTGACCCTTGCTGGATAATTATGCCACCACTAGAATACCAGCCACAAAATCAAGGAAACAAACAAGTATATATCGCCTTAAAAATAAGTCTTCGGCCAAAAAAGGCCCCTATAAATAACCTGTAATAAACTCAGTGAACCTCAATAATTCATATAGAATAGAAACTAAACCCTGTGTAAACCTTATGAATGCAACTATGACCTTTGCGTATATAGATTTCATATATGTAACTATGATTCAGAGGATATTAACAACAATAACCAAATGTAATAAGATAAAGGGGTTGTCCAAAGCCATGGTTTCCAAAACACCACTTTGTGGCCGGAAAGCTGTAAAAATGATACTAGAACATGTAATTATGAAGGAGGGTCATAGGGGGAATGTTTCCTTGACAAAAATAACTGAATTCCTATGCTAAACAACCTGCCTCTTTATCATAACAACAAGCGAAGCAAAAACCAACAAGAAGATACTACAAGTCATCGGCAAATATGACTTTTCATAACATGAAGCTTAGAATCTTGTCACTACTAAAAAAAGGCTAAAAAGAGATGGACAAAAGGGATGTTGTCCATCGCTTTTTTTGCCAAAAGTTATTAAAAAGTAACGGCATCACTCCCGTGGGAAAATGGCCAGTTGCTTTTCCAAAAGCGACGAACAACGTCGCTTTAAAAGTGATAGACAGCGACACAAATGAAAAAGGGATGACTTTTTTTTTCTTTTTTCCAGAAAAGTGACGTTGTCCTTCACTTTTTCTAGGTATTTTTTTTAAAATTCCATAAAAGCGACGAATATCATCAATTTTTTTGAGCATTTTTTTTAAAATTCCAGAAAAGCGATGGACAAAAGAAACCCTGTCCGTCGCTTTTCTGCATTTTTTTCAGCTGTAAAAATCTGTATTTTCAATATGCACCACCTGTCATTTAAAAAACTAATTCAATACAGTCCAAACCAGCACTAATTACTGTCACAAAATTCATAAAACAATTACAACATCAATAATAAACTAAAAATGAAGTAATAATATAACTAAACACATAAAACATCCACCAAAAGGACCTATAAAGTATTCAATAACTTAAAAAAGTGTCAAAATGTGTCAAAATATTTTGGGAAATGAACTAAATGAGTCAATCCTAATGGGGGTTAGTATCCACATACTCCTCCTTATTTTCACTAGTCTCAGTCACGTTGTCACTTGATGATGAGGAGGAAGGAGTACGATCTACACTACGACGGTGATGACCAACCAAGGATAACACTTGTTCTTGAAGAGACTGGACGGTCTTGGACAAATCTTCATTGCTCTCAGTCCATTTTCTCTTGAATTCTGCCAAAGGCCTTAGTAAGATCTGCGATCTGCTGTGACATATGTGCAAGATGAACACCATCAACTGCCTCAGCCTGGCACGAGGATCCAATACCGACCAGTCTTGACTGGATTTGCAAATCATTCCTAGAGCCTAGACCATAGACTCTCCCCTTTTGTCTCCCCCCTACCACTTTTTTGGTCCATATTTGAGTGAATTCCTCCTTTGTAGGCTCGGTCGGAAATCCCAGACCTTGCTGAGTCTGGTTGTACTCAGACAAAACACATCCAAACTCATCCTGCATATAAAAAAATAAAAATTATAATATATACATAATAAATATATATATTTATATATATATATTAGTACTTTAATAATATCTAAAATTTAAAACTTACATAGGCATCTTGAGCCCTCTGCTCAACCCATACATCTGGATCTGATTTTTTTTCCTTTTACGTGGCCTCTCTTTAAGATCTCAGCCTGAGTTGGAGGGCGCCCCAATTCCTTCTCCAGCAAACAAAATAAAATTTAACATAATAAAGTAATTAATATTATTTAATCAAGTTTATATAAACATATAAGTTAAAAGGTTAATATTATTACTTACCATTTCCCTTGCAACGTCTGTTATACTTTTGCACCCATAGTATGCAACAATCCACCATTGACACTGTTTTTGGATTTCTTGCCTTGTTCAGACAATGCTCTGAACTCTTCCATATCCTAATATTTTTTAAGCTGCTCGTGAAGATGAGGTAGAAGCCAAGATCCATATTTTTTACTGTTCCAAATTTTTTTAAGCCATTGGCGTAGCCTGGCACTGGCCTTCCTCTCGAATGTAGTGAAAATAATCTGATTGTACTTTCGCTTTCAAGTACACATTGTCTAAAAGAGAGAAATGTTTAGTGTATATATATATATATATGTATATTATGAAAAGTTAATATATATGTATATACCTTAAACTCATCAAACATGGCCTGTTGGATGGAGCTTCTGTAAAAAGACTCCTAACTGCCTCCTTTAGAGAACGTCGGGTCTCTTTCATGGGATACCACCTATAAAGAACATAATAAGCATGTCATCAAGTGATAAATAATTAATTAAGATGAAAAAACAAACTTATCAATTAATTAGAAAAAAACTTACGATGATCCATCATGCTGAATCATGACTCTACCAATGGCATCCTTCTCGCCAGGTCTCAGATTCACCTTTTCTTCCTCCTCAGAAAGTGATGATTAAGGTAATGGAAAAAGTCTATAACGCTGAGTCAATGGGGTAGTAGAATTCTGTGTGTCAGACATAAAGTTGGTATGATCTCTAAGTCGCAAGCCTGATATGTGAGGGGAAGAAGAATCACGTAGGGATGGCGTACCAGATGATAATCGGGTAGTCCCACTGCCATGTGGCAGAGGTGTAGTGGGTGTAGGCATGAAAGACATGTGATGAGAAGTAGTGGGTCTAAGATCATGATAATCTGCGGGATTCCCAGTGCCATAGGGGATAGACACTGGTGGACTAGAGAGAATCTGTGGCAAAGATGAAAGATGACCTGTAATATCGTCATGCTCTATAGGCCTCTTAGAGCTCTTCCTAGACTTACTAGACTTGATAGTACTCTTACTAGGACGACCTCGATCACCATCACCTGATGACATCTGTATGCATAACCCAAAACTAATTCAAAATTTCCACATGTTTATTGGTCCACCTTTAATAAAGTAACATTTGTGTGTTTACATTCTGTCAATTGTCTTGTATTATTTATCATGAACAAAATCTAACATGATTACCTTTTGAGTTATTTTTCTTGAAGTAGGTAAAGAAATTGATCTATGTTGAGGAAAGATGGCAGAATTGTCATGCCCCAAACTCAGGGGGCGCAACTGGCACCTAGTGCCTGAACTTAGGACAAAGCCGACCCTGGTGAACCATTTACCAATGGAGCATAGAAGCCATACAAAATCAAGAAAACAAATAAGTATATTTTGGCTTAAAAATAAACCTCAGCCAGCAAGGCCCCTGTCGATAGCTCTAGAAATAAAACAGCTAGTCTCAACAGTTCATATAAAGCAATAAGCAGGTAGCACTTTAAGTACTGTTTGGGTAGTCAAGGCCGCCATGATATCTAGGAAAGCATAAATGTTATGCATCTATCGAGACCACCATGATCTCTATATAGGAGCTGAAAACATGTATATACAATATAAACTATGCCAATGAGTTGCTAAACTACTAAAACAACAACAACAAGGCTCAACTTGCTAACAAGGTACAACTAATAAACGTGCAAGGCAAAAATGGCCAGCATTAGAGCTATGCAACCCAACTAACTAGTCTGCAAGCCTTTATGAATACAGTACTTTGTCGGACAGGACCCCAACCTACCCAAAAATATAAATAGCAAAAAGACAAACTTCTGAAACTCTAGCGACCCTTGGAAGGAAAGGAGTCAACCAACCTACTAAAAGCTCAGCTATGCTACCCGACAGGTATGTTTGGTGATCACTCAGAACCTACAGTCTTGAATTCACCACCCCCAGGAAATAGAGCGTCAGTACAATATAATGTACCAAGCATGTAAGGCAAACTGAAAATTGAAATTCAAGTGTAAGGACTAAACAAAAGGTGAGGAGAAAAACAAAGTACCATAACTTACCTTCGTGCAATAAGATACCATTTAAATCACATAGCAAAAAATAACCTTATATGTCCCCCCATATGTCCGGCAGGTACAAACAGCATACAATCATCATAAGTCCTAACAGGCATAAACAGGCGCTAAATACCCATACTGACCCCCTTACCTGGACCTTAGTGATAATTTGATCTGAACTGTCTGACTTTACATGTGTCGTGTATCAGTACAACTTTAAGGCTCTGCGGTACCATATAAGTGTTGTCCTATAGGTACACCCTGCCCATCCTATAGGTATGGTCTACTCGGCCTGTAGACACGTTCTGCCCATCCCGAAGGCACAGTAATATAATGTAACTGTTTCCTCATAGGTACAGCATGTATGTCTCATAAGTACGGTCTACCAGGCCTGAAGGCACGGTAATATAATGTAACTATTGCCTCGTAGGTATAGCCTGCATGTCTCATAGGTACGGACTGCTCAGCCCAAAGACACAATAATAGTAACTAGAATGTAGGCTCCAAAACCCTGCAATGTCAGTGTCTGCTGAGGCTAAAACATGCTCATAAGCAGCAACAGGATGATTAAAAAGACACAATAATATCATGTAATTATAGGTGACCTCAATAAAATCATAACATGCTTTTCTAGGCCTCCATGTAAGGAATAGAGTGTTGTTGATAGTCGCTACATCATGCTGTGGGAAAAAACTCGATACTATAAGGCCACAAGTCAATAACAACGTTACACAGGCTATATAAGCTTTGGCTTTAAAGGTCATGCCATAAAGTTAAAAGGAAGCCTTAGCATACCTTTTAACTGAAACTCCAAAGGTGTTTCTACGAAGCTTGACCAACCAAATGTACTGCAACAAATGTGAGAATCAAAAGGGCTGCAAGAATGAGCCATAACTAATCGATAAGGAATCAATATCACACTCACAACCAGTCGTGTCCAAATCATAAAATGAGGCTAATAACAATAATAAACAACAGCTAAATCCAATAACAATATGCTAACCACATCTCGAAGGAGCGACGAGCTCTCGAGGCACTATTTCAAGGTGTACTTCACATCCTTTAATCCAACAACCAACCTACGTGACTATGATGAGAATTAAACCAACCCTTAGTTCCTCCAACACCTTAACACCGTCATTACACAACAATAATAATCAAACTTAACAAGACAAAGGGTCTACCTGAAGCTACAATATCCAAAACACCACTTCGTGGCTCAAAAATGTATAAAAATGATCATAGAACATGGGATTATGAAGGAGGGTCGTAGGGGAATGATTTCCTTTACAAAAACCTTTGAAAGACCAAGCTAAACAATTTGTCTCTACGTAACAACAGCCGAAGCCAAAATCAACAAAAAACTACTACAAGTCGTAGGCAACTACAACTTTTCATAACTAGAAGCTTAGAATCTCAATTCAATAAATAGATAAGTGTACATGATCCTTATGTATCTCCCCAAACTCAGGGGACGGAGGGGGGGGAGGCGGAACTGGCAACTAATGCCCAAACATAGGCCAAAGCCGACCCTGATAAACTATTTGCAAATATCACATAGCAGCTACACACAATCAAGAAAATAAACGAATATATCTCTGATTAAAAATCAGACCTCGGCTGGTAAGGACTCTGTCGACAGCTCTAGAAAGAAAACAACTATTCCTAACAGTTCATTTAAAGTAATAACCAGGTAGCACATAAGTCATGTTTGGTCCGTTGAGGCCTCCATGATATCTAGGAAATAATAAATGCTATGCGGGCCTTCAAGGCCACCATAATTCTACACAGATACTGAAAATAGGTATATACAATGTAAACTAGGCTAACCAGCTACATAACTATCAACAACAACAACAACAAGGCCTATTAGGCCAATAAGGTACAAGTAATCAATATACAAGGACAAAATGGTCACCATCGTAGCTATACAACCTAACCGACTAGTCTGCAAGCCTCTACGAATACAATATTTTGTGGGATAGGGCCCCAACCTACCCAAAATCTATAAACAACAAAAGGGTAAACCTTGATACTCTGGCGACCCTTGGAAGGAAAGGAGTCAACCAACTCGCTGAGAGCTCGGCTATGCTACCCAATATGTCTATCTGGTCATCGCACAGATCCTGTAGGCATGAATGGAGTGCCCCCAGGTAATGGGATGTCAGTATGAAATAATGTACCGAGCATGTAAGGCAAACTATAAACTAAAACTGAAGTGTAAGGACTGAGCAAAAAGGGTAGGAGGAATACATAAGTACAATACCTTACCTTTCTACAATAATAAAGCCTTTAAACACGTAGCAAATAATAACACGACCTGCCCCCATAAGCCTGGCAGGTACACACAGCACACCATCACTATAAGTCCTAAATAGTTCAAATAGTCACTAAATACCCATACTGGCCCTCTTACCTGGACCGCAGTGATAATCTGATCTGAAATGTCTGAATGTACATGTGTCGTGAATCAGTATAACTGTGATGCTGTGGTACCATATAAGTGCTTCCCTATAGGTACAACATGTCTGCCTCATAGATATGGTCTGCCCAAACCAAAGGCATGGTAATATAATGTAACTGCTGCCCTGTAAGTATAGCCTGCCCATCCCATAGGTACGGTCAGCCCGGCTCGAAGGCATGGTAATATAAAGTGATTGATGCCCTGTAGGTATAGCCTTCCCATCCTGTAGGTACGGCCTACAAGGCCCAAAGGCACAGTAATAGTAACTAGAATATAGGCTCCAAACCCCTGTAGTGTTAGTGTCTGCTGAGGCCAAAACAAGCCTATAGGTGGCAGCAAAATGATAAAAGCAACACAATAATATCATGTAATCACTGGTGACCTCAATTGAACCATAACACTCTTTTCTAGGCTACTAGGTAAGGAATAGACTATTGCTGATAGTCACTATATCAAGCTGTAGAGCAAAGCTCAATACAATAAGGCCATAAGTTGAATAACGATGTTATAAGGCTATAAAAGCTTTGGCCTTAAAGGCCATGACATAAAGTGAAAATAAATCCTTAACATACCTTTTAACCGAAGCACCCAAGGTGTCTCTAGTAAGCTTGACCAACCAAAGGTAAAGCAACAAATGCATGAATCAATAAGGCTGCAAGAATGAGCCAAAGCTAATTGATAAGGTGTTAATTACACTCTCATGACCAACCAAGTCCAAAGCATAAAATTAGATCAATAAGAATAATAAATAATAGCTATATCCAATGAAGATATTTCAACAACATTTTGAAGGAGCGACGGGTTCCCGAGGCAATATAACAAGGTGTACTTGATATTGTTCAATCCAATAACTATCGTACGTGACTCTAATATGAATCACACAAACTCTTCAATCCCTCCAGCATCTCAACACCATCAGTACACAACAACAATAACCAAATGTAATAAGATAAAGGGGTTGTCCAAAGCCATGGTTTCCAAAACACCACTTTGTGGCCGGAAAGCTGTAAAAATGATACTAGAACATGTAATTATGAAGGAGGGTCATAGGGGGAATGTTTCCTTGACAAAAATAACTGAATTCCTATGCTAAACAACCTGCCTCTTTATCATAACAACAAGCGAAGCAAAAACCAACAAGAAGATACTACAAGTCATCGGCAAATATGACTTTTCATAACATGAAGCTTAGAATCTTGTCACTACTAAAAAAAGGCTAAAAAGAGATGGACAAAAGGGATGTTGTCCATCGCTTTTTTTGCCAAAAGTTATTAAAAAGTAACGGCATCACTCCCGTGGGAAAATGGCCAGTTGCTTTTCCAAAAGCGACGAACAACGTCGCTTTAAAAGTGATAGACAGCGACACAAATGAAAAAGGGACGACTTTTTTTTTCTTTTTTCCAGAAAAGTGACGTTGTCCTTCACTTTTTCTGGGTATTTTTTTTTAAATTCCATAAAAGCGACGAATATCATCAATTTTTTTGAGCATTTTTTTTAAAATTCCAGAAAAGCGATGGACAAAAGAAACCCTGTCCGTCGCTTTTCTGCATTTTTTTCAGCTGTAAAAATCTGTATTTTCAATATGCACCACCTGTCATTTAAAAAACTAATTCAATACAGTCCAAACCAGCACTAATTACTGCCACAAAATTCATAAAACAATTACAACATCAATAATAAACTAAAAATGAAGTAATAATATAACTAAACACATAAAACATCCACCAAAAGGACCTATAAAGTATTCAATAACTTAAAAAAGTGTCAAAATGTGTCAAAATATTTTGGGAAATGAACTAAATGAGTCAATCCTAATGGGGGTTAGTATCCACATACTCCTCCTTATTTTCACTAGTCTCAGTCACGTTGTCACTTGATGATGAGGAGGAAGGAGTACGATCTACACTACGACGGTGATGACCAACCAAGGATAACACTTGTTCTTGAAGAGACTGGACGGTCTTGGACAAATCTTCATTGCTCTCAGTCCATTTTCTCTTGAATTCTGCCAAAGGCCTTAGTAAGATCTGCGATCTGCTGTGACATATGTGCAAGATGAACACCATCAACTGCCTCAGCCTGGCACGAGGATCCAATACCGACCAGTCTTGACTGGATTTGCAAATCATTCCTAGAGCCTAGACCATAGACTCTCCCCTTTTGTCTCCCCCCTACCACTTTTTTGGTCCATATTTGAGTGAATTCCTCCTTTGTAGGCTCGGTCGGAAATCCCAGACCTTGCTGAGTCTGGTTGTACTCAGACAAAACACATCCAAACTCATCCTGCATATAAAAAAATAAAAATTATAATATATACATAATAAATATATATATTTATATATATATATATATTAGTACTTTAATAATATCTAAAATTTAAAACTTACATAGGCATCTTGAGCCCTCTGCTCAACCCATACATCTGGATCTGATTTTTTTTTTCTTTTACGTGGCCTCTCTTTAAGATCTCAGCCTGAGTTGGAGGGCGCCCCAATTCCTTCTCCAGCAAACAAAATAAAATTTAACATAATAAAGTAATTAATATTATTTAATCAAGTTTATATAAACATATAAGTTAAAAGGTTAATATTATTACTTACCATTTCCCTTGCAACGTCTGTTATACTTTTGCACCCATAGTATGCAACAATCCACCATTGACACTGTTTTTGGATTTCTTGCCTTGTTCAGACAATGCTCTGAACTCTTCCATATCCTAATATTTTTTAAGCTGCTCGTGAAGATGAGGTAGAAGCCAAGATCCATATTTTTTACTGTTCCAAATTTTTTTAAGCCATTGGCGTAGCCTGGCACTGGCCTTCCTCTCGAATGTAGTGAAAATAATCTGATTGTACTTTCGCTTTCAAGTACACATTGTCTAAAAGAGAGAAATGTTTAGTGTATATATATATATATATGTATATTATGAAAAGTTAATATATATGTATATACCTTAAACTCATCAAACATGGCCTGTTGGATGGAGCTTCTGTAAAAAGACTCCTAACTGCCTCCTTTAGAGAACGTCGGGTCTCTTTCATGGGATACCACCTATAAAGAACATAATAAGCATGTCATCAAGTGATAAATAATTAATTAAGATGAAAAAACAAACTTATCAATTAATTAGAAAAAAACTTACGATGATCCATCATGCTGAATCATGACTCTACCAATGGCATCCTTCTCGCCAGGTCTCAGATTCACCTTTTCTTCCTCCTCAGAAAGTGATGATTAAGGTAATGGAAAAAGTCTATAACGCTGAGTCAATGGGGTAGTAGAATTCTGTGTGTCAGACATAAAGTTGGTATGATCTCTAAGTCGCAAGCCTGATATGTGAGGGGAAGAAGAATCACGTAGGGATGGCGTACCAGATGATAATCGGGTAGTCCCACTGCCATGTGGCAGAGGTGTAGTGGGTGTAGGCATGAAAGACATGTGATGAGAAGTAGTGGGTCTAAGATCATGATAATCTGCGGGATTCCCAGTGCCATAGGGGATAGACACTGGTGGACTAGAGAGAATCTGTGGCAAAGATAAAAGATGACCTGTAATATCGTCATGCTCTATAGGCCTCTTAGAGCTCTTCCTAGACTTACTAGACTTGATAGTACTCTTACTAGGACGACCTCGATCACCATCACCTGATGACATCTGTATGCATAACCCAAAACTAATTCAAAATTTCCAAATTCAAGAACCTAATTTAAAACTAACACTAACCTAAAGTTGAAAACTAATAGCAAGCATTAACCTAATTAAACTAAGGTTCACAAAAACTAACAATTTAAATAAACAAACTTAACTTAAAAAAGCTTAACTTATTACTGAAAAATGATCTCGGCGCACTCTAGCAAGGACTGCTAACATGCACCATCGGTATTTTCATGATGCCAAGACAGGTTCTTCCCGGCAGTAGTAGAAAGGGGGATATGAAATTAGTGACACCGGAGGATGGAATTAGCTGCAGACTGGGAGCACTCACGTTTGGGAGATTTATCCAAGATCGATTTTAGTCTATTATTGAGGAACACGATGATGGGTCTGACTCTTTTTCATCGATCTAGCTAGAATCGTATGGTGGGGACTCTATGGGTACTCAAGCAGCCCATCGCTTTCAATTCTCTGAAGCGGGTACATCTAGTCATTCGACACCAGTTGAGAGGGCTAAGCATGAAGGTAATAGAGCAATATAGAAGGGTAAGGAGCTATCCTATATACCGCCTAGCTCGAAGGACGGGAAGGTTTTTGTGAATATTGAGCAGGTGAATCTGAAAACACAAGAACTCTACTGGCAATCAGCGCTGATAGGATATGACATCGGAGCTACTGCATATATCAAAACTATGGAGAATTTCATCACAACAACGTAGAGGTTTATCAATAAACCCCAAATTCTACTACATGATGAAGGCTATTACATATTCTGGTTTGATACTATTGAGGATCGAGATAAGGTAATGCACGTTGGTCCATATACTTTATTCAACAAGCCTTTTGATCTACAAAATTGTGAGGTGAATTTCGAGTTTAATCCTGATTGTATTACTAAAATTCAACTGTGGGTTACTTTCCCCAGCTTGCCAGTGGGATATTGGTCAACTGAGGCGTTGAGTAAATTTGCAAGTGCAATAGGGAAACCTCTCTATACTGATCAATTTACTGCATCCATGGCTAGAATATCATATACACGAATCCGTGTAGAAGCCGATGTATCACAGCCTCTATTGGATACTATAGACATTGTTACCCTAGTTAGCACCTTCCAGAAGTATGTTGAGTATGATTGGTGCCCAATTTTCTGCACAGAGTGTATGAAGTTTGGCCATAAAGCTGAAGGGTGTTGGTATGTCACTGAGGAAAAGGAGGAGAAACAAGGTGTAGTCAGTTCCAAGAGGTAAAGAAGAAGAAACACAGGGCTAAAAGGCCAAGGAAACAGAGGCTCGATTGGAAAGCTAAGGGGATGGTGACTCAGCCACTTGGGGCTCCTATAAAGGAAAACATAAAGAACATAATTGCATCCTCCAGTGCTACTGGTATAGAGAAGCCACTGACAAATACTCAAAATGGACAAATTTTAGTGAATGTTCAGGTGGGTAATAACTATGATGTACTTTAGACTCAGGGGCAAGCTTCGAGTGGGGATCCTGGTGGAACCCCAGCTCATACATGAATATATCAACCTGGAACGTGTGGGGGCTTAACCAGCCTCTTAAACAGAAGGAGTTAAAACTCTTTCTGCAGAAGAATAATATGGCGGTTATGGCCGTAGTAGAAACAAGGATTAAGGAACACAAAGCTTGTAGTATCTTAAAGAAAGTGGTGCCTGACTGGAATTATTGTTTTAATTATCCTATGGCTTACAATGGTAGAGTTTGGCTGCTTTGGAAGAATCATATCCAAGTCCAGGTGTTGGTTATTCATGAACAGTTCATTCATTGTAAGATCACAGACCCTTGCACTAGCTTTTCAGCCTACTTTACTGTGGTGTATGCTAAAAATGAGGCTCAACAAAGAAAGGTGTTATGGAGGGAATTAGTGCAGCTTGTAGGTAATAGTCATAATGCGTGGCTTCTAAGTGGATATTTCAATAATGTCCTAACTAGTAGGGATAGGATAGGTTCACCTGTGCTAGTGGGAGAGACATAAGCTTTCCAAGATTGTATTGATAATCTGCAGTTGACCCCCTTGAGGCAAACATACTGGAACTATACATTTTGCAATAAGCAACAGGATGGGAGCATAGTTTATTCTAAAATTGATTGGGCATTGGGGAATTGTCAATGGTTAGATGATTTTAGGCATGTTGGTGCTGAGTTTTTTAATCCAAGGGTATCTGATCATTCTCCAATTCTTATTAAGGTGAGCAGCAGACCTCCTTCGAAACCAAAGCCTTTTAGATTATTCATGACAGTTCTGGCTCATCCAGACTTTGAAGGGATTCTCATAGAGGTCTGGAGGAGGGTTTTTTATGGAAATAGAATGCAACAACTCTGGAGTAAGCTCAATGCCTTGAAGGTTGGGTTGAAAAACCTGAATGTATAAATGGCTTCCTATAGCCAGAAGCTACATACTGGAAGAATGAACCTTGGAATTGTGCAGAATCAACTAGTTTATCTACCTCTCAATACAATTTTGGTTCAGCAGGAACAAGATCTAGTGGAAGAAATCAGAAAATAGAGTGAAGTAGAGGAGCTAGTAATCTGGCAGAAGTCCAGAGTTAATTGGATTTCCTATGGGGATAACAATACCAAATATTTTCATGCTCAGATAAAGATTAGGGGTAGCAAGAATGCTATCACTTCTAATGTTACCAATGTTGGGATAAGAGTTCAGGACCCTAGTCTTATAGAGGAGGAATTTATCATTGTTTTCTCTGCACTTATGGGATCACCAGCTGAAGAATTGTCTTGTCCAAACTCCAGGTATGGATGGTTTTCCTATAGAGTTTTTTTTGAAGCATTGGGCTACTGTTAAAGGTGATGTTTAGGGGTTGTTCATGAATTTTTTGTCACTGGGAAATTATTAAGAGAGGTGAGTGGTACTGCCATCACTCTGGTGCCAAAAATAGCTACCCCTTCCCTTGTTACAGATTACAGACCTATTGCATATTGCTCAACAATTTATAAAATCATCACCAAAGTCCTAACTAATAGGATCAAGACTGTTATTGGGAGAGTTGTTATCCCCTCACAATTTTCCTTTATTGAAGGAAGGTGTATAATTGACAATATTTTGTTTAGCCATGAGGTTTTGAAATGGTACTCTAGAAAAGGTTTATCCCCTAGATGTGCAATGAAAGTGGACTTAAAGAAAGCTTATGACTCCATAGAGTGGGAATTTTTTAGAAGACTCCTTGCTGAACTTGGTTTTCCATTCTAGTTTGTTAACTGGATAATGGAGTGAATATCATCTGTTAGCTATGTTTTGCTCATCAATGGAGGTATATCTACGAAATTCCAAGGGAAGAGAGGCATCAGGCAAGGGGACCCAATGTCTCCATATTTGTTTGTGCTGGTTATGGAGTACCTTCAGAGGGAGTTGAATGAGCTTAAATTCAATAAGCAATTCAAATTCCATCCTAGATGCAAGCCACTAGGAGTGATCCATATTTGTTTTGCTGATGATCTGTTGTTGTTCTGCAAAACTGACATGACCTCAGTACAACTTTTGCAAGGTGCTTTCAATAGATTTTCTAAAGTGACAGGGCTTCAGGATAACAATGCCAAGAGCTCTATATATATGGCTGGTGTCAAGGCAGAGGTAAAACAGGCTATCCCTGCAAGTCTGGGTTATCAAGATGGAACCATCCCATTTAAGTACTTGGGTGTGCTTATCTCTTCTAATAAGCTCAATGTTGCTGAATGTATGCCATTGGTAGAGACTATTACAACAAGAATAAGGTGTTGGTCTTCCTAATTATTGTCTTATGCTGGGAGACTCCAATTAATTAAATCAATACTGTTTGGAATGCAAACATATTGGGAACAAATCTTTGTGTTGCCTAAGAGAGTCCTAAAACTGATTGAAGGTATTTGTAGAACCTACTTATGGACAGGCTCAACTCTGACTTCAAGGAAAGCACTAGTTTCCTGGGAAAAATAGTGCCTCCCAAAGGCTGCAGCGGGCCAAAATATAATGAATATGAAATTGTGGAATGCTGCTGCTATATTGAAGTTACTGTGGGCACTTAATGAAAAGAAAGATTGCTTATGGATTAGGTGGGTGCATAGCTACTACATTAAAAATGAGTCAGTGGAGAAGTGTCCTATCCATGCTCATGCTACATGGGTAGTAAGGAAGATTTTAGAAGCTAGGAAGTACTTAGGGATATTGGCTCTACCGGGTGACATAACCACTAAGCTTAGTCCTGTGGTGATACAGGGGAAATTCTCAATTAAGAAGATTTATATCACCCTTCTTCCACAGTATCAAAAAGTCCCTTGGAAGAGTATTGCCCTCAAACAACACATCCATCCCAGACACAAGTTTATTTTATGGTTGGCTATCTGGAAGAGATTAGCAACAGTGGATAGATTACTCAAGTTTGGAATCTATGTACCTTCTGAGTGTTTCTTCTGTAAATCTGCTACAAAAACATTCAATCACCTCAACTTTGAGTGTCTTGTTACTAGAGGATTGTCGCGTAGGCTATTGATATGGATGGGGTTGAACAGGTATATTGGTAGCTGGCAACAATAACTGAACTGGGCTACTGGATGGGCTAACAACAAATCGGGGAAAGGAGCTATTATTAGTTGTGTGTTTGCCATGGTTATATACTCCATATGGAGGGAACGAAATTGTGTGCGATTTCAATCAATCCCCTACCAATGGGACAGAGTCAGCAAGGAGATTGGACTGCAGATACATCTGGTGGGTCAGGAAAAAATTAAGTGGAAGCCAATGTTGTAATCACTGGATAGGATGCCTTGAGAACAGCAGCCACAGGCTTGCTGGTTTTGCTTCTAAATTGTATAGATAATTACCTTTGCTAAGTAGTTTATTTTGTTTTTAGTTATATGAGAAGTAAGTGGTCAACACTTGCTTAGTTTTGTAATTGACAATTTTTTGGTATTAATGAGAATGGCTAGTTTCGACGAAAAAAAAAACTTGACTTAAAAAAACTATGATTCAAGAACCTAATTCAAGAAGTTAAAGTTGAAAACTAATTCAAGAATCTAAAACAAAACTCAAAACTAATTCAAGAACCTATTTTAAATTCAAAGTTCCCATATTCAAGTTAATAATCTAATTCAAGTACCTAATTTAAGAACCTATATAATTCAAGTTCAAAAAATAACCTAGAGTTGAAAACTAATTCTTAACTCAAAACTAACAATTTAAACTAATAAACTTAACTTAAAAAATCTTAACTTAAAAAAATTAAGATTCAAGAACTTAATTAAAGAACCTAATTCCAATTTCATGTTCCAAATCCTAATTCTAAATTCAAGTTCCAAATCCTAATTCCAAATTCAAGTACCTAATTAAAGTTCAAAAAAGAACCTAAAGTTAAAAACTAATTTTAACTCAAAATTAACAATTTAAACTAACAAACTTAACTTAAAAAATCTTAATTTAAAAACTAAGATTCACGAAACTAATTCAAGTTAATAATCTATTTCAAGAACCTAATTCAAAATTCTAGTTCCGAATTCAAGTTCCAAATTCAAGTACCTAATTCAAGTTCAAAAAAGAATTTTAAAGTTGAAAACTAATACTAAACTCAAAACTAACAATTTAAACTAACAAAATTAACTTCACAAAACTAAGATTCAAGAAACTAATTCAAGTTAATAATCTAATTCAAGAACCTAATTCCAAATTCGAATCCCAAATTCAAGTACCTAAGTCAAGTTCAAAAAAGAACCTAAAGTTGAAAACAAATTTTTAACTCAAAACTAACAATTTAAACTAACAAACTTAACTTAGAAAGCTTAACTTTAAAAAAACTAAGATTCAAGAACATAATTCAAATTAATAATCTAATTCAAGAACTTAATTCCAAATTCAAGTTCCAAATCTTAATTCTAAAGTCAAGTTTCAAATTCAAGTACCTAATTAAAGTTAAAAAAAAGAACCTAAAGTTGAAAAATTAATTTTTAACTCAAAACTAACAATTTAAACTAACAAACTTAACTATAGAAAGCTTAACTTAAAAAAACTAAGATTGTAGAACCTAATTCAAGTTAATAATCTAATTCAAGAACCTAATTCCAAATTCAAGTTCCAAATACTAATTCTAAATTCAAGTTCCAAATTCAAGTACCTAATTCATGTTCAAAAAAGAACCTAAAGTTGAAAACTAATACTTAACTCAAAACTAACAATTTAAACTAAACAAACTTAACTTAAAAAAATTAAGATTCAAAAACCTAATTCAAGTTAATAATCTAATTCAAGAACCTAATTTCAAATTCTAATTCCAAATTCAAGTTCCAAATTCCAGTACCTAAGTGTTAAAAACAATTTAAACTAACAAACTTAACTTAAAAAAACTTAACTTAAAAAAACTAAGATTTAAGAACATAATTCAAGTTAATAATCTAATTCAAGTTAATAATCTAATTCAAGAACCTAATTTCAAATTCAAGTTCCAAAATCTTAATTCTAAATTCAAGTACCTAATTTAAGTTCAAAAAAGAACCTAAAGTTTAAAACTAATTCTTAACTCAAAACTAACAATTTAAACTAACAAACTTATCTTAAAAAAGCTTAACTTAAAAAAACTAAGATTCAAGAACCTAATTCAAGTTAATAATCTAATTCAAGAACCTAATTCAAAATTCTAATTCCAAATTCAAGTTCCAAATTCAAGTACCTAATTCAAGTTCAAAAAAAGAACTTAAAGTTAAAAACTAAATATTGACTCAAAACTAACAATTTAAACTAACAAACATAACTTAAAAAAGCTTAACTTAAAAAAACTAAGATTCAAGAACCTAATTCAAGTTAATAATCTAAATCAAGAACCTAATTCCAAATCCAAGTTTCAAATTCAAATACCTAATTCAAGTTCAAAAAAGAACCTAAAGTTGAAAACTAATTCTTAACTCAACACTAACAATTTAAACTAACAAACTTAAATTAAAAATGCTTAACTTATAAAAACTAAGATTCAAGAACCTAATTCAAAAAGTTAAAGTTGAAAACTAATTCAAGATTCTAAAACAAAACCCAAAACTAATTCAAGAACCTATTTCATATTCAAAGTTCCCAAATTCAAGTTAATAATCTAATTCAAAAACCTAATTCCAAATTCAAGAACCTAGCTATTTCAAGAACATATATAATTCAAGTTCAAAAAAGAACCTAAACTAAGGTTCACAAGCTAATAGCAAGTATTTACCTAAACTATGGTTCACAAACTAATAGGAAGCCTAAACTAAGGTTCACAAGCTAATTGAAAGCCTAAACTAAGGTTCACAAACTAATAATAGCAACGCTAAACTAATGTTCAACAAACTAATAACAATCCTAAACTAAGGTTCACAAACTAATAGCAAGACTAAACTAAAGTTCACAAACTAATAGCAAGCGTAAATTAATTAAAGTTCATAAATTAAGAATATAATCTAAAAAAGAAATTTTTCACATATAAATTTTCACTATCAATTTCTCAAAATCCTAGTCTAGAATTCAACAACAACATATACACCCTAGTCTAGAAGTCAACAACAACAACATACCCTAGTCTAGAATTCACTATAAATTTTCGAAAACAAAAATTCTCAAATTAAATCCTAACCTTCAAATAAATAAAACAACTAACCTCAAAATCATAGAAGGTTGGAGGGAGGAGGCTGACGGTGGAGGGAGCGGCGGAGCAGTGGAAGAGGAGAGGGGAGGAGAAGAGCAGGAGAGGAGAAGAGAAATGAGAAAGAGATAAATGAGGGAAAGACACCCAACGGGGTCTCTATATAATTAAAGAAGCGACGGACAACATCACTTTTGTTCGTCGCTTCTTTTAAATGAGTTGACCGGGTATTGATCAAAAAGCAATGGATAAAAGCGACGTTCCATCACTTTTTATAATATAAATCCAAATTTAAAGAAAGCGACAGACATCGTCGTTATTTTAAAATTATTTTTTATGTTTTTAATAATTGTGATGCTGTCCGTCGCTTACATTAAAAAATAAATATTAATTATTTCTAAATAATTTTGACCCAAAAATCCGCAAAAAAAAAGTGACGAAAAAAGCAACACTGTCCATCGCTTTTGTAAATAAATAATTATTAATTAAAAAAATAATTAGAAAAGCGACGTTGTCGCTTTTTCTATCACTTTTCAGGAGCGACGTTGTCCATTGCTTTTCTATCTGACTCCTTTTGAGCTGTTTATAGTAGTGTGTTTTAACAAATTGATAAGTGTACAGGATTCTTACCTTACAAATACAACACCGTAGCTACTTCCCAATATCAATAATCCCCTGGAAATCTCGATGTCCACACAAAAGAGAAGCACCACACAAAACATGGTTAAAACTACGTCAAGACGATGAGCTTAACGTGTAGAACAACTTTTGTGAAGCCCTTAAGCTCTAGTTGGCAAACTTTAGGGAGTATTTTGGTCTAGGGAGAGCTTCAGCTGCTTCTCATAGCTTGGACAAAATAATTTGGAGAGAAAATGAATTTTGAAGGCTAAAATCTCAATATATATCCATTCCACTGACTTGGGCCCATCTTGACGTGCATGCTTGTGCAGTCTTATAAAAATATGAATATCTCCCTATTCCAAAGTTTTATGAATGAACAGTTTGATGTGTTGTAAACTAGACTCGTAGACCTTCAATTTGGTAGGTTGGGGGACCACTAATTCATTATAGATTGGAGGAAAAACACCAAGACGATTTACCCAAATTTTAAGAGAATTCCTTAAAGGAATTTACAATAACTTTTTCCGACTTTTATTTTGCAACTTGCTTGACTTCAAAACATAACATATGACCATCGTGCATTTAAAATACCTCATAAAACATCCTTCATAACATGTAAGGTACTCTTAGTATTATCACAAAGGCACAATTTAATTCAATGTTCAAATGTGTGGGGTGTTACACCTTACCTTGATAATATAACTCTGTAGATACTGCAACATACTCAATAAATAGATGCTGGACTGACCCTGATGGCTGCTCTGACCCTCCTCGAACTGGGTACTACCGAAAGTCTGAAGGGAAGCCTGAACTGGTCGGCTGGACTGACCCTGGTACTGCTGTGGCTGATAACTCGGCTCCACTGGCCAGGACCTCTACCACCATATCTGGAACCACTGTAGACACCCTGATGCCGAGGCCTCTTATCTCTGGACCCCTGATCATGTCGCTGTAGGTCCTCCACAGTGCGGGCATAGTCTACAATAGCCTGGAATGACCGATCACTGGCAATTAATATCTCAGCTGGCTGCCTGATCTCTGGCCTCAAACCCCATACAAACCTGCGAATCCTATCTGGTTCAGTAGGAATGATCATAGCTCCGAATGGTGCTAGCTGATGAAAATGGGTCTCATACTCCGAGATAGTCGTAGACCCCTGCATTAGGTGCGTAAACTGCTCCCTGCGACGCTCACAATCACTCTGAGGTAGGAACTTGGTCATAAAGGCCTCATAAAACTCAGACCAGGCCAAAGGAGGTGACGATGGTGGTCTACAAGCAACCTGGGCCCTCCATCATAACTTTGCTGGGCCCTCCAACTGATAGGTAGTATAACCAACCCCATGAGTCTCCAACAAACCCAAATGAGGCAACATCTCCTCACAGGTAGTAATAAAGTCATGTGGATCCTGTCCAGAAGTACCAGCAAACCTCGGAGGTGCTAACCTCAAAAACCTACCCAACGTCTTCTGCTCTAATTCTTTCATAACTGGACGAGGAGCAAGAGGCTGTGCAACAGATGGAACCGGAATGACCTGCGCACGGGGAGCCATAGTAGCCGGCTGCGCTCCTAAGTTCTGTGCACCCAGGGCTGCCCCTTGAGCGGATGTCTGCGCTACCTCAGAAGGCCGCTCTCCAATCATACCTAAAAGATGTAATAGTAATCCCCGAATATCTGGAGACTGAGCTGCGGCTGGAGCTGGCACAGAAGTGGGCACTAGAGCTGGTACTGGAGCTGGAGCTGGAGCTGGCGCTGGAGCTGGCACTGGAGCTGGTGCTGGAGCTAGTGCTGGAGCGGGAGGCTCATCTCCGCGTGATACTGATGATCTCGTACGAACCATCTGCGGAATAATAAAGTAGAACAAATGAGATTTCCAGAAACTTCAAGGGTTCCACGCACGACACAGAAGCAATGAGAGAGTCAAATTTCCTAAAATGTCACTGTAGCCTCCCAAAGATTGAGTACGGACGTCTCCGCCCCGATCCGCAGGACTCTAATAGACATTGGCTCCTATACCGATGACACCGGTGAACCTAAAGCTCTGATACCAAGTTGTCATGACCCGATTTCTCGGTCATGATGGCACCTACAACCCCCAAGTAGGCGAACCAATTCCTGTAGCCTAGGACAGTTACTAATGGGCTACTATCTAACAAATAAGGAACAAGACGAAGAGAATAGATAACAGGGATATAAATATATACATAAGCGGAAACTAAACCAAACCCCAAGACATGGTATCATAGTATAGAGCCCAAACTACATACATAGGGTGCAAACGATCCAAAACCATATATACAGATGTCTCTGAATGGTAATAGAGTACATGAAGCAAAAGATAAACTAAAGCTAAGCTCCGATCGCCAAGAGCTCACCCTCAGTCTGAAGTAGTCCCCAACAGATCTCCAAGCACGAATCACAACGATCTACGGCGATGGCCCACGCTAGGATCTGCACCCAAAGATGCAGGGGGTAGGGGTGAGCACCAAATGCGAAGCATAAGGTACCCAGTAGGTATCATAGGCCGACTGGGCACATATAAGATAAAAGCGCGTAAGTAATAGATAGAATAGAAGCAAGCAGTCACAGAAATCAACGAAAGGTACACATGAACTAGCCCAGAGGGAAATCAACAGAACCACATGTGAGGCTAGTAAGCAGAATATACACACCAAAGGCACAGGTGAAAGTAAGAAACAACGCACCTGGGGTCCTTGCAACAACAGTGTATACAAAATAAGTTTACGAAATGGATGGTATACCGGTAACCTCAAGTGTAAGAAGAGGAAAAGGGTGATGATAGACATGCTCAGGGACATGAATCAAACTCAACTAATCATATCAATCTCAAATCCAGAACTAACAGTCTAGCAGTAACCAATTTCATACTTAACCGTAACAGGGACCAATTCTGGAAGTAAATAGCAAGAGTCTACCTACAGTCCCCCGGCCGCCCATACAACCGAGGAACACAAACAAGTGAAAACAAACCCTCCGGCATCCCATACTACCGGAGCGTACAATCAACAAACAAGGGTGGAGCCTCAAACAATGAATGATATGATGCATGAAGATCTCAAGTGAAATGGTATCTCTGTATGTACCTCCTCCGGCGCCGATCCGGCCCAGCAGGTAGGTTCCATGGAAGGATACTGCCCGTATAACTCTACTCCACCGTATACCCTTCCTCCAACACACACAGCCCGTATCCCCTGGCCCGGATGGCAAGGTCCATGGAGGTCCCAGACCCCATACTAAAACTCAGTATCAAAACATGTCGTCCGGAAGCAAGTCTGGTATCAAGATAGAGACCCAGTCTCGAATATGCATGCCCAGACCCTGTCCAGGACTAAATTAGTAGGAAAATATCTCAAAAACCCCTCCAAGGGTGCCCGGGCATAACCGGGTCTAAACAGTAGAAAGTCATCTCAGGTGCTCGGTCCGACCGAGGCTAAAAAAATCATCTCAAGTAAAAAGAAAACTCAACTAGCACTCCGGCCCTGCCGAGTCTAGCGTTAATCGTAAAACTGATGATTTAAAACATAATTTACTTTTTTTTACCCAAGAATACTCACAAGTCAAATCAAACCATTTCCAAATTATTTCCATTAAAAAGGGGCCCCGGGGCCATGCAAGGTTTAGAAAATAGTGCCAGTAGGCCCGAAGCCAAAACCGTAGTAAAACATGGATAAAACCTCTTTATATGCATGGAAATGGTATGATCACACACAATAGCTGCCCAGCAGCTCACAATCAACCTATCGACCTTGCACAGGCCCACAGCTACTCAGCAAGCATAACCAACGTAGAAGGATAATTCTATGCCCGGGACTCGCGGACATTCCCAAAATCCCACCTTCTATGTTCCAGAGTCAACAAGGCCTCACAGGACCATAAGGGTAAATAAAATATATCAGCAAATACTACAAGCAACGGAGGAACAAAAGTAGGCGGACATGAATAAAGCGGTCGAGGTCTATGGTGCCAACCTAATAATCCAACCCAAGGATGCCCATTAATACAATTTTATTCTATATATGCGGAGTCTAGGGAAAATAAACCGTAACCTACCTGTCGTCCGACGACAAGCTGCTAGAATAATGATCTCCGAGTCCGAACCGCTTCGAAATGAAATCAAATTGAATGAATTTTAATACCCACTAACGTGTGGGTGAATTTTGAGGAACTTAAATGCTGCCCATTCCTTCCACTAACTTAAGTTTTAGAAAATACATTCACAATTAAAATGAATGGGACCATATCTAGCAATTAATTTTCATGCTAATAAGTGGCAGCACTATATGCTTACTCACTTGTCGTTCACTCCCTCTACTTCCACGTGGAAGTAGAGGTGACACACCATATCTATCTTTAATCCCATGATGTATATATTCGGGCATTGCATAAATTCGTGGTATAATAAATATAACTTTTTAAATATACCATAATTAATAGAAAATTATTTCGAATAAAACCTACTATATTATAATAATAAATTTTAACATAACTAAATTTACTATCTCTGTTAAAATATTACAATGTATAAAAACCTTATAAAATAAATACATATACAATTATGTCGTATTAAAAATATTTTCCATAAACCTTTAAAATATTTTGAAAAGGTAATAATAATATAATTTTCTACCACATTCAACTTTTAAAATAAATATTTTCAAGTACGCACGATTTCGATACTCAAGAACTCTCTTGGAACCCTCCCTTATGTTTTCTCACTGTTTCGGAACTGAAATGGCGTTTTAAAACGTGAAGTTGAGGCTTAAATCGAGTTTAACCCGACCCGGTTCGCGACCCGGTTCGCAACCCGTTATCTGCCAGACAGTCCATGGTAAAACAGTCATAACTTTTTACTCCGAGATCAGTTGGACGTGAGGTTTTGTGCGTTGGAAACTAGACTCGTAAACCTTCGATTTGGTGTTTTGGGGGACTTCTAACTCTTTATATATTGAGATAAAATCCCTGAGACATTTGACCCAAAGTTCAGAAAATTTATTAAAGAACTTACGATAACTTTTGCCGACTTGCTTGGCTTCAAAACTTATCATACGGCCAAACAAATGGACCCGGCACTGAAATACTGGTCCCGATAAGCCTTAAATGACTTGGGTCTGCTACAACAAGCTCTAACGGCACAAGGAAAACGTGTATGTGGAAATGACCGAAAGGGTCATTACAATGTTTTCTACAAACTTCCATACATGTCATTGCACGATCATCAACACTATTATTATATTTGTATGTCATGAGGACCATATCACAAGAATCATATCAGGAGGACCATATTTCATGGATCATGTCATGAGGACCATATCATAAAGGTCATGTCACGAGGACCATATTACAAGGATTAAATTACAAGGATGCATTTTCTTTTTTATAATGAATTAATTGGTCTTTTTCATATGAATTCTATTTGTTTAAGTACATACCACAAGGGTCATGCTGCAAGGACTATCATTGTTAATTATCGCAGGTGTATGTTTGCCGTACAAACCATATTTCCCTCCCTGACTAGTGTCACAGAGGATGACATCTAAAGGCATCCCTAAGTCACATGTGATACACAAGATTGACCTAAAAGCAAATATATCCATCATCATATGAAAATGATGGAGTCTGACATCAAGGATATTTGTGTATTCATATTCATATCACGCTGAGATGGCAGAGTCTAGCTTTGAAAGAATTTATATCCATTATCACATGGAGACGGCAGAGTCTAACATCAAGGATATTTGTGCATCCATATTCATATCACACAGAGATGGCAGAGTCTGGCATTAAGAGCAGTTATATTTTTTATCACAAGAAGACGATAGAGTCCAATATTGTAAAATATTTGTTAGCTTCAAGAGCATCAATTAGCAGAAGACAGTTATTTTTTATTACATGGCATAGGCCTTGCCACCTTGAAGATCAAATGATGATCCATCAGGTTAGAAAAAATCATATAGTCCAAGGGAATTTTATAAAACGCCATCCAAAGTTGGGCGATGAACTAGATTTCCGAAGTTGATAGGTCAAAGGTCATTTGTAAGCCACAGTGATGTCTGAGACCTGATAGTATGCAAGTTTACCCAAAAATTGAAACACTAAAATTATTTGTAAGATGCAATGATATCTGAAACTGTATAGTATGCTAGATTTCCTAAAGGTTGATAGTTTGAGGATTATTTGTAAGTTGCAATAATATCTGAAATTGGATAAATATGCAAGACTACCATAATTTGATAGTTCGAGAGTGTAATGAGCCTTTTGGTCACTTTTACATTTACGCTTTCTTTGTACTGCTAGAGCTTTTCTGTAGTGGCCTCAAGTCATTTATGACTTGCTAGGACCGATGGTTTGGTGCCCTGGTCATTTGGTCATTTTGGCCGTTTGCCTGTTTTAAAGCCTTAACTTAGAATATCATTGACTTTAGTCAACTTTCTTGGTAAACATGCTCAGAATCAAATTCTGACAGTTTCGTTAGCTCCAGAGCATGGATTTTGGTTTGGATGGACCTTGGATCGGGTTCTGGGAGCTATCGTTTTAGTTTTGTTTGGGTTTTTGTGTTTTAGCGAAGTTGAACGTGGAAGTTTGACTTTGGTCAACATTCAGAGAAGACGGACTCGGATGGAAATTTTGTCCGCGCTATTAGCTCTGGAATGTCAACTTTGGGATAGGGCAACCTTTGGTTCGTGTCCCAGGGCTTTCAAACTTGTTTTGGGGTAGTGAGTTTTGAGTTAATTTTGGGCATGGGACCCACTTTTCCTTAAAAATATCTTCGTTGGTAAATTCATTGATTCTATTGAGTCCAAAATTTTGCTTACACTCAAATAGATCTATTGGTTTGTGATTATCGGGTTCCGATTATTACTGGAATTCCTCATAGAAGTTTAGAAAATTATACATTTTTCTATTGCGGGCCAGCTTTAAATAGTTGTTGGTAGCTTTATTTTCAGCTTTTGCTCTTATCTTCCCAACTCGTTTTCTCCACCATTTTTACTCAAAATTCCTTCAAATCTTCACCTAATCTTACCCATAACTTGGAGGAATAATTGTTGTTGATACGGGTGTGTTTCTTGGCCTCGTGAATAAGTAAAATCTCTTGTTAACTTCCTTTAATTTCCACAAATCTCATTCTTTAAATTCTTGTTTTTCACGATTTTCAGCTTATTTCTTTCACTTCTTTCAACTCCAACTTTATTTTTCTCAACTCTAATTACTCAAGAAGAGTGTGGGCTCGTAGGAATTCTCCAAATTATCGTTAATCTCGCTCCTTTATCATTGGTAAGCCTCTTCTTCTTCATGCCTTGTTCTTCTCTTCAAGCTCAAAAACTTCCATGGTTGAGGCTCTTACAAGCTTGATTTTTCTTGGGATAAAGTTGCATTGGAGAGCTTGATTGTTCGTGGTAGCTGTAGTTCCAGTCCATGGTCGATTCTTGCTTCTAAATTGGTACGTTTTCTCCCTTGAAAATCGCAATTCTCCACTTTTGTTTTCATGAATTGGTAGTATTTCGGGGCTATTTTGAGCCCTGAAACGAACTCCATTTGCGCTCAAATTTTGAGCATGGGTTCCTAAATTCACCGAGGATATAATTGTGAATTTTATTTTCTATTTCATTGTACGAGCCCCGAGGGTCATTTTTTGACCCGATTTTTTGTATAGCAATATAAGTGTCGTTCTTCTCAACTTGACACCTAGATTATGTTCTTGATAGCATGGCAACTTTCTGAGGTTGTTCAGAAGGGGAAGACACACGAGTGATGGTTTGTGTTTGCAGTTCAGCCGTGAGGTAGGTTACGGTTTAAACTCCTTAGACATTGCATATATAGAATAAAATTGTACTAATGGGCATCCTTGGGTTGGGTTTACTAGTTGGTTCCATAGACCTTGACTACTTTATTCATGTCTGATTCCTTTTCTTTCTTAGATGGTTGTAGTATTTGCTATAGATGATACTATCACCCTTTTGGTCCTGTATGGCCTTGTTTGACTCTGGAACATAAATGGTGGGTTATATGGGAAGGTCTGTAAGTCCCGAGCATCATTGTTATTATTATAGAGCTGGCTATCTGTGCTGTAGAATGATTGGAGCCTGTACAGGGCCGATAGACTCTGAGGTGATGCTAGACTCAGCGGGGTCGTGCGCTAAGACTATTTAACTTCCTAATTTTAACCTAGATACTCTCCGGGCAGCTTTACTTGGGAATTTTTGAGATTGCAAGGAATCTAGTATGTTGGTCGGGGGCCTCCATAGACCTTGCCATTCCAGTCCAGGGGTTACGTGCTACGAGTACCGGAGGGGAGTATATGGTGTAGTAGAGGTATACGGGTGTGACCTTCCATAGATCCCATCTTCAAGGCCTTATAGGATGTTGGAAGCGGGTAACATACTGTACTAATATCACTCTTGGCTTAGCATGGCATGTCATACCATTCATTTGTGTGATGTTCCACCCTTGTTTGCTGCTTATTGATTGTAATCTCTGGTAGTATGGGATGTCGGAGGGTTTGTCTTCACTTGTTTGTATTATTTGGGTGTATGGGCGCTCGTGGGACTGTAGGTAGACTTATTGCTATTATTTCTCTCTATTGGTTCATGTTGTGGTTCTTATGACTTTGGATATTGTTAAGGTTAAACTTGGGCTTCCAGTTGTTGAATTTGTGACTTGAGATTGCATGCTTAGTTGGGTTATCGTTCATTGTATTCAAACATGTTTACTACTTTCTTCCTCTCTTTCTCTATTTGTTGAGGTTACCGGTATACCACTGGTTTTCTCAACTCTTCTTTGTATCATTGTTGTTACGAGGATCCCTGGTACGTGTTTCTTTCTTTTGCCTATGATGTGTATTATTTTAGCTAGCCATATGTATTGTTCCTTCTTGTATTCCTTTTGTGCTAGCTTAGGTGTACTTCTTTGTTGCCTTCTGTGACTAGTTGTTTTCTTTTCTTCTCATTACTGCTCTTTTATCTTATATGTGCCCAGTTGGCCTATGATACCTACTGGGTACAAGTTGCTTTTCAATTAGTGCTCATACTACACTCTGCATCTTCTAGTGCAGATCCTAGTGTAGGCCATCACCACTAGAGAGTGGGATTCATTCTTAGAGATCTTTTGGACTATCCAGACTGAGGGTGAGCTTTTGGCGATCGGAGCTTAGCTTTAGTTTATCTTTTGTATCATGTACTTTGTTACTACTCAGAGACAGTTGTGTATATATTATTTTAGATGCTTTGTACTTCTTATATATAGTTTTGGGTCTATACTATGATATTAGATTTTGGGGTTTTGGTTTAGCTTTCGCAGATGTATATATATTTCTGTGTCTACTTTCTTCAGCCTATTTTCCTTGCTATCATTTATTTATATTGTTCCACGGCTAAAGTGTTAGATGGTAGCCCATTAATAATCGTTCATGGCTATGGGGATTAGTTTGCCTACTGGGGGTTGTAGGTGCCATCATGACCAAGAAATTAGGTCGTGACAACTTGGTATCAGATGCTAGGTTCACCTGTATCATTGATATAGGAGATAATGTTGAGTAGAGTCCTGTGGATCAGGGTGAAGACGTTCGTACTCAATCTTCGAGAGGCTATATTGACATCTTAGGAAATATGACTCTCTTATTTGCTTCTGTATCATGTGTAATCCTTGGGAGTTTCTTGAAATCTCACTTGTTGTCATTTATTCTTCTGCAAATGGTTCATACGAGATCATCAGCATCGGGTAGAGATAAAACTCCAACTCCAGCTAGAGGCTGGGGAGGTCGTAGAGGTTGAGGTCGACAACGTCCTCAAGCAGCGATAGCTGCTAGAGTTGAGATAGGGCCCAAGAATGATCATGAGCCAAGGTTTTCTGCTGAACAACATGTGGACCAGGGTGCAGCCCAAGTAGCACCAGCTCCGATGCTAGCTTCAGCCCCAGCTTAGTCTTCAGATATCAGGGCTTACTGTTATAGTTGTTGGGTATGATTGGAGAGCGGCCTTCTGAGGCATCACAGACATCCGCTAAAGGGGCAACCCTGGGTGCACCGAGTTCAGGAGTGAAGCCTGTTACTGCAGCTCCCTGTGCCGAGGTTATTCCAGTCCAATTAGTTGCACAACCTTTTGCTCCTCACCCAGCTATGACAAAGATAGAGCAAAAGACATTGGGTAGATTCTTGAAATTGGCACCTCTGAGGTTTGCTGGTACTTTTGGGTAGGACCCCCATGACTTTATTACTACTTGTGAAGAGATGTTGCACTATCTGGGGTTGTTGGAGACTCACAGGGTTGGCTATACTTAATATCAGTTAGAGGGCCCAGCGAAGTTATGGTGGAGGGCCCAGGTTGCTTGCAGACCATCATCATCACCTCCTTTGACTTGGTCTAAGTTTTATGAAGCCTTTATGGCCAAGTTCTTACCTCAGAGCGATAGAGACAGGAGTTCACCAGACTTACTCAGGATATCATGACCCTCTCAGAGTATGAGACCAGCTTCCATAAAATTTCTCTATTTGGGGCCATGATTATGCCTACTGAGTCTGACATAGTCCATATATTTGTTTGGGGGTTACGAAGAGAGTTTAGAGAGCCTTAAGAGATATTAGTTGCTAGTGGTCGGTCATTACAGGCTATTGTGGACTATGCCCATACTGTAGAAGATTTGCATTATTATGACACAGGGGCCTGAGATAAGAGGCCTCGACATTAGGGTAGATATAGTGGTTCTCATTTTGGTGGTAGGGGTTCAGGCTAGTGGGGCCGAGGTCATTAGCCGCTGAGGCACCAGGGTCAGTCTAGTCAACCAATTCAGGCTTCACTTCAGCCTTCTGGTTCTCAGTTTGAGCAGGGTTAGAGTAGTCAGTGTGGTCATATTGGTTAGTCTTCGAGAGGTACAACTTCTTGGGTATCAGGCTCAGGTGGCCACACAGATTCAGCGGGTTCATCTCGGCAGAGTGGGCTGTTAGGGCCTTTATATGAGTGTGGAGTCAGCGGTCATTCTGACAAAGATTGCCCCCAGCGGGGTATAGCCTGCTATGAGTGTGGAGTTAGTGGTCATTTTACTAGAGATATCCCCCAGTGGGGTATAGTTCAGCCAGCTGCTCCGCCGGCTCAACCTATTCGCTCAGTTTAGCCACTGGCTCGAGGAGGTGGTGGTCATGGTAGAGGTGGTGGCCCATGAGACAGGACAGGTGGTAAGGATAGAGGTCGTTCATGTGGTAGTCTGTGTTAGTTCTATATGTTCCCTGGGAGACCGGAGATAGAGGCCTCGGATGTTGTGATCACAGGTATAATTTTTGTATGCCATCAACCAGCTTATGCTTTATTTATTCTGGATCTACATGTTCATACGTATCTGCCTACTTTGTGCCTTGTTTGGGGTTTGCTAGTGAGCCATTATCTGTTCCTATTTCTGTTTTGACGCCAGTAAGAGATTCTTTAGTAGTGGATCATATTGTGAGATCTTGCATGATATTTGTTGGTGATTTGGAAACTTGGGGTGATTTAGTGATACTTGATATGTTAGATTTTGATGTGATACTAGGCATGGACTGGTTATCCCCTCAGGGTTCTGTTAGCCGGGTACCATCTGGGATCATCTCTTGTCTTTGAGTTAAGAAGCTAATTTCACGAGGGTTTTTGGCCTACTTAGCATATGTTTGAGATTCTAGTACCGACCCTTATTCTCCTGAGTCGATTCCTGTGGTTAGAGACTTTCTAGATTTGTTCCCTACTGACCTGCCAGGCCTTCCACCTGAGAGAGATATTGATTTCTCTACTGAGTTAGAGCCGGGCACCAGCCCCATTTCTATTTCTCCCTACCATATGGATCCTACTGAGTTGACAGAGCTTAAGGAGCAGCTCCAAGATTTGTTAGCTAAGGGGTTCATTAGACTGAGTATGTCTCCTTGGGGTGCTCCTATTTTATTTGTTAAGAAGAAGGATGGGTCAATGTGGATGTGTATTGATTATCGAAAGCTAAATAGGGTTACTCTGAAGAATAGGTATCCGATGTCGCATATTGATGATTTGTTTGATCAACTCCAAGGTTCAGCCATGTTTTCAAAGATAGATTTGAGGTTAGGCTACCATCAGTTGAGGATTAGGGCGGAGGACATCCCTAAGACAGCATTCAGGACACGTTACAGCCATTATGAGTTCCTTGTGATGTCTTAGCCTGGATTTGGACTCCTTTGTGATAGTCTTCATAGATGACATTCTGATATACTTGCGGAGTACAGATGAGCATGAGCAGCACTTGAGGATTATAACCCGGACTTTGACAGATCATCAGCTTTATTCCAAGTTCTCAAAGTGTGAGTTTTGGCTTGAGTCAGCTTTATTCCTAGGACACATTGTGTCTAAGGATGGGATTCGAGTAGATCTAAGTAAGATTTCAGCGGTCCATGATTGTCCTAGACCTACTACTCCTACTAAGATTTACAGCTTTATTTGGTTAGCCAGGTACTACAGATAAATCATAGAGGGGTTTTCTTCCATATCAGCACCTTGGACTAGGCTGACTAGGAAGGATGTTCAATTTCAGTGGCCGAATCAGTGTGAGAATAGCTTTCAGAGGCTTAAGGCCTTGTTGACTTCAGCTCCTATATTGACTTTTTTGGTTGAGGGTCAGAGTTTCTCTGTGTATTGTGACACTTCTGGGGTTTGTCTTGGTTGTGTGTTGATGCAGCAGGCTCATGTGATTGCATATGTATCGAGGCAGCTGAAAGTTCACAAGCGCAACTACCTCACCCATGATTTGGAGTTGGCAATGGTAGTTTTTGCGCTCAAGATCTAGAGGCACTACTTATATGGAGTTCATTGTGAGATATTCACTGGTCATTGTAGTCTTCAGTACATTATGAGTCAGCGAGAGCTGAACTCGAGGCAGAGAAGATGGATTGAGTTGCTGAAGGACTACGATTTTGATATTATGTACCATTCGGGCAAGGGAAACGTGGTAGAAGATGCCTTGAGTCAGAAGGCTGTGAGTATGAGCAGCCTAGCTTCACTTTCAGTTTCTGAGTGACCGTTGGCCTTGGACATCCAGTACTTGGCTAACCGCTTGGTTAGGCATGATTTGTCGGATCCCAGTCAAGTTTTTACTAGTGTTGAGGTTCAGTATACTCTTGTTAATAGGATACAGAGTTGTCAGTTTGAGGATCAATGGTTGTGTAACCTTCGAGATCTGGTTCTTTGTGGTGAGGCCAGCCGGGCTAGTCTAGATTCAGATAGGGTTCTGAGGTTTGGTGGTCAACTTTGTGTTATGAAGGCTGGTGATTTGATTCAAATGATACTCCATGAGGCACATTATTCTAGATACTCCATTCATCCTGGTGCAGCGAAGATGTATATATACTTGAGACATCTTTACTTATGAAGTGGTATAAAGTGAGATATAGCAGAGTTCATGTCTCGGTACTTGAACTGTCAGCAAGTAAAGTTCAAGCACATGAGACCTGGTGGGTTGATGCAGCGACTTCCCATTCCTGAGTGGAAATGGGAAGGGATCACTATGAATTTCGTGTTTAATTTGCCTCGTACCTCCAGGGGTTTTGATTCCATTCTGGTGGTTGTGGATCGGCTAACTTAGTCAGCCTATTTCTTGTAGGTTCAGACTTCTTACAGTGCCGAGAGGTTAGCTCAAATCTATCATAAGGTTGTTCGGTTGTATGGGGTCCCAACTTCTATCATTTCAGACCACGGCACTCAGTTCACATCTTAGTTTTGGAGAGCTTTTCAGTGAGATTTGGGTACAGAGGTTCAACTTAGTACTGCTTTCCACCCTCATACAGATGGCCAGTCCGAGAGGACCATCCAGGTCCTGGAGGACATGCTTCGAGCCTGTGTTCTTGATATTGGAGGTTCTTGGGATCAATTTGTGCCTTTGGCCGAGTTTGCCTATAATAATAGCTTCCATTCTAGCATTGGTATGGCACCCTTAGAGGCATTGTATGGTAGGCATTGAAGATTGTCAGTTGGTTGGTTTGACGGATTAGAGTCCAGGCCACAGAGTGCTGATTTACTTTGGGACTCCTTAGACAGAGTTAGGGTGATTCAAGATAGACTTCGAGTTGCTCAGAGTAGGCAGAAGAGCTTTGCTGATTATAGACTTCGTTCCTTGGAGTTCAACATTGGTGATTTGGTATTCCTTTGTGTATCGCTCATGAAGGGCGTGATGAGATTTGTTCAGCGGGGCATGCTTAGCCCCAGGTATATTGAGTCGTTTGAGATCCTCCAGAGAGTTGGTAGTGTTGCCTAACAGTTAGCCTTGCCTTTGATATTTTTAGCTATTCATCCAGTGTTTTATGTTTCGATGTTGAGACCATATGTTCCAGATGAGTCTCACGTGTTGCATTGGGATTCCGTTTAGTTGGATGAGAGCTTGTCCTTTGTCGAGGAGACAGTTGCTATATTGCCAGAGATGTGAGGAGGTTGAGGTCTAGGGAGATTCATGTTGTAAAAGTTCAGTGGAGGCATCACCCAGTCGAAGAGGCTACCTGGGAGACCAAGAGAAATATATGGGCCTAGTATACGCAGTTGTTTGAGCCTTTTGGTACCACTTTCTTCTTAACTTTCAAGGACGAAAGTCCTTCTTAACCCTTCAAGTCATTTTCACATTTACTCCTTCTTTGTACTGCTAGATCTTTCCTATACCGGACCTAAGTCATTTATAACTTACTGAGACCAGTGGTTTAGTGCCCTAGTCGTTCATTTGGTCATTTTGGACGTTTGCCTGTTTTAGAGTCTTAACTTAGAACATCGTTAACTTTAGTCAACATTCTTGGTAAACATGCTCGAAATTGAATTCCGACAGCTATGTTATCTCCAAAACATGGATTTTGGTCTGTATGAACCCAGGTTGGGTTCTGGGAGCTTTCAATTCAGTTTTGTCTGTTTTTTGTGTTTTAGTCATGTTGAGTTTGAATGTTTGCCTTTGGTCAACATTCGGAGAAGACGGCATCGGATGGAAATTCCATCTATGCTATTAGCTTTGGAATGTCGACATTGGGCTAGGGTAACCTTTGGTTCGGGTATCGGGGATTCCGGGCTTGTTTTGGGTATAGAGTTCCGAGTTAGTTTTGGGCATGGGGCCCACTTTTTCTTAAAATGATTTCTGTTGGTCAATTCGATAATTCTATTAAGTCCTAAATGACGTTTTCACTCAAATTGCTCTATTGGTTTGTGAGTAGCGTGTTCCGATTGTGCCCAGAGTACCCCGTAGAAGTTTAAAAAATTGCAGATTTTTCTATTGCGGGCTAGCTTTAAATAGTTGTTGGCAGCTTTATAATTCAGCTTTTGCTCTCATCTTCCCAACTCGTTTTCTCCACCATTTTTACACCAAATTCATTCAAATCTTCACCTGCTCTTACCCATAACTTGGAGGAATAATTGTTGCTGATCCGGGTGTGTTTCTTGGCCTCATGAATAGGTAAAATCTCTTGTTAACTTCGATTAATTTCCGTAAATCTCATTCTTTAAATTCTTGTTTTTCACGATTTTTATCTTATTTCTTTCACTTCTTTCAACTCCAACTTTATTTTTCTCAACTCTAATTACTCAAGAACAGTGTGGGCTCGCGGGAATTCTCCAAATTATCGTTAATCTTGCTTCTTTATCGTTGGTAAGCCTCTTCTTCTTCAAGCCTTGTTCTTCTCTTTAAGCTCAAAAACCTCCATGGTTGAGGCTCTTACAAGCTTGATTTTTCTTGGGTTAAAGCTACATTGGAGAGTTTGATTGTTCGTGGAAGATGTAGTTTCAGAACTTGTGGGTTGGCATATTCCTTTGTTCAAGCAAATCAAACCTAGACTTGTTATAATATTTACAACCATTAGAAAATGATAAAAACATAAGATTAACAACGTATTATGCAATATATATTGAACCCAGTATCACCTGAACCCTTAGATCATTGCTATGCCATGACTCCCACAACCCTACTTGTGGAAAGTTAGCTACTCATGCTATTAGAGAAAGAGAAGACAATCATATTCATAATAAGAGAAATATTCTTACAAATAGTAAGAAAGTTACTTCAATTATCCAAGAACAAGAAGCCAAAATCCCACGAACAATGGATGGAGGAAGAAGAAAATGTATTGCATCATTTTTCTCCTCTCAAAACTTGACCAAAATGCTCAAAAATAAAAGAGAAATATTGGGTAATGAATAAATAAAATAACCCTAACACTGGGTATTTATAGTAGTCTAGGAAATAAAGTCCAAAAATAGAGTTTTGGAGTCCCGCTTCAAGTTGACGGGTTGCTTGACGAACCAGCAGGTTTGTGATGACTCGTCACTTGACCCGTCACAAGGAACCAGTGTTGCTGCTACCTCTGTTTCAAGTTGGTGACTTTTGGTGTAAAACGCATTTGATGAATGCGTTTTATGTACAATTTCTGTCTCATCTTGATGGCTTGTTATGACTACTCCCCATGGAATTGTAGAATCATCATGGGAGTCTTCATGGCTAAACAGTGAGCTGGAGATTCAACCTTGGTGTGGTGGCTTGTTGTGACGACTCCCCATGGACTTGGGGAATCATCATGGGAGTCGTCACCACTAAACATTGGGCTTCTTTACTCTGGTGGCTCGTCTGGTGATTCACCAAGTCTGTGGTGGCTCGTCAGGTGAGTCACCACCCTTAACCAGTGACTCTCTTTCAGTACTTTTTTTCAACCATTTTCTATCATTGATCAATTTCCTGCAAGTTAAACATAAAACCATCAAAAACAACAATGGTTGATTGAAAACTCATGATTATTCTTAGTTAAAGGAGTCAAATGTGCTGTAGAATTCTGGCACATAAACACCCTCAACTTAAACTATTCGCTTGTCCTCAAGCAATATGACAACAAAAATAAAAAGATAACTCAACTAAGAAAACAAACACGTGTCTCTAGCAAATCATGGCCATTCAACTGTTTATTCAATTTAAATCAAGCACCCTTGGTACTATACAAGTGTTTGAAAAGTTAACTTGTGAGGATCCAAGCATGTCATTCTGATATGATAGTATATTCTACATACACATAAATCAGCTATCTCGACAATCAGTAGATGATACACAAATCTCGGTTCCCTCACCATAAAGAAGTCCCACACACAAGATTTGGAACTAAGTAAGACGCTCATGCTAACAAATGATTTCAAACAGTGCACATGCGATACCATAGGCTTGCCCTTGCTATTCTATTTCAGTTTTTTAGAAAGTTGCTCAGGATCACTACAGGACTTGTTTTGGCTTGTAGTGAGGCTTCGGGTGTAGGTAGGATACATTTGGGGAATAGTGACTAAACCCTCATAATCATCAACCTATTATTTCCACTAACCATTATTCTATCTATTCTAAATCACCTTTGATTCCTTATTTCTTTCTACAGGTGTAGCCTTTTTAACTTAATAACTCTTTTTCTTTCTTTTTCACTTCTTTTTTAGTTCTTTTTCTGTCTTTTCATTTGGCACATACCTGCACTTTCTATCCCAACAACAACCAATTAAGCACAACCCCATTTTTCTTATCATGTACCTCTACAGTAGCCACCCTTGATATGCCCAAATTACACCTCAATTAAGAAGAATAAGCGGTCGTTGTCAAATATACAACCCAACAAAGGTTGGGGTCGATCCTATAGGGAATAATGTGCAAATTAAGTCGTTAGTGACTTAGATGACTAATAATCAATAGTTTCCGGTAAATGGGGGGGTCGTATTGATCAATCTTTATTTGTTTCAAATAACAAATCACAAGTTTCAACGAGTAAAATTTAGTAGAAGAGGTGAACTAGGGATGTTTTCACCATGGCTCACTCAACAACCTCAGGCTAGAGTTCAACGGGGTTCTTTTCATATGCCTAATACGAAGTAATTAAAATTGTTCTTACGTCTAAACGTTTCTCAACAAAATAGATGCATTATCTTTTCAATTCTCTCGAACTTGAAAAGATTGCAATTACAAAACTCAATTTATACCCCAAGTAGATTAACCTCGCTAGAGCGTCAATCATTAGACGGGAGTTAGTAGTCCCGAATTCTTGTTGTGTAATGACCCTTCCGGTTATTTCCACGTATACGTTTTCCTTGAACCGTTAGAGCTTGTTTGTAGTGGCCCCAAGTCATTTAAGGCTTGTTGGGACCGGTATTTCGGCGCCGGGTCCATTTGTTTGATCGTAAGTTTCTTTGATAAATTTTCTGAACTTTGGATCAAATGTCTCAGGGCTTTTCTCTCAATATATAAAGAGTTAAAAGTCTCCCAAAATACCAAATCGAAGGTCTACGAGTCTAGTTTCCAACGCATAAAATCTCACGTCCAACTGATCGCGGAGTAAAAAGTTATGACTTTTTTACTGCGGACTGTCTGGCAGAAAATGGGTTGCGAACCGGGTCGGGTAAAACTCGATTCAAGCCTCAACTTCACGTTTTAAAACGCCATTTCAGTTCCAAAACAGTGAGAAAACATAAGGGAGGGTTCCAAGAGAGTTCTTTAGTATCTAAATCGTGCGATGGTGAGTTGCAAACTTAAATTTAAGAATTTTATTAACATCGCGTGTATTTAAAAATATTTTATTTAAAAGTTGAATTTGGTAAAAGTTATATTATTATTACCTTTTCAAAATATTTTAATGGTTTATGAAAAATATTTTTGTTACGATATAATTGTATATGTATTTATTTTTTAAGGTTTTTATACATTGTAATATTTTAACGGAGATAGTAAATTTAGTTATGTTGAAAATTATTATTATAATATAGTAGGTTTTATTTGAAATAATTTTCTATTAAATATGGCATATTTAAAAAGTTATATTTATTTTATCACGAACCTATATAATACCCGAGTATGTACGTAACGGGGTAAAATTTTTAAGAGGTTGCCACCTCCACCCCACGTGGAGGTAAAAGAGGTGGACAACATATTGCTAACAACTTAGCATGTTGCCACTTGTCCCACTTAACAGTTGCTAAATATAACTTAATTTAGTGGAATCTTGTGACCATTAATACTACATATCCACCATTATTATTCTTGTTCCATTCATTTGAAAAATCATCCCTATGTCTTACTTATATTAGAAGAGTATTAGTTGTTCTTTCTAAAAAAACACATTGTTTGTTGTTCTTTGATTTGGATGCTGCATGAGTCGTTCGATGATGGATTGATTTAGAGATGTATCATGAACAACATTAGTTGTTATTGACTATTTATTTGGTCACCAAAATAAAATTGATTATCTACGTCAAGTTATTCAAGCCCAAAGTCAAGTTTGATTTTGTTTCGGAGTTTTTCGAGGGGTTCAAGCTTGTCATCGGACGACATGTAGGTTACGGTTTATTTTCCCTAGACTCCGCATATATAGGATAAAATTGTATTAATGGGCATCCTTGGGTTGGGCTTATTAGGTCGGTACCACAGACCTCGACCGCTTTATTCATGTCCACCTACTTTTGTTCCTCCGTTGCTTGTAGTATTTGCCGATATATTTTATTTACCCTTGTGGTCCTGTGAGGCCTTGTTGACTCTGGAACATAGAAGGTGGGATTTTGGGAATGTCCGCGAGTCCCGAGCATAGAATTATCCTTCTCGGCTGGTTATGCTTGCTGAGTAGCTGTGGGCCTGTGCAGGGTCGATAGGTTGATTGTGAGCTGCTGGGCAGCTATTGTGTTTGATCATACCATTTTCATGCATAAATAAAGATTTTATACAGGTTTTACTATGGTTTGGGCTTCGGGCCTACTGGCACCATTTTCTAAACCTTGCATGGCCCGGGGGGCCCGTTTTTTATGGAAATAATTTGGAAATGGTTTTATTTAACTTGTGAATATTCCTGGGTAAAAGAAAGTAAAATTATGATTTAAATCACCAGTTTTACGATTAATGCTAGACTCGGCAGGGCCGGGGTGCTAGTTGAGTTTTCTTGTTACTTGAGATGATTTTTAGCCTCGGTCGGACCGAGCACCTGAGATGACTTTTTACTGTTTAGACCCGGTTATTCCCGGGCACCCTTGGAGGGGTTTTTGAGATATTTTTCCTACTACTTTAGTCCTGGACAGGATCTGGGCATGCATATTCGAGACTAGGTCACTATCTTGATACCTGACTTGCTTCGGGTGACATGCTTGATACTGAGTTTTAGTATGGGGTCTGGGACCCCATGGACCTTGCCATCCGGGCCAGGGGCTACGGGCTGCGTGTACCGGTGGGGGGTATACGGTGGAGTAGAGGTATACGGGCAGTGTCCTTCCATGGAACCTACCTGCTGGGCCGGATCGGCATCGGAGGAGGTACATACAGAGATACCATTTCACTTGAGATATCATGCATCATATCATTCATTGTTTGAGGCTCCACCCTTGTTTGTTGTTTGTTGATTGTACGCTCCGGTAGTATGGGATGCCGGAGGGTTTGTTTTCACTTGTTTGTGTTCCTCGGTTGTATGGGCGGCCGGGGGACTATAGGTAGAATTTTGCTATTTACTTACAGAATTGTTCCCTGTTATGGTTAAGTATGAAATTGGTTACTGCTAGACAATTAGTTTCTGGATTTGAGATTGATATGATTAGTTGAGTTTGTTTCATGTCCCTGAGCATGCCTATCATTACTCTTTCTCTCTTTTTCTTACACTTGAGGTTACCGGTATACCGTACATTTCGTAAGCTTATTATGTATACACTGTTATTGCAAGGACCCCAGGTGCATGTTTCGTACTTTCACCTGTGCCTATGGTGTGTATATTCTGCTTACTGGCCTCAGATGTGGTTCTGTTGATTTCCCTCTGGGCTAGTTCCTGTGTACCTTTCGTTGATTTCTGTGACTGCTTGCTTCTATTCTGTCTATTACTACGCTTTTATCTTATATGTGCCCAGTCGGCCTATGATACCTACTGGGTACCTTATGCTTCACATTTGGTGCTCACCCCTACCCCCCTGCATCTTTGGGTGGAGATCCTAGCGTGGGCCATCGCCGTTAGATCGCTGTGATTCGTGCTTGGAGATCTGTTGGGGACTACTTCAGACTGAGGGTGAGCTCTTGGCGATCGGAGCTTTGCTTTAGTTTACCTTTTGCTTCATGTACTCTATTACCATTCAGAGACATCTGTATATATTGTTTTGAATCATTTGCACTCCATGTATGTAGTTTTGGCTCTATACTATGATACCAGGTCTTGGGGTTTGGTTTAGTTTCCGCTTATGTATATATTTAGATCCATGTTATCTATTCTCTACGTCTTGTTCCCTTATTTGTTAGATAGTAGCCCATTACTAACTGTCCTGGGCTACGGGGATTGGTTCACCTACCGGGGGTTGTAGGTGCCATCATGACCGAGAAATCGGGTCGTGACATGTTGTTAATCCACTTTTCCGGGTTTTAATTCTTTTGTTCAAGCAAATCAAACCTAGACTTGTTCTAATATTTGCAACCATCAGAAAACGATAAAAACATAAGAATAACAACGTATTATGCAATATATATTGAACCCAATATCACCCGAACCCTAGATCATTTCTATGCCATGGCTCCCACAACCCTAGTTAGGGGAAGTTAGCTACTCATGATAGTAGAGAAAGAGAATACAAGAGTATTCATGATATAATGAAAAGATTCTTACAATATATGAACACGAGCTTCAATTATCTAAGAACAAGAAGTCAAAAAATCCTAAGAACAATGGATGAAGAAGAAGTATACGTATGTGTCATGTTTTTCCTCTCCAAACTCGTCCAAAAACGTTAGCAAAATATTGGGTAATGAATAAATAAAATATCCCTAACACTGGGTATTTATAGTAGTCTAGGAAATAAAGTCCAAAAATAGAATTTCAGAGTCCCGCTTCAACTTGAAGGGTTGCTTGACAAACCGTCAGGCTTAGGATGACTCGTCACTTCAGCCGTCATATGGAACCAATGCTGCTTCCACTTCTGTTTCAAGTTGATAACTTTTGGTGTAAAATGCATTTGATAAGTGCATTTTATGTGCAATTTCTGTCTCATCTTGATGGCTTATTGTGACGACTCCCCATGGAGTTGGAGAATGATCATCGGAGTCATCATGGCTAAACAGTGAGCTGGAGCTTCAACCTTAATGTGATGGCTTGTTGTGATGATTCCCTATGGACTTGGGGAATCGTCATGGGAGTCTTCACCACTAAACAATGGGTTGCTTTACTTTGGTGGCTCGTCTGGTGATTCACCAAGTCTGTGGTTGCTCTTCAGGTGAGTCACCACCCTTAAACAGTGGGCTGTCTTAACTTGGTGCCTTGCCTAGTGATTCACCAAGTCTATGGTAGCTCGTTAGGTGAGTCACCACCCTTAACTAGTGATTCTCTTTTAGTACTTTTTTTCAACCATTTTCTATCTTGGATCAATTTTCTGCAAGTTAAAAATAAAACCATCATAAACAACAATGGTTGCTTGAAAACTCACGATTATTCTTAGTTAAATGAGTCAAATGTGCCATAGAATGCCGGCACATCATATTCCTACCAGGCGTTTAATGGACCGATCAGCAATAAGTAGGCGCATAGAGGTAGGTTTGGGTGTACCCGATCCTAACTTGTTAAAGATCACTAGGGGCATCAAATTGATGCTTGCCCCTTCATCACATAATGCCTTTTGGAAAATAAATAGCCTAATAGTGCTATTTGGTATGGTGAATGCACCAAGATTATCATGCTTTATGGCAACATTACTTGTCACCACAACACTACATCTGTGTGAAATCTCAATAGTTCCCACATCAACGGTCTTCTTTTTCTTAAGCAACTCCTTCACAAACTTAGCATACCCCGACATTAGTGTTAAGGCTTCAACTAAAGGAATGTTTATCGATAGCTTCCTAAACATGTCAACAAACTTGCTGAATTTCTGATCTTCCTTCTTTTTGTTAAGCCTTTGAGGGTATGGAGGAGGTCCCTTGGGTGGTGGTGTCGGCATATTTTGCACAAGAGGGGGATCCTCCTCAACATCAATGGTCTCTCGGGGCGAATATTCATCCTCGTCTCTTTTATTATCAACATCAACACTTACTGGGGTGTTGGGTGAACCAAGCTTCATCCCAACCTCCGGTTCTAAAACATCACTATCATGCATGATCATTTTCCTTTATCAAGTGGCTCAATAATAGCTTCAACCACATGTTTCTTTGCTACAACAACCAGCTCCACAACATTCTCTCTCACCACTCCACTTGTTCTCCCACTCCTAGTGACAATCCCCATGACATGAGCATCATTCTTGGGATTTGCAGTGGTGTCACTAGGTAGTGTTCCTTTCAATCTCAGATTCATTTGGGTAGATAAGTGATTCATTTGGGCGTCGAGATGTTTAATTGAAGTGGAATGAGAGATCACAGTTTGATGAAGTGTTGACAGTTTGCTTTAAAGCTCACTAACCTCGGTGTTTGTCGAATCCACTTTCTTTAGAACTAACTACAATATGTCCTATATCTTTGAATGATCGGGATTGGTTGTGGTTGGTTGATACAAAAAATCTAAAGTTTTTGGTGGCACACACGGATTCGAACTCCGATGATTGAATCTATCACCCTCCTTGGCTCGGTCCCTCCAATAGCTATCCCTATCCTTAACCTTGTTCCAACCTTGATTCTCATCCCTTAGGCAATAATACCCGTGATGAGAACCCTCTGTTACATAGAAAACTTTACCATCCATGATGCTTATCAGCTCGTCATCATTGGCCTTTATTTTTTGTGTACTCATAGCACTCACAGTCTTAGCACCACCTGGCCCCATAATGTGTTTGGTAAGCAAGTCTATTTGGGTCATCATTTTAGCCATGGTATCATCCTTCTCTTCATTTTTCCTCCTCATCTCATTCATTAGGATGGATGTGATAACTCTCGAAGTTGGAATATCTGCCTCCCATGTGTGCCAAGCTTGGTTGGTCTTGGTCATTCTCTCAAAAATGGCCGAGGCAACGGGAAATTGGAGATCCATGAAGATACCGCTACCAAGATTGTTGGACATGGATTTATTCATTGAGTTCAAGGATCTAAAGAAGTTTTTCAATAATACATGGTCCGGCAAACCATGGTTAGGACACAATGCTAGCTTCTTTTGAATCTCAACCATGCCTCATGTAGAGGCTCCTCGGGGAGTTGGCAGAAATTGGTAATCTCATCCCTTAGTTGCATCATACGCGATAGTGGGAAGAATCTCGTTGTAAAGGCATCCACAAATTCATTTCAAGACGTAATGGACCCATCCGCCAACACCTCCAACCACGCTGTGGCTTCACCCGTTAGAGAGAAGGGTAATAGGCAAAGTCGGACGGATTCTTGGAGATATTTTGGAATATGAATGGTTGACATATCTTCACAAAATTATGGATGTGGTAGTAGGCGTCTTCATGGGCTGGTCCTCCAAACATACCCTTCATTTGGATCAAGTTGAGCATTATGCTAGTCACGTGAAAGACCACATTTTCCACCGTGGGGGGTAGGTAGATTGAACCTACTCCCATTTGTATCACAAGCTCATCAGCTTCTGCATCCATGTAGCCTCTGTGGACACTTTTGTTGTCACCTATCTCACTCATAGGCTATCCTGCACAATTATAACACAAACAACAAATAAAGTAAAAAGAAACAAACACTCTCAAGGTGATTTCAAATCTACAATCAAAAAAGGCTAAACAACTTAATTCCCCGGCAACAGTGCCATTTTTGGTAACACTCAAATGTACTCTCCTATCAGGAGGTATCAACGATCGTCCGAGAAAAATACATTTATAGTTCCCAAAGGATGACGGGGTCGAACCCACATAGAATTTAGAGTTTAGCCTAGGTGATTATAAAATAGAGTTCACAATGAAAGTAAGTAACATAAAAAAGGGGGAATTGGGAATCTATCACAATTTCGCAATTCACAAACAAAACAATAAAATAAAATGGGGTGTAGACAATAGAGAGGTCTACTAGGGATGTGTGTCAAATGGAACTCGAACATGGGATAGGGTAAGTGGTTATTCATGCAAATTCATGCTAAATGACATGGGTAATGGGATAAGGTAAGTGCTTATTCATGAAAATTCATGCTAAATGACATGGGTAACCTTTGTTTTAGGCATAGTTATTTATTTTTTGATCAAAAACCATATATTCAACAACCTTTAGTCAAGAACTATTGATTAATCAATAAACAACCAAATATTTGATTAGGAAGGCCATACTATTTTTAGCTTTAGAGTCTTAAATGGGTGATTCCGTCGATTTGAGCTATTTCTAGCCTCAATCTAAAGGGAAGCCCAAGTTCCTACTAGTGATTTCACATCCGAAGTTATGATCCCCTCTTTCAAGCAAAACCACAACCAAGTAATGAAAATAAATGTTTGAAACTACCAATTTTAGATTTAAAATATGGTGAAATCACTAGACCCGTGTCAATAAAGTAATTATAAACAAGAATCAGCAATACCCTAACCTACTTATCAAGTACCCATCATCAACACATCCCTATATAAGAGGTTTAGCTACTCATGCTTAAGGAAAAAGAGATACCAAATGGGTAATTCAAGTTCCCTTCCATTCAAGCTAAATTTCTCAATATCCAAGCTCAATTTGTACACAAATGGTGGTTCTAAGAAGTGGGAAGAAGGAATTGTGAGAAACTTTCTTCTTGTTCTTAGAAGGAAAAACTTGTTCACAAAGCTAAGAATATTTTTCAAACTCAGTGCTAACTGAACTATTTACAATTGTGCCTAAATTGGGTATATAAACATTCCCATGACATCACAAAAATATTGGATAAAAATGCCCTTCGGGCAGTGTGCGGCGCGACGTGCGGTTCGCACGTTGTGATGTACGCGATGCACACCATGCTTCAGCAATCCAGTGAATTCAGCATATTTGGGCAGTTCCATGTGAAGGGGGTGCAGTTCGCACAAGACATTGTTCACATCACACAGTGACCACACCCTTTAATAGATCCGTCAGCAAATTCTGGCCTTCATGCCGTGGGAGGTGCGGTGCGCACCATGCCAAGTGTGTGTCGCACAAGGACCGCATCTCATAGAAGGATCTTCGTATTGTTTGCTCACTTCACACTTCACTTCTTTTTGGCTCTTTTAGGGTTCATTTCCTTGTTTTCCATCTTTGATCATAAGTACCTGCATATATATCAATAAAGGCCATAAGAACCTCTAAATCTTATCAAAACATACCAATAATTCATGAGTAAAGGCTTAATAGGTTGGTAGTTTACCCACTTATCAGTGGCCAACGATTGGAACCATCCAAAAATATTATTTGACCCTCGTGAGGCTGACGGTCGGGTCCGACGGCCCATGGGAAGCATTGTCTGGCGACTTTTCCGCACTTTTTTTTCAGCATTTAAGTTGGGGGTAGTTTGTTCGTTTTCTTACCTCAGTTCTTTTCCCATATCTTTTAAACCCCAAAAAGGGTTATTTATCAGATAAACATTGATCAATCTCCCATGAATTCTCTCAATACTCTATGGCAAGACACCAAGGATTTCAAGCAAGCAAGAGCATAGAAGCTCAAGCAAGAAAGTTTCTCAAGGGTTTTTCATTAAGATTTCTTCTCCAAGTCTCCACCTCCAACCTTAGGATTTTTCTCCCAAGCTTCCAAAACCCTCAAGATAGTTCAACATTCTTCAACAAAAAGGTATGTGGAAATTTAATAAGGCTTTTCTTTCCCTCTTATGCCCAAAACTCAATGTTTTTAATTGATTTTATGAATTCTCCAAGTTAGGGTTCTTACCCAATTTTATGATTCTATGTAAATTCATCTTCGTCATATCTTCCTATGATTACTAATTCTAGGTACATGATTTTACATGAGTTTTAACAAGTGATTACTTATCTCATGATTTGAAGCATAACCATAACCCAATTTTACATGCATGGCGTGTATTGAGAAAATTAGCATATTTAGACAACATGACCTCATGTATTTCAAGAAATTGCATAACTAGTTATTATTTTAATGAAATTGTACATGATTATGTATTTGAACTAGTACCATGCATGCTTTTAAGATATGATCTATTTTGAAAGACATGACATCTCGATGTGCCATTAATACTCATGAATTCTCTTTGTAAAAGCAAGGTTTTTGAGTATTATGAAGATCTGGGTTGCCATTATGACTATGAAAAAGTTTTGACATCTAGATATGTCACATGTATGTAAGCACTATGATATATTTTTTGAAGTAGTATTTAGCACCGAGTGATGAAGGTTCTAGATAACCTAAGTCCAAAACTACGTTGCCACCATAGGTTGCTTTTTGTGGCTTATTTCCAGATCCTTATGAACATGGTTCTAACCTTGACCAGTTAGGATAATCTTTTTCGGTGTGGGTGCATGACACTGGAATCCATGGTGCTCAACATGGTTTACTGTCGATTAAGAGAATCTCCTGTATGAATGTTTTCAAGCTACAAAGCAATATCTATTTTTCTTCTAATTTGAGCGACAATGCACATATAATTTTGTGAATTATATCCATGTAACTCTTAGTTATGGGTGTATGGAACCCCACATTTACAATTGAGATGATCACAAACCTTTTTTTCACACTCCCCATATATTTTTCACTCATCTTAAACCTCAAAGGTTATATCCGCGTAAGGATATGTCTTTACAATCGATTTAGTCAAACTATAAGCAGCCTGATTCCCTGAGTCTCGGGATAAGTAGACGGGTTCTATTTTAAAAACTCTGCTGCATTCCAAACTCTCTGCAATCTCTCTTCCAAGCTTCCCAGTCTCTCCCTAATACGAAGATGGGATAGCTTTTGAATTCTTTGAAAATCATGCGTAAAATCAAGTGTCTTGAACTACAAGTGGCCTGAATTCTCATGTAAGTTGAGATATGTAGAAAATCCGATATCGGGGTCCGGCTATAATTTCTTTAAACTCGTGTAAAACCCATTGATTTTGAGAAATGAATTTGTGGTTAGATAAAATTAGAAACATCAACTCCCTTTGCATAGGATTCCTTGCATCCACACTATCTAAAGGGAACAGCAGTTGTTGACACTCAATATTTGCCCTCCACGACCAGAATTAATTTTGAGCTTCTACTATTTTAAATAATTATTTTTATAAAGTAAAAGATTTACAAAATCAATTTAAGGATAATTTTGTAATTTTTCGGTGAAATAAATATATTTAACATTTAATCATATAGAATCATATATTTCACTTAACAAAATATTCTGAAAATTGTTTCAAGTGAAATCATGCTTAAATTGAAAATGCTTCAGTGTTCCTCAAAATTATTTCAAATAAGAAATTAATTGTGTAATTAGGTTCTTAGTTTTAAATAAAAAAAATTGGATTTTATAAAATATAATTCTTAATTATTAAATTTGGAAGCTCATTTAATTAATTTAGAGTTTAATTCATCTTTATTTCAATTACGGCCTAACTTCTCGAATTAATTCAATCTGGCCATCTTTTAAGTCGATTGACCATTCTTTAATTTAATTCTGGCCATATTTTCAAAGTAATGTGGCTTATTCCTAATCTCAACATTCTTTACCAAAGACTTAGCCAAATCAACCATTTTAAACCCAAATAGATCAATTGCTATCCCAACAACTCACGTAAAACAGGCCCAAAATCCTCCCTTATAGTACCTTAAATATATACACACAATACATATACAATTACACTCTCTCACACACGCTCCACTTTTTTCCACAAAATAAAGACTGCACCTATTACTCTCCATGCGCACAGTACACTTCCACATCTCCCTTTTCTTCATCTTTTTTCTTCACCAGACAATGTAAATGATGAACAACTTTGCAGCTTCCAAATGACATTAATAATACTACCCAAAAAACCCAAAATCACAAAGATTCTATCCAGCTTTGATGATTCCAAATGCCCTTCATCATAGTATGAAGGTGATGCATTGTCCCTTCTAGAAGCATCTAGAAATTGGACAGATGGCACCCCCAACGGGAGTTTCCCCCTCAAATCCTATGAAAAATCAACAAAATAGTAAAAATTGGTACAAGATTTTTGTGCTGGCCAGGAATTTGAATTTTCAAGTGTTTTTCCCAAAACCCCCCTATGATCCCCTCCTCCAAATCAGACCTAGAAACCTCTATAAATAGCCCTTTCTTTTACATTGTTAGAGGCTGGTTTTTAGAGAATTCTTTGGGTATTTTTGAGATTCATTCTCTGGCTCATAAGAACCAGGAGTTGCAGAGGTGAAAACTCACTACAAAAATAAATTTCAATTCCATTGAGTTCTAATTCTGTCATGGTGAATAATTCTGTCAAAGTTTGAAGTCTTGGTTCGCTTCCCACAAATAGGTAACCCCCTTCATTTAATGTTGTCACAATCCAATTTCTCAGGTCATGATGGCACCTACAATCCCCCTCTATAGACATACCAATCCCCATAGCCCAGAATGGTTAGTAATGGGCTACAATCAAAGTTAAACACACACACATAGAATAATAAGCGGGGGATTGAAAAGAAAATATAAATAAGAAGACAACCTAAAATATATATATATATATATATATGTATGTATATATATAGAATCTAGACCATCTTATGACCTCGTATCATGGTATAGAAGACATTACTAAATATATACAAAGTACAAAAGGGTATAAAATATGAATATACAACTGTCTCGGAATAACAAGAGAGTAACCAGTGCCAAAAAGAGGAGATATACTCAAGCCTCGATCGTCAGGAGCTCACCCAGGTCTCGAATGTCCAAAAGCTACATGAGTATCCATGCCATCAACGGTGTTAGCTCACACTAGGATCTGCACCAGAAAGATACAGAAGTTTAGTATGAGCACCAATTACAAAGCAACGGGTACCCAGTAGGCATCATAGGCCAACTGAGCATATATTAGATATAAAAGCATTAAATAGCAGATAATGAAGAAAGTAGTCACATAAGCAAACAGAGGAAATCATACGGAAGCTAGCCACAAATAGAAGACAAGGAGAATACAAGAGTAATATGCTATCCACAGAAGATATATCACAGAACACGGGTGAATAAAGAGAACGCACTTGGATTCTTGCAACAATAATATATACAAAGAGTTTAAGAAAATGGTGGTGTACCAGTAACCTCAAATAAAAGGGAAGGAAGGAAAAATAACTAAACATAGTCATCCCAGCAATAAATCTCATAAGATAAGGATGATCAGAGAATAATCACAAGTAGTTATAATATTAATAAGTACGACAATAGGATCGAGAAAACTAATCTACCTACAGTCCCAATGAGCGCCCATACACCCGAGGAACACAGACAAGTGAAAACAAACCCTCTGGCATCCCATACTACCAGAGCGTACACCCAATAAATAGCAAACAAGGGTGGAAGCATACAAATAATGAATGATGTGATATGATATGATATGATCAGGTGGTACCATATGCACCCCCTCTGATACCTGTAGACCTAGCAGGTAGGACCTATTGAAGGCTTATCTCATATATCAGTACTTCTCTATATACCCCTCCTCTGGCACTCTCGGCATATAGCCCCTAGTCTAGATAAGCAAGGTCCATGGAGGTTTTCGTGACCACATACAACTCTCAATATCTCACTAACCATGCCCAAAATCTATTTGGGTATAAAATTAGTTGACAAAATCATGTCTAGTGCTTTGGCCCAGCCGAGCCTAGTATCATATCAAAATTAGTACTAAATCATGTTTAGCACTTTGGCCTAGTGATAAGTTTGTGATCTACCAACTTATTGAGCCTTTATTCATGACTTATTGCCATGTTTTAATGAGGATTATAGGTACTTGCTGCCTTTAGTGATGAAATTGCAGGTACTATTGGTCAAAAGTAGAAAATAAAGGAATTGGACCTAAAGAGCTTAAAAAGAGTTGAAGTGTGAAGGTGTTTGAAAGAGAAGAAGAATCCGCCAAGAGGTTTGGCTGTTGTGCGATGCACACAACAGCATGTGCGGTCTGCACCTCCCTTTGGACGTCACCCAATATCTACTGAAGTCTCTGGTCAAGAAGAAAAGCAATGTGTAATATGCATAATATGTGTTTCCACCGCACATAATGTCAGATTTCACATCGCACCACGCTCAAAGGGAGATTTTGTCAACTTTCAAGTAACGCATTGGGAAGGTTCTAAAACCCTTTTTGGGGTGTGTACCTGATATCATTGAACAAGTTTTGAATAGTATTGAGCATAGAGTTTCCCAATGAAGATAGAGAGTGTACTTTATTCTCTTTATTTTCTACCTTGAGAATTTACCATTTTTGTACCAAATTGAGCTTGGATTTGGACATTTGCTTAACTATGAATGGAAATTTGAATTACCCAATTGATATAATTTCTTATTTCCTTAGCATGAGTAGCTAATTTCATTGTCTAGGGGTATGTGTATGATGGGTAATTGAATTTGGGTATGGGTCTTGCTTAGTATGTTATAATCGATAAATTTACATGGGCTTGTTGAATTTCTCAAGTTTTAATGCTAAAATTGATCGTTGCAAATATTTGTTGAATTTACTTAATTGTGTTCTTTCTTGAAAGAGGGGTTTATAATTCAGAAGGAATTCAATAGTGGGAATTTGAGGTTTTCACCTTAGATTGAGGCTAAAAATAACTTAATCAACAAAAACTCTCATCTAAGAGTCTAAGCTAGAAATAGTATAACTTCCCCAAGCTTGAATTTGTTGGTTTGTCTTGAAACCATGGTGCTTGAGTAACGATCATTGGATATATATTTCGAAGATCCACATATTGACAAACATGACTAAAACCAATGCTACCCATATTATTTCTGGAGAATTTGCATAATTAAAAAAGTACCCTAACCTCAATTTGAATCCCATCAGAAACATACCCCTAGTCGTCCTTCTTATTTGAATACAATTTTTTTATTTACGTTACTTTCTAGTTCGAATTGTGATATTGCTAATTCCCTTTTCCTTATTTCCCCCTAATTTTTACTCTAAATTTGTTGAGCATCTACTTTCTTGGTGAATACTATTCAACTGTCTTTTGGTGAATCATCATATCCACTCTCTGTGGTATCGATTCTGACACTCGTCGGGAATATAAATTTGTTTTTCTATAACGATTGCTACCACATCCCATTAGAGAGTGTTTTTGAGCGTTATTAAAAACTAGCGCCATTATTTGGGAGTTGTTTTTGAATCACCAATTGATTGTCATGTGATTTCACTTTGCAGAGTGTTTGTTCATTTAACTTTTTTGTTGTTTTTGACTATTTGGACAAGGTGCCAGTGGCCGAAGTGGGCAACCAAGAAAGAATATACAAATACATAGATGCGGATCATGAGCATGTAGTCCAAGATGTGGTATATTCAATAAATCTACCCTCCACGATTGGTAATGCCATATTTTATATTACAAGCACCATGCTCCATCTTATTCAAATGAAGGAGTTGTTTGGGGGGGAGGGGCTGCGCATGAGGATGCAAATAGACATATCCAAAACGTCATCGAGATATGCCAACCCTTCATTTTCAATATCTCGTAAGAGTCTATCCGTCTCCATTTATTTCCTTTCTCCCTTATGGTAGAAGCATTGGCTTGGTTAGAAGTGCTCCTAGGGGGCTTAATTACCATATGGAATGGATTGGTAGAGGCATTTATGGTGCGATTCTTTCCTACCTCTAGAATGATGCAATTGAGGGATGACATCAAGAACTTTTGCCAAATCCCTGATGAGCTATGGCATGAAGCATGGCTACGGTTCAAAAAGAAGCTCCTCTTATGTCTCAATCATGGGTTCCCTGATAACGTCCTTCTCAAAAGGTTTTACCGAGCCTTGAACTGAATGAAAAAATCTGTTGGAAATAACCTCGTAGGAAGAATATTCATGGATCAACTATATGGTGTTGCCTCGGCTCTTCTAGAATGTATGACAAAGACTAATTATGCTTGTCACACTAGAGAGATTGATGTTCCGACGAGTGTGACTTTGTCTATTATGACGAATGAAATAAGTCAAAAAGAAGAGGAGAGAGATGAGACAATGGCCAAGATGATGAGACAAATCGATCTTTTGGCTAAACATATGATGGGGGCTGGAAATACTAAGAGTGTCAATGTTGTGAGTACTCCTGAGCCTAAATCTAATGAATAGGTTGCGTTTACTATTGTGTATGAAAATATTTTCTACCTATCAGTGGGTTCTCGACCCAGGTATTGGTGCCTGAGGGACGAGAACTAAGGTTGGAACAAAGATGAAGATTGTGAGGGCTATTACAGATATTGTGAAAAATAAGGTGACTGGTATAATCATTGGAGTTCAAATCCTTATGTGCCTCCACATGAGGTTGATGCCCATTCATATCAGCCTACCGTGCGCAACCCAAGACATTCAAAGATAGAAGATATGTTTTCTCTAGTCTTGAAAAAGTTTGAGTCAACCGGTAGTAGGGTAAAGGAGCTTAAGAGAGAGGTGTCGACTCTTCACCAAATAGTGAGCTGACACTTAGCTTTGATCAAGAATCTTGAGGCACAAATGAATCACCTCTCCTCACAAATGAATCCTTAGATTAAGGGGACACTTCTAAGTGACACTATGACAAACCTGAAGAATGATGGCCATGTTATGGCAATAGTGACTAGGAGTGGACAAATAAGTAGTGGGGTGAAGAATCCATCTAGTGAGGTTGTTATGTAGCCAAATGATAAAATAGAAGAGGATATTGTGCTTGAGAATGAAGTGGACGACAGTCCGGTGGTTGGGGTGAAGCCTAGTGCACCCAATGTGAGCTCTAATGATGATTATGTGTGTGAAGAGAAGGATAAGGTTTATTCTCCTTCTCAAGTTTCTATTGATGTTGAGGAGGAGGCTCCTAGTGTACAAAGTATGCCACAACCTATGCCAAAAGGGACCCCTCCTTATCCTCAAAGATTGACCAATAATAAGGAGGATAAGTAATTCATGAAATTTGTGGACATGTTTAGCAAGTTGTCCATCAACATCCCTTTGGTCGATGCGTTAATGCACATGCCTTGTTATGCAAAGTTCATGAAGGATCTTCTCAAGAAAAAGTGTGTAGTTCATGTGGGCACCATGAAAATATCACACAGTTGTAGTGTTGTGATGACAAGCAACATTTCTCAAAAATATGAAGATCTAGGTGATTTCACCATCCCATGCACTATTGGAGTGTTTGTGTTTTGGAAGGCCTTGTGTGATTTAGGGACAAGTATCAACTTGATGCCTCTAGTTATTTTCAAGAAGTTAGGTTTGGGTACTCCCAAGCCTACACCTATGAGATTGCTCATGGCCGATTGGTCCATCAAACGTCCGCTAGGGATTCTGTTTGATGTACTAGTCAAGGTTGACAAGTTCATCCTACCCACTAATTTTGTAGTCTTGAATTGTGACATAGAACTTAAGGTGCCCGTTATATTGGGGTTACCATTATTAGTAACCGGGAGAGCTTTGGTTGATGTGGAGCTCAGAGAGATCAAGTTTCAGGTTGGGAGCAAAGAAGTTACTTTTAATGTATGCCAACCTACAAGACCACCAGACAAGTTTCGAGTAGTGTCTGTGATCACTATTGAGGGCAAGTTGGTGGATGTCCATGATGACCTTGACATGAAGGAGGTACCCAAGCCTATGATGTTGCAACCTTGGCAACAAGACAATGTGATAAAGATGTTGAAGGAGAGATTCCCTTTCTTGGCATGTGGCCACGCTAATTAGATTGGAATGCTTCCGGATAATGGTTGAAGATTGAGGTACTTCATCGAGCTACGACGTAAAATCAAGCGCTTGTTGGGAGGCAATCCAAGTGTCTTTACTTTTTATTATTACTACCTTTTGTTGTTTTTGGTGTGTTTTAGGAATGCGTAGAGAGGAAAAATGACTAAGTGGAAAAATAATCCAAGAAGGCACGTGCGAAAGGCCGTGCAGTCCGCACTAGCAGTTGTGTGCATCGCATGTGGAAATGCATCCCAAATCAGAGGCCTCAGAATAAAAATAAAAATTGGAGGTGACGTGTGATGGGCTACACGATTTGCATATCCCATTTTCCATATTTCAACTTCACCGCACCCCAAGTCAGAAAGTTATGCAATTTCTAGGTGAGAAATTGGCTGGTGCAAAGTGATGTGCGAGCCGCACATTGTCTTGTGAGAATCGTATATCGTAGCGCACCAAGATAAGTTTTTAAATTTTTGTTGACCTACCCATTGACCGACCTGACCTGGAGACTAACTCGCCAACCTTTCTTCTTCTTTTCCTTCTTAAAACCATCACCAGTACTACTTTTCTCCTATAACTCACACAAAAATCTCAACAATTCTCTCCTAAATCATCCAAAATCCCTCAAGCTTCTCCCAAAATCTTCTCCTCTCGCACCCAAACCCATCTTCGTTTCCACACCTCCTGGTCACCATCATTTTTCTCCGATCAAAAAGTGGGTCTCCATTTAAATTTTATTTCCTACCCTCTCATCTTCACTTGTGGTAAGTTCTCCCACGTAAAATACTTGTTTTTATAGAGCTTTGGAACTCATATTGTGAAGCATGCTCATTAACTCTTCCATGTTAAGTTTAGGTGAGATCCAAAAATTTTGGGTCCCCAATTTTGGTGCTTATTATTGATGTTGCTTAAGATTAACTTAATAGAACTTGATATGATGATGCATGTAGATTGTGTTAGTTTTTAGCCTTAAATTTTGTAATTGGGTGAAGTTTGAGTAACCCACATGAGTTGGTGTACGATTTGGCCCTATGATAGATTGGGTGACGTCATTCTTAAGGGTAAATCATCATCTTCCAAAGATTTTTGTTAAATCATGATGTTTGGGGATGAAGTTGTTTTTACCATTGAGCCCATGTGTTTTTTGATTAAATATGCTTGTTAGGTTGATGTTGTGGTTGAGGGGTAGGAAATTGTTATTGGAATGTGCCTCCTGATTTGTAAATTGAAGGCCTGATGTTCCCAATGATAGACGGGGTAATTCCCTTCCTAAGGGAAATCGTTAAGCTAATTTTTGATTGTGATTGTGTTTGAAGTTTTCCGGAGAAATCTGAGTACCCGGATAACTTGGGTGTTGGTCATATTATGCTTGGGGCCTGTTGATAATGTTGGTTTGTTGCCGTGGTGCCAAGTGCATTCCACAGATATTGCTTTGTGAGTTACATAAGTAACACACATGAAAACAAGGAAATTGAAAATTCAATTTGTTCCTATGTGTGTTTCGCATGCGACACACAAATCTCTATATGCGAAACACACAAGGCACCGCACCTTGATGTTACATGTTTCTAGTTCACTAGGTTGAGGGGTGAAACACTGTGTGATGTGAACATTGGCTGGTTTGCATCGCACCAGACTTTGCATCCTGCAGATGAAACAACACAGGTTTCTGTTAGCTTGTGTGATGTGGACTTCTCCTAGTTTGGTCCGCACGTGAATCGCACAAGCAATTAGTCATATGATGTGTTTTTCTTCTCTTATGCATTCCATATTTTTTTAGTAAGATAACTTCTTTTGGCTTTTCTTCTTTTACATATTTCAAAAAGATAAAGATTCTTCTTTTACTTTGAATTCTCACAATCTCCATGTGCAAACTTTGTCTTCTAGTAGGGGAAACACAGGGCAGAACTCAAGGAGGCAAATAGCTCCTCCCACCTCCACTTCCACCTCCAAGGGAAAAAAGATATCCCCAGCTTCTGTCACAGCACCTCCCCGTGTGCAAGTCTCGGATGAGGACATGATTTATTTTGGGGTTGAAGGTATAAAGGCCATCTATGACCGAGATAAGAAAAGAACCTTAAACAGGGAGCAGAGATTCAAATTGGCAGTGGTTGGGGAGGACCTTCCCAACATCCCCTACATTTCACTATCAACTAATGGTACCCATTCCAAGAGGTACCCGGAGGATACTACGAGGAGGCGGTTCGTGAATTCTTTGCCTCCTATCAGACCAAATAGGATTCTATGGGGTACAGAGGCCATGTGGAAGACTTTCCTTGTTTGGACTCCATCACTATTCGGGGCAAGGAAATACACATCACACTCGATGCCATCAATGCCATCTACTGGGGTACGACCATAATTGAGCCTGCACCAGAGCTTTGAGCCAAGCTGTTTGTTGAGAATAAGCCCCTTGCCTGGGTTGCCCCTATCATTGCTCCTGGGACTCCCTTATGGGCCACCATGGGGGGCAATATTCTAAGGAAGACTTTGTAATTCGAGGCCCTCCTTTGGTATGATTTTGTCCGCTCTAGGTTTATACCCTCCCAGAATGATCAATAAATTACCCAGGAGCGGGCCATTCTAGTAGCTTCTATCATGGAGGGGGATTATGTGATCTTTGGAGAGATAGCAACGGTGGTGATAAAAAGGAATGCCCGTAAGGGTGGTGACTAATTCCCCTATCCAGTCCTCATTAGCAAGCTTTGTACAAGGGCTAGAATTCCATACTTCGGCTGTGACAGTTCTACCCATGCCACGAGTGTGCTTGAACTCAACAAGAAAACAGTCATGGATTTTCCTACGTTTAAAAAAGAATAGACTGCAGCCCTTGAAGGTTATTAAGGTTAGAGATTCTGATGTTGAGCCCACTGCTTCCTCCCTTTCTAGATCAGCTTTGGAAGCACCTAATCCCACGATATCGGGAACCCCTGCAGCAGCTACACCTCAAGGACCCCTACGTTCTTCATCGACCTTGACCAAGGAGGGCCTCCAAAAGATGATTGACCTAACCTATTCTTATGATAAGAAGTTGGTCGACTTAGTTAACAAGTTGCCCAGTCTTATCCATAAGGCTGTCAAGAAGGCCATGAAGGAGGTGGTGAATAGCGTGAGCAATCTATGCCAAAGGGTGGATGTTATTGAGGGTGTCATGAAGGAGATCCAAAAGGATTTTGACAAGGAAAAAAGGAAGGCCCCAGTTGATGATGCAGACTTGAGTGCCTTAAATGAGGCCATGACTCAGCCCCGTCACACTCTCGGTCCCATGGATGACTTGTTCACTGCCAACGAAGATAATGATGAGGAGTTGGATGAATATAAGGATCCAGCACTCCAGCAGGTGCTTAGAGGGTTCCAGCTTACTACACACTCCTGAAAGGGTGTTGCAGGTCTTAATTCAGTGACAACGGACCAGGAAAATTATGAGGAGTAGCCTTACAGGGAGTTTTTGCATCTTTTTCTTACATATTGAGCTTAAAACATTGAGGGAAATGCTTCTTTTCATGGGGGAAGTGGTGTTTATTTAATTGTGTTATTGGTTGCCCGTGTTGGGATTTGAGATATTTCTTATTTCCCTTGTCAGGCCGTGACATTTTTATTTCCCTGCTAGAAAGTTTTATTTAGCCTTTGTTGGGCACGTGTTGGATGATTGTGATATTTCCTTTGCCGGTCCTTTTCTTTAGTTATTTTATTGATTAGTTCTTTAACTGTGCCCTTGTTGGGCTTTTTCCTTTATTTTTATTGATGATTTTTGTTATATTGTCAGGTTAGTCCTACATGATTCATTGTTTTACTACTCATGCCTTGTAAACACGCTTAGTGCCTACACCAAGGCTCGATTTCAAATATTTCATGAGCGCTCTAAAAGTTTGATCGCCTTGTTAATAGTAGGTTATTGAATAAACTCCAAGGATTTTCTTCATACTACGGTTCTTTCCTAAGGATCAAATTATTTTGTTTATTTTTATTTTCTTTATTTCTTTTGTTTATTTTTTGTGTTGAACCGAGTTGGTGTTTCCCAATCATAGATTGAAAGACAACTTTCTAAAGGGAAAATGTGAAGTTTTAGTTTAAATTTGACTCCGTGCTTTGCTTATCTCGAATTGGGCCTACCAAAAAAATTTATTGGCAAAAAAATTTTGAAAATTGAAGGAAAAAGGGAAAATGTTTTTGAGTAAAGTATTCTCTTGTCATGACTTGCACACTCCTCATTTGTCTTGATCGATTCACAAATGAGTGTGTAAAGAACTCAAAATATCTTTTCAAAAGTCATTTGTCCTAATTGAATTGGACACTCGGTGTGAAAATACGTGTGTTGTGATGCCTTGTGTGGTAAGGCTATACTTAATTCTTGTGTGGATGTGTTGTCTAGAACTTGCCCCAAATATGATTCAAGGAAAAATTCTAGAGGAAACTGAGCTTGGAAGAGGACCTTAGGAAGTTTTTGAATAACAACTTCACCCAAATTGATTTCCTTGTTACATTAATCCTATTAAGCCCCTTTGAGCTTGTGACTTTTCTTTGGCACCTTGTTAATACCTTAACCCTTCTTGGAACCTAAATTTTTGCACCCATCCTCCCTAATAGCTTGAAAGTCAAACATAGGCTAAAAGCCTAAGTTTGGGGGGGGGGGGGGTTGAAATGATAACATAGGAAAAAGCCTAAGTTTGGGGGTGCATGCACTAATGTGGAGAAGAAAAGGATGTGTTTCAATGCAAGGTAGCACCATAAGCTAAAAATGAAATTTTCTTCAAACTGTCCAATAAAATGAACAAACTAAAAGGAAAATAATGAGTTACTGCTACCAAGAAAAGATGATAAAGGAAGTTGAATGATCAAGTTTAAGGGGAACCTTGGGATTGTGAGAGGGAGAAATTAGGTGAAGTTATTGTTTGAAAATGTGAGCGGTGTTTGAATGATCACAAGGAGTGTTAGAGAGTCTTAATCACTTGAGCAAAATGAAATCCTCACCTTAACTATAGCCAACATCGTAACCCACAAGTCCTTAGTGATTCTGAGCTTGGTAACTCTACATTAGTGGCGGACTATATAAAGGGCAAGCCTATGGTTCAATGCATGTGCACTCAAATTTCTTTGAGAGAGTGAGAGTCTTTTCAGTTCTCTTATAATCCCTTTGTCTTGTTAAATGCATGATTGTGAGTGGGATTCTCGCTTGTAGTGAGTGGCATCGCACACTTGAAAGGAGTGATGAAGTCTCTATTCCAATTAAGAGAAATGAATGAGACAAGTTGTGTGGCGAATCTCGAGGCAAAACTTGAAGGTCCATGCTAATAACATGAGAAGCTTGAATATCTTATTTTGAATGACAAACTCCCTTGATTTGAATGAGAAATGAAGTCCTTTTTGTAAAACGTGTTAAAATGAGCAATTGCCTTGTGAATGTGGTGGTCCAAATTGAGATAAGCATTGTAGTTGACTTTTCTTGTTTGTTATTTTCTTATTTTTTAGAGATAGAGTAATCTTGGGTACACCCTTTTGTGTTTTAGAACATAATTCATTCCTTACTTTGTGAGTATCCTGCTTGAGGAAAAGAAGTAGTTCAAGTTTGGGGGGTTTGATAAGTTGGTGATCTACCTACCGACTTATTGAGCCTTTATTCATGACTTATTGCTATGTTTTTATGAGGATTAGAGGTACTTATTGCCTTTGTTGATGCAATCTCATGTACTTTTGGTCAAAAGTCAAAAACAAAGGATTTGGACCCAAAGAGCTTAAAAAGAGTTGAAGTGCAAAGGTGTTTGAAAGAGAAGAAGAATCTCCCAAGAGGTGCAGCTATCATGGGATGCCAAAAATAGCATGTGCGGTCTGCACCTCTCTTTGCACGTCACCCAATAGCTGTTGAAGTCACTGGTCAAGAAGAAAAGCAATGAGTGATATGCACAATGTGTGGTGTGACCACATGTCGTGTCGCACGTCGCGTCGCACTACGCCTGAAGGGCAATTTTGTCAACTTTAAAGTGACACATTGGGAAGCTTCTAAAACCCTTTATGGGGGGGGGGGGTGTACCTGATATCATTAACAAGTTTTGAATAGTTTTGAGTATAGCATTTCCCAAGGAAGATAGAGAGTGTGTTTTATTCTCTTCATCTTCTACCTTGAGAATTCACCATTTTTGTACCAAATTGAGCTTGGATTTTGATATTTGCTTAACTATGAATGGAAATTTGAATTACCCAATTGGTATAATTTTGTATTTCCTTAGCATGAGTAACAAATTTCCTTGTCTAGGACAATGTGTACGATGGGTACTTGAATTTTGGTATAGGTCTTGCTTAATTGTGTTTATAATCGATAAATTGACATGGGTCTATTGAATTCATCAAGTTTTAATGCTAAAATTGGTGGTTGCAAACATTGGTTGAAATTACTTAATTGTGTTCTTGCTTGAAAGAGGGGTTTATGATTCAGAAGAAATTCAGTAGTGGGAATTTGAGGTTTCACCTTAGATCAAACATAGAAATAGCTTAATCGATGGAAACTCTCATCTAAGAGTCTAAGCTAGAAATAGTATGACTTCCCCAAGCTTGAATTGGTTAGTTTATGTTGAAACTATAGTGCTTGAGTAAAGATAATTGGATATATGTTTGGAAGCTCGAGAGATTGACAAACATGACTAAAACCAATATTACTTGTATCATTTGTGGAGAATTTGCATAATTAAGCAAGTACCCTAACCTCCGTTTGAATTCCATCATAAACATACCCGTAGTTGTCCTCCTCATTTGAATATCAATCTCTTATTTACGTTGCTTTCTAGTTCAAATTGCAATAATTCTAATTCCCCTTTCCTTGTTTCCCCCCAATTTTTACTTTAAAGTTGAGCATTTACTTTCTTGGTGAATACTATTCGACTGTCTTTTGGTGAATCATTATATCCACTTTCTGTGGGATCGACTCCAACACTCTTCGGAAATGTAAATTTGTTTTGCTCTGACGATCGCTGCCACCTTCTATTGGAGAGTGATTTTGAGCATTATCACCTAGCCGAATCTAGAATCAGTGGGAAAATCATCTTAAAAATCTCTTTTACTCCAAGAAGATCCATAAAACCAGTTTAAATTCATTTATAGTCATTTATATGGAAAATAGGCCCATGGGGCCATGCAAACTTAGAACACCAGTGATAATATGGACCACAACCATAGTAGTAATAAAAGTCAATACAGAAACCCCTTTGCATGGTAATGATGATATGATTGCAATCAATCAATAGCCAATGACTCACAATCGACCTACCAGCCCTGCACAGGCTCAATCTGCTCTACAGCACAAATAACCAGCTCATAAATGTATATCGATGTTCGGGACTCATGGACATTTTCAAATCATCCCACCATCTATGGTCCAAAGGAAAATGCAAGGCCACACAGGGCCTCAAGGGGTGACACTACAAAACCAATTCGAATACTAAAACAAACATATGAAATAGGACGGACAAAAATAAAGAGGACAAGGTATGGACTTCCATCCTAGTAAACCCAACCCAAGGATGCTAAATAATACATTTATATTCTATATATGCAAAGTCTAAGGTAGATAAACTGTAACTCACCTGGCGTTCGACGATAAGCTATTGGGAAGCCAAAGCCTGAGCCTAAATGACTCTGAGAAGCTCTGAACAACAATCACACTATCACGAACATAATCTACGCATTAAAACAAACCTAACGACACCTATATTGCTACTAATCTAGCAGGGTTGAAATCTAGATTAAAAACGAGCTCGTGTGCCCTGTAACCTAAAACCAAAAATGAAAACTACTACGAGGTTACCAACAATACCAGGACCACATGCTCAAAAAATGAGCACTATTCAGGTAAGGGAAGGCCCAAGAACAACCCCTACCCCTAGAACTAAAAATTGAAGATGGAAACTTGATTACGGGAATGGAAACAACCACCCCAACGTTGATAATCAATCCATACTAGAGAATCAGAGCTTGAGCTCAAGAGCTATGGAGAAAATTGTTTTGGGTGTGTTTAAAATGAAATGAGGAAGAAGGCAAGCATTATATGTTTCCAGTCGTTTAGGCGTAGGCGCGGCCCAGGCATCACAAGAACACAATCACCACGGCAGGTGAGGAAGCACAGGCGCGCCCCTGGATGAATCTACCAGGCACCATAGGCATGGCACCCAGGGCACAGGCGTGGCACCCAGGGCACATTTAAGGTTGTGCTGGTGTGGCTAGGGCACCGCCGCTGTGCCATACCAGAATATAACAACAACCAGCTGCTAACTCAATCTCAGAACCAATCCGATCGCACCCTCTAGGAACAATTTGAACCTCGTGAACACAAACCAAAGGTGTTATCCTACAAAAAATGGCATTCTGGACTCAATGTAATAATAAAACCCTTAACGGAGATCATTTCAGAGAAAAGTGGGTCCCACGCCCAACTAGCCAACCTTAACCAAAATGGAACCCATAGGCCTAAAATGAGTCCGGAAGCCTTGGAACCCAAATTAAAGGTCCCCCTAGCCTAAAGTCAATATTTTGAAGCTAACAACGCTGACGGAATTCCCATCTGAGGCAGTATTCTCCAAATGTTGACCAAAGTCAAACTTCCAAGTTTAATTGGCTAAAAAAAACACAGAAAAAAAGATAAAACTAAACCAAAAACCCCCAGATCCCGACCAAGGGTCCAACTAGACCAAAATCTATGCTCCGAAGCTTATGGAACTATAGAAATTCAATTCCGATCATGCTTGCTAGGAATGTTGATAAAAGTAAATGATTTCCTAAGTTAAAGCTTTAAAATAGGAAAATAGTCATAGCGACTGAATGAGCGGCCAGGGCACTGAACCACCGATCCCAGCAAGCCATAAATGATTTGAGGCCTCTACAAGAATGCTCTAACAGTATAAAAAAAGTGAAAATGTAATAATGACTGAAAGGGTCATTACAAATGTTTTTCCTTGTTCTAGGATGCTTTGTTTACAAATGTAGAAATTAATTAGTTCTGTGCGAGATTATTGACCGATCGAGTAAGGCTTTGGATTGAGAGTTAGAATCTGTTTGTATGATTGAAGCTATGTTGTATGTTTTTTTAGATAGTCATTAAGCTTAAGGATTTTGTGAGTGATTTCTTCTACTTTTTTGAGTAATAATCTATAGCTAATATTGAACTTGTAGAAGTTCTGTGAATTATGAGCCTTAATATGTGTTTGGTTTCTGCGATTTTAGTTCACCTCTAGGTGTTCAATCTCTTAATTTTCTATCGTTGTTCATGATTATTTTGTATAGCCTAAAATTTGAGTGTGGTCACCTAGACATATAGTCACATAAATATGAAGTATTATGTTGGTATCCCCTTCTTTTGGTTTGTTGTGAAGGAAATTGAATCCTAGAATGCTTTGAGGTAAAACCTTTTTTGGTCATCATCACGGTAGTTGCATTTCACGAATTTAGAAATTGAGGCTTGATTCAAAGCGTTAGTTCTGTTAGTATCTAATGGATTCATTAAGTTGGACTCTTGTTAAAGTGAAGATTTAACTATCCAGCGGCATTTTGTTTGTATGAGATCAACATAACCTCTTTCTTCTTGTCATTTAACAAACTTGTTTGAACAATATTAAACAGCTGACCAATGGACGATAATTGATACATGCTAAATTTTCCCTCACTTGTTAAAAGCCAACTCCTGGTAGTATGTCGTGTATTGGTATGCTTGTGTGATAAAGTCAATACCTCTGTGTACTACGGACTGGATTCTTCTTTAATTAAGAATATGATTGTGTTGGTATTTCCCAGTAGCAAGTGGAATAGACTTGAAGCACATACTCTATCCAATGGTTGTTTATGGTATAAGAAGCATGAACTAGCATCTCTATTTTCTCATTACAGTAGACTAGTGTCAAGTTTATAAAAATCGTTCCTAATCTATCCATGCCCATTGTTTTGTGTGCATGATTGACTAAAAAGAATGCCCTGTATAAACTACACTCGTCAAAAATTATCCATGAAGTTTGTTTGATTTGTGCTCTGCCCCTTCCCTTTATTTAGTATGATCTTGAAGGTAAAATTGCACCACGAATATTAATTCAGAAGTTTTTGGCAAGTTTACCTTATAAAAAACTGAAATGCAATGCCTATCTCTACATTTAAAGCATTAGTATTGGTTTATCATCGATTTTTAGATGTCACACGATATTAGGATATTCTAGTGAAGGCTCTAAGTTAATCTTCCCTCATGCATTCTTTCTGATAATTTCCTACCTTGTTTTGCACTAATTGTCAAAGTAAATTACCCTACCCTCTTACTAACTTGCTGCATAGAGAAACTTCAAAATATGTTCCTCTCTTACATGTAATTAGGATTTATTTATTGGCTTAGTTTGTCCACTGAGCAAGGATGAATACTAATTTCTTTTTGTTTGTTTGTTTTGACATATTTGAATCCATTCGAGTCCATTACAGACTTTCCTCCTCCCACGCATACTTTCGATGGTCTGAAGCCCTATAGCATCTCGAGTCAGCCTGTTACAAGACTCCAAAGGGATAAATTTTTGAGTCTAAAATGTTGGTGTATGGCCTAAGTACCACTATATATGAAAGGGAAGCAAACATACAAAAAAAATTCAAAGTGTAGCAGCATTAAAATGGGCTTAGCCCATAAATTTTGGTAGTCCATTTAGACAATTGTAGGGGTTTGGGCCTAAGTGCCCAAATTTAATTTCTTCCCTCTTGTTCATTTATTTGTATGAACTTAATGATTTTATTATATAAAACTCTAACACTTTATTAGCTTAGTTGATTTCCCCTTAGAGTACCATGTTTATTTTTTGTAAATTAAGTGTCTTTGGTCCGAATTAATCAATCAAGTCTTAATTAGTTTCTTTTTAAAAAAAATCATCACTTATTCAAAATTTATTACATTCATGCAATCTTTCTTCAAACGGATTCTCTCAAAATATTTTCTTTTCACTTAAATAAATTCCCTTTTTCATATGTTAGTCTTAATAAGGGTGTTTTAAATCAACGGATAACCGCAAGTAGCAGACATTTTAGGTGCCTTAAAACCCTTCCTAAATTTTTAATATAAACCCTTATTCTGAATCTTTTAATTTTTAAAGTTTTTTTCTATTTTAAGGCTTTGAAGATTTTCTTAATTTTTTTTTTATTAATTAAGTGGAGGCTCTGTTAGTTTTAATTGAGTTTGAGAATTTCTTTACGTTTTCAAATTTAATTAAAATCAAGTCGAAACCATTTTTTCATCAAGTCTGAAAAATGAATAAAACAACATGTTGTAAGGTGGGATCTATGGGGAAATCATGAGAGCCATATACTCGTTCAATTTTTTTATTATTAGATATGCCAAATCGATATTTATCCCCATATCATGAATAAGTAATGTACCTGTCACGATCTAAACCGCCACGAGTGGCACCCACCCAAAATCCCTGGTGAGCGAACCAAGTAACCAACGAACGCTTATAAATATCTAAGCAGCTCAAAAACTAAATTGCATTAATTAAATTTAAAATTTATATCCAGAAGTAATTAACAAGAAATCATGCGGAAATAATCTCTAGAATCTGAAAGTTGTATACTAAAACATCTAACAAGTCTAGAGTACGGTGATGCAACCCCAAAACAAAGGTATTCTAAGTCCAACAATGGACTAGAAAAGGAATGATGAATCCATGGCATCCCGGAAGAAATAGCTCACTCTTGGATTCAGAAAGTGCTTGTGTCACAGCTGAGGTCGCGCAGCAGCTGCCGAAATTTGCCCTGTACTCAACAAAAGAAGAGCAAGTGCAGTATCAGTACACAAAAATAACAGTGTACTAGTAGGAACATCGGCCAACTCCAATAAACGAAATATGAACACTTAACTAAAACTTAGTAAGGCAGGACAAACATGTATAAACAAGTCAGCAAATATAACCCAGACTCTCAATTATCAACCTGACTTATCAACTACATGAAAGTATCCCAAAACCACAACAACAACAATACATATGACTCATACATCATTCAAGTAACCCGGACCACCCAAGGATCCCTAAAACATCGTCTACAGTGTTTAACATGGAATCACGGTCTACACAAGAACCAACCCAGCATTTAAACACAATACCCCGGCCACTCATGGATCAATATGCAGTAATGATATCACAAGAAATAAATCTGGTCCACTCATGGAACTAACACAAAAGCATAACCAAACATGTACTAGGCATGGTACCCGAGCCAACAATGATAGAATCTATGCCAGGCATTGTACCCGAGCCAACCGATAGATATTACGTACCAGGCATGGTACCTGAGCCAACCAATGAATTATACCAGGTGTGGTACCTGAGTCAACAGAATGTCACAGATAATCCAACATTTAACAATAATGAACACAACCACACTTTTAAAACCACAAGTAATTAAGACAGTTCATTTCACATGATTGACAACCGAATATAATAAATATTCATCATTTTGTTCCCTAAACCACGTAATGTGCAGACATTACAAAAGCAATTGTTAACAATGTACGCATATTGTAAATGGGAAATAATCAACCATCACCTATCTCGAATTAGCCTAAAAGCTCTACTAGACCAGAGCCTTCGCGTTTCTCAAAGCTTTCGCTTACCCTTGGTCTAAAACAATCAGATAACACAAAAATCAATCAATGTGCCCTAAATATCCCTGGATTATATGCAAATCCTAATCCCCAGGCCAAACCCATGATCATTCAATCTAATCTAGGGTCTTCCCACTCATAATCCACCTAAAACTACCAATTTCTTGGTCACATTAGCAAATTATAGTATTAAAATAAAAATTAAACAGTTTATACACAAACTCTCGAGTTTTTTATACCCTCATTCCTTGTTACACCATGCTTTCCACCTTAGGTCAAGCAAAACAATCCCTACTACCCATAACTAGTGATTCAAAGGTGTATGAATGGAAGTACTAAGTTAGAGAAATGATTTGCTTACCTTTACGACAATACTTGATGAAAATCTGAAGGAAAATCTCCCAAATCGCCTCTTCCCTTTCCAAAAATGTTCTTGAGAATTTTTGAACATTTTTGGGGAAGTTTCTGCATTTACTACAACTTATTCTGCTATAGAGATCCTAATCCGCTATATCAACACAGTTGTAAAAGAAGCCGCCCACTATAGTGGGGTTGACTGCCTTGACTTCCGCTATAGTGAGAATTTGTTGTCATGACCCGATTTCTCGATTATAATTGCACCTACAACCCCCCATGTAGGCATACCAATTTTTGTAGCCCGGAATGATTAGTAATGGGCTACTATCTAACAAGCACGAGAAAGAATGATATAAATAGTGGAAGCAAAGGAACAAGGTAAAGAAATAAGTAACAAAATATATATAAGAAAACTAAGCCATCCCACGGAATGGTGTCATAGTATAAGAGCTGCTACTACAAAACCAGAGTACAAAAGGATCCGAAAGAATATATATATATATATATCTTTGAATAACAAGGAGTACATAATACAGAAGATGAGATAATAGCCAAGCCCTGGTCACCAGGAGCTCACCCTCATCTTGGATAGTCCAAAATCACCCCGCATGAGTCTCCACGAATTAGCAAAGATAGCCCATACTAGGATCTACACCAGGAAGATGCGGAGTGTAGTATGAGCACCAATTGCAAAACAACGGGTACCAAGTATGCATCATAGGCTGACTGAGCGCATATAAGATATAAAAGCAATAATATAGTAGAAATTAATAAAGTAGGCACAAAAGCAACAATTTAAGTACACGAACGCTAACACAGAAAGAATACAAGGATAAACTAGCATGCTCGACTAGCTACTAGAAATATACATCACAAAACACATGTGAAGGGAAGAAGAATGCACCTGGGGTCCTTGCAATAACAATATATATAAAGAGAGAGTTTTAGGAAAATAGGTGGTATACTGGTAACCTCAAGTAAAATGGGAAGGAAGGAAAACAAGTAAATGAACTCAGGCTTGAAACCCAATTCTAACAACTAAATCATGCCAATATAACACTCTCAAAGTAGGAATAATCACCCAATAATCCAAGTATAACTATGAAGTGAACCAGAAGTATGTACAACACAACTCCCAAGTGTGAAACACCAAATAAGAACCCGAATATAACCATAAACAGAACCATAAATGTGATAGGATAACAATAAGTGTACCTACAGTCCCAATGAATGCCCATACACCTGAGGAACTTATACAAGTGAAGACAAACCCTTCGGCATCTCATACTACCAGAGCGTACACTCATCAAACAGCAAGCAAGGGTGGAATCGGACACAATGAATGACATGATGCAATAGTGTGAAAACAAAGTAAAACAGTAGCTCTGTATGTACCTTCTTCGATGCCTATGGGCACAGTAGGTAGGATCCATGGAAGGACAGTGCCCGTATACCTCAACTACACTAGATAACCCTCCTCCGGCACACTCAGTAAAACAAGTGTGACACTCAGCTCGATCGAGTCTAGTGTCATTTCAAACAATCAGTAAAACATATCTAGCACTCCTACTTTGCCGAGTCTAGTAATAGTATGAAAGACGGTGATAAAATTATCCTTTTAACTATTTTACCCCAAGAAGATTCACGAAAATCAGTTCCAAACCTTTTACAACCATTTTTATCAAAAACAGGCCCTTGGGGCCATGCAAGGTTTAGAAAACCATTTATAGTAGGCCCGAAGCCAAAATAGTAGAAAAACATGTAAAAAAAACTCTTTATATGAATGATAATGGCATGCCCAATCATAAATAGTATCTCAGCGGCTCACTATCACACTATCGGCCCTGCACAGACTCCAATCGCTCTACAACAAATATAATCAACTTTATAATAACAATGTCGATGTGCAGAACTTGTGGACATTCCCGAATTACCCACCATCTATGGTCCAGAGTTAGATACAAGGCCACATAGGACCACAAGCATGATACTTCTAACTACAACAAATACTATAACTATAGGAGCGAAAATAAGATGGATATGAAGGAGCAAACAAGGTCTTGGGTACCAAGATAATAAACCTAACACAAGGATGCTAATTAGTATGATTATATCCTATATGCGCAAATTCTAGAAGAGTTAAGACATAACCTACCTGTCGTCCAACGACAAGCTGCTAGAACGATGATATCCAAGCTTGAAATGCTCTGAGAAGCTCAAAATAGAAGTCAAACTATCATAAATATAATATATGAATTAAAACGTATCTAAGGATGCCCGTATTGCTAAAAGTATATCCGGGCTGAAATTTTGGTCACAAGCAGGCCAGTGGGCCTCGCAACTTGAAGCCAAAAATGAAAGAGTACATAGTGATCACCACACTCCCGTGAGTGCATGCTCAGAATATTAGAAGAAATTTGCCATGGAAATTGCTCAAAACAACCTACAATCTATAAGACCGACATAAGGAATCAAAGAGGAGAATTACGGAATTAAACGGATTAGAACTTACAATTATGATAGAGAAATGATCACGGGAAAGAATATCACACTCTAGCACTAAGAATTGAGGTAATATGGAGAAAAGAGGAGCTTGGAGCTGATATTAATGGAGAATTGCGGATTTTAAGCTTTGAAAACAAAGAAGGGAGTTTATATACTGCCAGGAGTCCTTCTTCGCGATTGCAAAAGGACCCCATGCAGTTGGGAGTACCACACTGGCTAGACCATCGCGATCATGAGGACTAGCCACATGATTGCAAAGAACAAGAGGGGAGGATATTCATCGCAGTTGCAAGGAAAGATCTCGCGATCGCGTAAAGCAAAGGAAGCTGGGTCAACTAGCCCTTCATCACGATCGTGTGAAGGGACCCTCCCAGTAACAATAACTAATGAGGCAGACCATCATAATCATGATGGCTTCCTTCGTGGTCGTGATAAAGGAAATAGGCTTGCACCTGCAACAACAACTAGCAAAAACTTAAGGGGAGAAAGTCTGTGGATGGGCCCACAGGACTCATCTGGGACCTCACGCATACAAATGAACTATGCCACCGCACCAAAAATAGCATTCTAGACTCAACAAAATTGATGAAAATCTTAACGTAGGTCGATTTAATGAAAATTAGACCCCACGCCCAAAATCAACCTTAAGCCAAAATGGAACTCAACACCCAAAAATGAGTCTGGAAGCCTCAAGACGTGAACCAAAGGTCCCTCTAGCCCAATGTTGAAATTCTGGAGCTAACAATGCTAACAAAATTTCCATTTGAGGTTGTCTTCTCTGAATGTTGAACAAAGTCAAACTTCCAACTTCAACTGGCTTGAAAACACAAAAAGTAATAGAAAACAAAATCGAAAGATCTCAAACCCAGACCAAGGGTCCATCTAGACCAAAATCTATTCTCCGAAGCTAACAGTACTATCAGAATTCAATTCTGAGTGTGTTTACTAAGAATGTTAACCAAAGTCAATGATATCCTAAGTTTAGGCTTTACAATAGGGAAACGTTCATAAAGACCAAACAAATGGCCAGGGCACTAAACCACCAGTCCCAACAAGCCATAAATGACTTGGGGACTATTGACATCTAATTTTTGCCCTCCATGACCTTAATTAATTTAGAGCTTCTATTATTTTTAAAATAATTTTGAGATAATTATTTTTATAAGATGAAATGGTTTTTAAAAGTAATTTTATGATTTTTAGGTGGAGTAGATATATTCTATATTTAATTATGTAGAATCATATGTGTAATGACCCTTTCGGTTATTTACGTATTTTCGCCATTCTTGTACTGTTAGAGCTTGCCTGTAGAGGCCCCAAGTTATTTATGGCATACTGGGACCGGTACTTCGGTGCCCAGTCCATTTGTTTGGTCTTTTTGGCCATTCCTTGTTTTAGAGATTTAGGCTTTTGAAATCGTTGACTTCAGTCAACATTCTTGGTGAACATGCTCGTAATCAAACTCTGATAGTTCCGTTAGCTCCAGAGCATGGACTTTTGTCTATAGGGACCTTTGGTCAGGATTTGGGAGCTCTTCAGCTTGGAATTCTCTCTCGCTCTGTGCTTTCAGGCCAGTTGGGCTTGCTTGGTTGACTTTGGTCAACATTTGGAGAAGATGGCCTCAGATGAAAATTTTGTCAGCTCTGTTAGCTCTGGAATGTTGAGTTTAGGCTAAAGGGACCATTGGTTCGGATCCCGATGCTTTCAGACTTATTTTCAGCCCTCGAGTTCCGTTTTGGATATAGGTTGCCTAAGGTTGATATTGGGCGTGGGTCCCACTTTTCATTAAATTGATCTCTTATGGTATTTTTGTTTATTCTGTTGGATTTGAAATGTTGTTTCTAGTTGAATAGCTCTGGTTGTTTTGTTCGCGGGACCCCTGATGCATTCCCGAGGACCCAAAGTGTTAAAATCTCAAAAGGGGCATTGCTGGTTGCTGGTGTAGCGCCAGGGCGAAGCCTAGGCCGCACCTGCGCATATGAGCCTAGTCCAGCGCACCTCCGTGCAAGCCACCTTGGCCAGGCCAGCGCCCTTTCTCCCTTGGCCAGTGCCCCTGCGCCTAGGCTGGTAGTATATAGGGTGCCCAACTCGTTTGCTCTCCGTCATTTCTCCTAAACCCAATTCCGAAAATCCTCCATTGATAACTCATAAAACCTCCATTTCAACCCCTTGATCTTTCCAACTGATTAGAGGGTACTAATTGGCAATCCATACATGTTTTGGGGCGTCTAATAACGGGTAAATTCTCTCTTTAAATCACCGTTTCCTCCTTTGATTCTCCTTTGAATTTATTGATTGAGGGACTGTTTTGGAGCCCCATCTGTGGTCTGATTCTACTCATCCTTTGGGCATGTTCTCCATGGATTATGGGGAACATGTTGGTGTTTTTGATTCCCAATTTTGGTTTGTAAGGCCCACGGGCCCGTTTGTGACCCGTATTTCGACCCAGTTATGTTTATGGAAATATATGTGTTGTTAGTCTTGTATTAATGTGTAGATTATTGTGTTGATAGCGGTTCTACAATTTGGAGTTTCTCGGAGCACTTTGAGCCTGGACAATGCCATTCCCATAGCTAGTCATCAGATGACAGGTAGGTTATGGCTTTCCCTACCTAGACTCTGCGTATATAGGCTAAAACTGCATTAATTGGCATCCTTGGGTGGGTTGTTATAGGTTGGTATCCCAGACCTTGTCTGCCTTTTATGTCCGTTTATTTCATACGTTGTTTGTAGTATTCATGTAGTATTGTATATTACCCTTGTGTGGTCCAGTGTGGCCTTGTATTGATTCTGGGACATAGATGGTGGGTTATTTGGGAATGTCCACGAGTACCAGACATAGAGATATGCTTTTAGGTTGGTTATGTCTGTTAAGTAGCTTTGGAGCTTGTGCAAGGGCGATAGGACTTGTTTGTGAGCCATTATTGGGTTACTCTATTGTTTGCGAGCATATCATACATGAAAAGGTTTTCCCTACATGATTTACTACTGATTTGGCTTCGGGCCTACTATAATTGATTTCTAAACCATGCATGGCCTCGAGGGCTCATTTTTGGTATATGGATTTATGAAAGGACTTTAAACTGGATTTTATGAAATCTCTTTGAGTAGAGAGGGTATATTGACATTTTGACTGATGGTTCTCATTCTGATACTAGGCTCGGCTGGACCGTAGCACTAGATATTATTTTCCATGGATTTAGACCCGGATATTAGTCGGGCACCCTGTTTAGGGATTTTGATACTTGATTTCTATTTTAGACCTGGATATATTTTGGGCACCCTTTATAAGGGTTATTGAGACTGGAGTACTACTTTAGACCCGGGTACACTCTGGGTACCCTTGATGTGCATTATTGAGATTACTACTACTAATTTAGAATCGAATTGAATTCAAGCAGGTACTATGAGATCTCGATGGTTGAGATATTTTGAGTTTAGAGTGTAGTATGTGGTCTACGAGTATACCTCCATGGACTCTATCATCTCGGACCAAGTGCTACGGCAAAAGGGTGATCAGAGGTAGGGGTTTATGGCAGAGTAGGTGTACTCGGGAGAAGTCCTTCCATGGATCCCCCCTTTATTGGACCTTTGGGGCACCGGAAGGGGTAACATACTAACACTGTGATCACACTTGGTTACAGATTCATCATATCATATCATCCTGCATATTTCAACCAGACTCCACCCTTGTTTGCTGTGTGTTCAGTGTACTTTCTGGTTTTATGGGCGGCCGGAGGGTTTGTTTTCACTTGATTGCGTTCCTCAATTGCATGGGCGGCCGTTGGGACTTTAGGTAGATTATATTATCCCTATCATATTATACAGGTTGTTTTAGTCCTTGGTTCTTGTGGATTGGTAAGTTTTAGCCTGTTGAGGCTCCGAGCGTTTGGGCTTGAGTATAGAGGGGCTAGTGAGTCCTATTTTCTATCGAGGTATTTAGGTGAGGCCTTCTGGGTTGATTATGGGTTTCAGTCCTTGTTCCTTATCTTGACTCTGAGTAGTGGCTATAGGTTATGGTGGTTTAGTTATTCCATTTTAGGGTTGTATTTGTGAGATTGATCCTGGTTTATGCCTACCTTGGTAGTTGTGTTTAAAGTATGTTTCCGTTATTCTCTGCTTTCTAGTTGATTATGTTTGATTGCCTTCCTTCTTTCATTTATACTCGAGATTACCGGTATACTTCCATGTTTTCTAAATTCTCTCTTTTTATATACTATTGTTGCAAGGATTCTAGGTGCGTTCTTATTTCTTACACCTGTGTTCTTTGTATATTTGTCTCATGTGCTAGCATAGTTTGTTATTACCCTTGGTTGTCTGTTCTCTGTGCTAGTTCCGTGTGCTTTTGCTATTGTTTTCTGTGACAATTTGCTTGCTATCTGCTACTTACTATTTTTATATCTTATATGCGCTCAGTCGGCTGATGATGCCTACTGAGTACACATTGTCTTGGTGCTCATACTACACTTCTGCACTTTCTGGTGAAGATATTAGTTGAGCTTTCATCGTTGATCGCGTTCGAGACTCATACAACTTTTGGACATTAGAGACTAGGGTGAGCGCCTAATGGTCGGGGCTTAGCTATATCTCATCTCTTGTACTGTTACTCTTGTATATTCGGAGACAGTTGTACTTATCTTTTGTTACTTCTAGCACTTGTACTCTATTAGAACTTCTGTACTTTCAATACCAAGTCTTGGGGTTGGTGTAGTATCTTTTGTACATATTTGGGTTTTTGCTTTCGATTGTCTTTATCGTATTCTGCTTTCACTTATTTTAGCTTATCATGCATTTGGTTAGGTAGTATCCCATTACAAACTATTCCAGGCTACGGGTATTGGTTCGCCTACTTGGGGGGAGTGGTTGTAGGTGCCATCATGACCTAAGAAATCGGGTCGTGACAGCTTGGTATCAGATCTCTAGGTTCACTAGCATCGTGGTACAGAAGCAAATGTCTACGTAGAGTTTCGTGGATTGGTACGATGACATTTGTATCCTATCTACGGGAGGCTACAGGGCATTATTAGGAAAAGTTTTATCTTTTTGGCCCCTTATCGTGCATTCCTGGATTGATTGACTTCAAAACTTTGGTTGTTTCATTCCTTCTCAGATGCCTAAGATGAGTTTGACAACATGTGATATTGAGGCTTCGGTGTCTGATGCTTCAGTGCTTCCGTCAGTGCCAGGACTACCGAGTGAGAGTTTACCACATCAGATAGGGGGTGTGGGACCAGCCCAGCCTCCGATTGGATTTATAGCGACCCCTGTTCTTCATGACACCGTGGCTAGGACTCTTAGTCCTCCGGTGGGTATTTCAGTACTCAGTTTTTCAATTTATGCTTCAGTTAGGGTTGAGCTTCCAGTTCTGCAGCAGGGTTGTATGTCGATGTTGGACTATGAGGAAAGATTTCATGAGATGGTTAGGCGTATTGCTAGGTCTATGCATTTAGAGTTTCATAGAGTTTGGAGCTTTGTTGGAGGTTTGATTTCACCGCTCTATTTTGCGACCGAGCACTTGGTTACAGTTGGAATGAATTTCCTTCAGGTAGTGGATCATGCTTGGGCTATCGAGGGTTTGTGTATTGAGGCTTATAGGGGTAGTTCTAAGAGACATCGTGGTCAGGATAGTTTCCGAGGTTCCCAGACTCGAGTTAGGGGATTCTCTTCTAGAGACCAATTTCATTGCTTCTAATCTACCAAGCCAGTTTCAGTTGCTCCGCAGGTTCCAGAGAGTAATGGCACAAGTCATGTTGAGCTCAGTGTTCATGGTATGGGTCAGATTCTTCGAGGTTCACTTTCAGATTGTGTAGGTCGTGGTGGCCGATCAGGTTCAGTACGATCTCCTTGCCAGTATGTACCCAGTGGTATTTTCTTTTACTGTAGTGTGCGTGGGCACTTTGTTAGGGATTGTGCCACAATTCAATCTTCCAGTCCACAGGGTCAGAAGGTGTTACCTCCCAGGCTTCAGTGCCACCGGCCAGAGGTGGAGTACAGGTTAGTAGGGGTGGTCCCCAGGCAGCGAGAGGTAGTGTGCAGGGTTGTGGGGGTGGTCCCCGGATGGTTAGAGGTGACTTTCAGCCAGGTAGTTTAGTTATCCGTCCAGAGTCAATAGGCACCATGCGTCAGAGTAGAGCTTCTTTGGGTTGCTATAATTGTAAGGTGATAGGACATTATGCTAGAGACTATCGCCAACGAGGGATGGTTGATCCTTCGGCTTCGACAACTCAGTCCAGAGTTAGATCCCATCAGTCTAATGCCCTTCTTGGTGGGCCAGAGGTAGAGGTTCCTGATATCGTTACTCCAGGTTAGGATTTTGCTACCTTCGGCTTATGGTAGATCTGATCGCATTGCGATTGTACCCCTTCTATCATTTATTTGCTTATATGCCTATGTGCTACTTGTTTAGTTATTTGACTACATGAATTATAGTATCTATGTGTTTTTTATTGGTAGTTTATTCTTTAGTAGTGGATGGGGTGAGTTGTCCTTGTTAGGTGTTTACCTAGATTCGTAGCTTGTGGGTAGTTCGTGTTAGTCTTGTTTCTGGGTGTTTTGCCTCTTGTTTTGTTGTGGCTCTAGGCTTGTGTCAAGTCTTCCTTTTGAGTGGTACTAGATGGTTGTTGCCTAGGCTGTTCCCTAGCTTTTGCTAGAGGTTCTGGTGTTGGTTCGATGTGATACCGGTAGTTATTCCAGAGTTGAGATTTTGTCTTATGTTGGGAGATATTGGTTATGCTAGCGTGCCTTGATCGATTTGGTTTTCTCAGGTGTTTAGAGTCGACCCTCCTTGTTGGTTGGTTAAGGAGGTTGGCAGTTATGTGGGTTGTTCCCATAGTCTCCTTCAGTTTCTTGTCCGGTTGGGCTGTCTTATCATTTTCCCCGGTTCTAGTCAAAATGAATTTCGATCATAGTTCTCTGGATGAGCTTTGATTTTAGTATTGTGAATGAGTTTGGCATATAGATGTGAGAACTAAGGTAATGGCTCAAGATTTTATTTGAGAAGGAGTTTGTAAGGTTCAGTATATGCTACGAGAAGGTTTTGTTAGTTGAAAAAGGAGGGAGATGACTCCTTGTTCGTGCTTATGTATTGTAGTAGTTGATTGAGGTGACAATGAAGGTTTGCTTTGGGATTGTGTGTTGGTGATTTATTTCGGCCACTTACAGATTGTAGTGGCTTTTCCATTGATCTGTTTAGGTTTTGTAGGCTCTACAAATTGGATGACTTGTTATTCATGGCCTAGTTAGCTCCAGCTCTATTAGTCTTCTTCGATGGTGGATGAGTCCACTTTTGGGTTTCGACAGAGGCATTGATTGGCAATTGAGGTTGAGTTTCAAAATCATGGGTTGGAAAACTACTCCGGATGGTTCATGGTTGGTTCTTCTCGGTTGCAGCTTCTTGGGTTGGGAGCATTTAAATTGTGCAGTGACCCTTAGCCTTGGCCACCTAGTCCTTGGCTAACCTTTGAGTTAGGCTGGATATCCAAAATTTTGGTGGTGTGATAAATAATACGAGGTTCTTTCTATCATAGTTAGACAGACTCAGCGGTGTGAGTTGGAGATTCAGCAGTGGCGTATGCTATATGTGGTCATCTTGTGAGGGTTGATCCTAGCAGGGTTATTTCTGTGTTCTAATGGTACTTCGAGACTGGTGGTCACCATTCATTTACCAAGAATTTGAAAGCTTGTATAGCTAATTCTTATGGGGTTGTTGTTTACGTAGGGTTCCAGTATTGGTTAGACACGACCAGTATGTACTAGAAGTTTTGTATGATATACGCTTTGAAATGGTTGGTTGTGTGCAGATCCGGTAGAGAAGTTGATTCAATCCAAAGGGATGAGTTGAAGTTATATGCAAATTTCTGTGACTAGATGGAAACTTTGAACCCCAGGCACCTTTTTCTTTGCCTTTAGGGTGTTTTGACTTGATATTCATGGCATGGTGGACTTCTTCCCGAGGTGATCTTGGTAAGACGACTCCAAATCATAATGGTGTTTGAGTATTCAGAGTTGCAGCAGTGTTCTTAGAGTATGGAGCTTAGGTTGTAATTACAGTCTTCGTGGCAGGCTTACCACACTTGTTGCAGAGGCTTGGTTTTAGTTTTGGGTCTGTCGGGCAGGTTGCCATGGTTCCTTCCCCTCCAGTTGATTCAGATTTGGTCTGATTCAGCAAGGTTGGTTTCATTCCACAGTTGAAAGTTCTCCATCAACACCAGGTATTCATAGATGACTTTCCTAACTTTGGTGTGCAGAATTAAGTCGAATTTAGATGGGTTGATCAGTTCGATTTAGTTAGAGAGTTTGGTGTTGGCAAAAGTGTCCGTCTGTTGGTTGATGATCAGTCGGGATAGGTAACTCCAGTTTTCAAGGGTATGCTTCGAGTTGTTATCTTGAATGGCAAATGCTAGTAGACTATAGCTTGTCTTTGAAGGAGTTTGAGCACAAAAAAGGGGTGATTTCATCCGTGGTAGAGTATAAGCGAAGACTGTGGATCTCCGGGGTGTCAGTTAATGCCTCGAGGGTGGTTTGAGTGTTCAACTTGTATGCAGCCTCCTATTTATGGTAAAAAAGGATTCAGTTCAAAATAAAAGAGTTTTACGGATAAACGAATTCAGGAGTTAGAGTTTTGGTTGTTGGCTTTTATGATAAACTTGGTTGTAGTTTTGGAGATTCGAGTTATGTGTGGTGGCTTCCTTGCTTCTCTGGTTTTGGTGTTGTGTCGGTGCATACCGGTTGAGATTCTAGAGGCTCTGTTTTGGTTGGCAGACCCTTGGTATTTTTTGGAAGTTTGAGGTTGGGATCTATCTTGGCTAGTATAAAGTGTAGGCTTGGTTGCCTTTCATGGTTTCATTATGTTGGGTGTCGTTCGGTCGAGGAGGCTACCCGGGTTGTCCGAGAGAGTAGTGCGGGCTTCGTATCCGCTGTTCTTTTTCATCTCTCATCTTTTCTTCTTTCCTGACTTTTGGGGATGAAAGTCTTTTTAGTAGTGGATCATATAATGACCCTTCCGGTCATTTATGCATTTTCGACTTTCATGTACTGTTAAAGCTTGCCTGGAGCGATCCCAAGTTATTTATGGCTTGCTGGGACCGATTGTTCGGTGCCCGGGCTTTTTGTTTGGTCTTTTTGGTTGTTCCTTGTTTTAGAGCTTTAGGCTTTTGAAATCATTGACTTCAGTCAACATACTTGGTGAACATGCTCGGAAGCAAACTCTGACAGTTCTGTTAGCTCTGGAGCGTGGACTATGGTCTAGAGGGACCTTTGGTCGGGATCCGAGAGCTTTTCAGCTTGGAATTCTCTCTCGTTCTGTGCTTTCAGGCCAGTTAGGCTTGCTTTGTTGACTTTGGTTAACATTCGGAGAAGACGACCTCGGATAAAAATTTCGTCAGTGTTGTTAGCTCCAAAATGTTGAGTTTAGGCTAGACGGACAAATTTGTTCAGGTCCCAAGGCTTCGGAACTTGTTTTTGGCCCTTGAGTTCCATTTTTAAAATAGGTGGCCTAAGGTTGATGTTGGGCATGGGCTCAACTTTTCATTAAATCTACCTCCGATGATATTTTCATTGATTTCATTGGATCGAAAATGTCATTTCTAGTTGAATACCTCTGGTCATTTTGTTTACGGGACCCCGGATGCGTTCTCGGGGACCCCAAGTGTTAAAATATCCAAAAGGGCATTACTGGTTGCTGGTGTAGCGCTAGGGTGCCGCCTGGGCTGCACCTGCTTGCGTGCGCCTTCGCCCAAGCTAGTGCACCTGCGTGCCAGTCACCTTGGCCAGGCTAGCGCCCCTGCGCCCTTGGCCAGCGCCCCTGCGCCTGTTGGGCGCACCTACGCCTAGGCTTGCAGTATATAGGCTGCCCAACTCATTTTCTCTCCCTCATTTCTCCTAAACCCAATTCCGAAAATACTCCACTGATAACTCATAAAATCTCCATTTCAACCCATTGCTCTTTCCATCTGATTGAGGGGTACTAATTGGCGATCCTTACATGTTTTGGGGCGTCTAACAATGGGTAAATTCTCTCTTTAAATCTCCATTTCCCACCTTGATTCTCCTTTGAATTTCTTGATTGAGGGGCTGTTTTGGAGCCCCATCTTTTGTCTGATTCTGCTCATCTGTTAGGCATGTGCTCTGGGGATTGTGGGTAACACGTTGGTGTTTTTCGTTTTTAGTTTCAGGTTGCGAGGCCCACGGGCCCATTTGTGACCCAAATTTTGACCCGGTTATGTTTATGGCATTATAGGTGTCGTTATTCATTTATTAACGTGTAGATTATTATGTTGATAGTAGTTTTGCGATTTAGAGCTTCCCGGAGCAGTTCGAGCTTAGACAATGCCATTCCCGCAGCTAGTCATTGGATGACAAGTAGGTTATGGCTTCCCTACCTAGACTCTACGTATATAGGCTATAACTGCATTAATTTGCATCCTTGGGTGGGTTGTTATAGGTTGGTACCCCAGACCTTGTCAGCCTTTTCTATTATTTCATACATTATTTGTAGTATTCGCGTAGTATTGTATATTACCCTTGTGTGGTCCTGTGTGGCCTTGTATTGACTTTAGAACATAGATGGTGGGTTATTTGGGAATGTCCACGAGTGCCGGACATAGAGATATCCTTTTAGGTTAGTTATGTCTGCTGAGTAGCTGTGGATCCTGTGCAGGGCCGATAGAACTTGTTTTTGAGCCATTATTGGGCTACTCTATTATTTGCGAGCATATCATACATGATAAGGTTTTCCCTACATGTTTTACTACTGATTTGGCTTCGGTCCTACTATAATGATTTCTAAACCCATCATGGCATCGATGGACCATTTTCGATAAATGGATTTTTGAAAGGACTTGGAAACTGGCTTCTATGAAATCTCTCAGAGTAGAGAGGGTATATCGACGATTTGACTTATGGTTCTCATTCTGATACTATGCTCGGATGGACCGTAGCACTAGACATTGTTTCCATATATTTAGACCTGTATACGAGCTGGGCACCCTATTTAGGGATTTTGATACCTGATTTCTATTTTAGACCGGGATACACTTCGGGCACCCTTTATAAGGGTTATTGAGACTTGACTACTACGTTAGACCTAGGTACACTCTAAGCACCCTTGATAGGGATTATTGAGATTACTACTACGGATTTAGACTCAGATTGAATCTGAGCACGTACTACGAGATCTTGATGGTTGAAATATTTTGAGGTTATAGTGAGTATATGGTCTATGAGTAGACCTCTATGGACCCTGTTGTCCCGGACCAAGTGCTATGGCAAAAGGGTGACCAGGGGTAGGGGTTTACGGTGGAGTAGATGAACTCGAGAGAAGTCCTTCAATGGATCCCACCTTTATTGGATATTTGGGTCACCGTAAGGGGTAACATACTAACACTGCGGTCACACTTGTTTACAGATTCATCATATCATATCATAATGCATATTTCACCTGAACTCCACCCTTGTTTGCTGTGTGTTCAGTGTACTCTCCGATTATATGGGCGGCCGGAGGGTTTGTTTTCACTTGATTGCATTTCTCGATTGCATGGGCGGTTGTTGGGACTATAGGTAGATTATATATTCCCTATCAGATTATACAGGTTGTTTTAGTCCTTGGTTCTTGTGGATTCGTAAGTTTTAGCCTGTTGAGGTTCCGAGTGTTTGGGCTTGAGTGTTGAGGGGCTAGTGAGTCCTATTTTTTATCGAGGCACTTAGGTGTAGCCTTCTAGGCAGATTATGGGTTTCAATCTTTGTTCCTTATCTTGACTCTGAGTAGTGGCTATCAGTTATGGTGGTTTAGTTATTCCATTTTAGGGCTGTATTTGTGAGATCAATCCCAATTTATGCCTACCTTTGTAGTTGTGTTTAAATTATGTTTCTGTTATTCTATGCCTTCTAGTTGATTTTGTTGGATTACCTGCCTTCTTTCCTTTTTACTTGAGGTTACTGGTATACCGCCATGTTTTCTAAGCTCTCTCCTTTTATATTCTATGTTTTAAGGATTCCAGGTGTGTTCTTCTTTCATATCTGCGTTCTGTGTGTATTTGTCTCCTGTGCTAGCGTAGTTTGTTATTACTCTTGGTTGTCTGTTCTCTGTGCTAGTTCTGTGTGCTTCTGCTATTGTTTTCTGTGACCATTTCCATGCTATCTGCTACTTACTATTTTTATATCTTATATGCGCTCAGTCGACCGATGATTCCTAATGAGTACCCATTGTCTTGGTGATCATACTACAATTTTGCACTCTTTGGTGAAGATATTAGTTGAGCTTTCATCGTTGATCGCGTTCGAGACTCGTACAACTTTTGGACATTCGAGACTAGGGTGAGCGCTTGACAATCTGGGATTAGCTATATCTCATCTCTTGTACTGTTACTCTTGTATATTCGTAGACAATTGTACTTAACTTTTGTTACTTCTAGCACTTGTACTCTATTAGAAGCTTCTGTACTTTGGATACCAAGTCTTGGGGTTGGTGTAGTATCTTTTGTATAAATTCGGGTTTTTTCTTCTTCTTGTCTTTATCGTATTCTGCTTTCATTTATTTTAGCTTATCATGTGTTTGGTTTGGTAGTAGCCCATTACTAACTGTTCTGGGCTACGGGGATTGATTCGCCTATTGGGGGGTTGTAGGTGCCATCATGACCTGAGAAATTGGGTCGTGACAATATGAGGTTCACTTAAGAAAATATTTTGAAAATTATTTTGAATAAGAATCGCATTTTTAAGTAAAGATATTTTATTATTCCTTAAAATTATTTGAAATAAGAAATTGATTGAATAATTAGTTTCTTGGTTTTGAATAAAATTGTCATATTTTATAAAATAATTATTCCTAATTGTTAAATCTAGAAGCTCATTTAATTAATTATGGACTTAATTTGTTTCATTTCAATTTCGGCCTGATGTAATGACCCTTCCGATCATTGTCGTGTTTTCGCTTTTATTATACTGTTAGTGCTTGCATGTAGCGGCCCCAACTCATTTATTAATTGCTGGGATCGGTAGTTTGGTGCCCGGTCCATCTGTTTGGTCATTATGGCTGCTCCGTTATTTTAGAGCTTCAACTTTAAAAATCATTGACCTCAGTCAACATTCTTATAAGCTATCATACTCGGAATCGAATTCCGACAATTTCGTTAGCTCTGGAGCGTGGAATTTGGTCTAGTTACACCATTGGTTGGGATCCGAGCGCTATTCGGCATGGAAATCTCTCTCATTCTGTGTTTTCAAGCTAGTTGGGCTTGTATGGTTGACTTTGGTCATCATTTGGAGAATCTGGCCTCAAATGGAAATTATGTCAGCGCCGTAAGCTCCGAAATATTGAGTTTTGGCTAAATGGACCATTGGATTAGGTCCCGAGGCTTTTGGACTTGTTTTCGGCCATTGGATTCCATTTTTGAAATAGTTGGCCTAGGGTTGGTTTTGGGCGTGGGGCCCGCTTTTTTGTTAAATCAACCTCTAATGGGATTTTCATCAATTCTATTGGATCCGAAATACCATTTCTAGTCAAATTGCTCTATTCGTTTGTGTTTGTGGGACCCTGGATGAATCCCGAGGGTCCTTTTGATGTTTTAAGCTTAACTGAGTTTTGTTGTACCTGTTGGGTCCGCATTTGTGGACATTTGACCGCATTTGTGGCCACCGCAATTGCAGTGAAATGCCTCATTTGCGGTGTTTTTCCATATTTGCGGTGCTTTGGTTGCGTTTGCGGTGTCTGCATATGCGATGAAAGTGCCGCAATTGCGGTATCTGCTGGCGATGTTATAAATTAAACCTTCTTCTCCATTTCCTCATTTTCCAACTTTGTCCCTCCATTGTTAAATCTCCCAAACTTAATTTACTCCACTTATGGCCATTATTTTCTTGGGGTAAATTCACCATAGCTTCGGGAGCACTTTTTCTTCATTAATTTGGAAGGTTCATTGCTAATCTCTAATTTTCATTCTTTAAATTCCCTCCATTGTTGTAAATTCTCTTGGAAATTACTTGTAGATTCTGTTTTTCTTGGGCTTGCATGCTCGTGGGTTCGTGGAACTTACCTCCTTGATGTTCTCTCTCGTTGTGTTCTATTTTTTCGTCTTAGATTCCTTCTTTAGTTCCCTGACTTGTAGGGGCTGTTTTAGCTCCAATTTCATGCCCAAATTCTTCAATTTTCTTGGCATGTGCTTTCATAATCGTGGTGATCATTTTGTGCTTTTTAATTTTTAGCTTCAAGTTGCGGGGCCCACAGGCCTGTTGGTGACCTAAAATTAAGCCCGGCTATTATTTTAGCGATATGGGTATCGTTAGTCATGTTTTAATGTATAGATTATTTTCTTGATAGCATTTTCGTGAATTGGAGCTTCCCAGAGCAGTTCGAGCTTGGACAATGTCGTCCTCGCAGCTAGTCGTCGGACGACAGGTAGGTTATGGTTTCCCCTATCTAGACTCTTTGTATATAGACTATAACTGTTCTAATTAGTATCCTTGGGCGGGTTCTTATATATTGGTACCCCAGACCTTGTCCGTATTTTTGCTTGTTTATTTCATACGTTGATTGTAGTATTTGCGTAGTATTGTATATTACCCTTGTGGTCCTGTGCGGCCTTGTATTGACTCTGGAACATAGATGGTGGGTTATTTGGGAATGTCCATGAGTCCCGGACATAGAGATTTTATTTTAGGCTAGTTATGTCTGTTGTAGAGCTGTTGAGCTTGTGCAGGGCCGGTAGAAATATTTGTGAGCCGTTGGGCTAATTTATATTTGTCTGCAAGCATATCATCCATGAAAAAGGTTTTTCCTGCATGTTTTATCACTGTTTTGGCTTCGGGCTTACTATAGATGGTTTTCTAAACTTTGCATGGCCCTGGGGCCCCTTTTTGTTTAAATGTTGATAAAATAAGATTTGGATGATTTTCGACTTGTTTTTTCCTACAGATACTAGGTTCGACAGGGCCGTAGCACTAGACTTGATATCCTACTGATACTAGGCTCGGCAGGACCGTAGCACTAGACTTGATTTCCTACTGATACTAGGCTCGGCAGGGCCAAAGCACTAGACTTGCTTTTATTACCTATTTAGACCCAAATACGCTCTAGGCACCCTTTGAGAGGTTTATTGAGACTTTTACTACTGATTTAGACCTGATTCAATCCCGGGCATATACTAAGAGGTTTCGAGTTTTGAGCTACTATTTGAGATTGCTGGGCAATGTATATGATCGATGAGTAGACCTCCATGGACACTGTCAATCTAGGACCAGGGTCTTTGGGCTGCATCTGCCGGATGAGGGGTTTACGGTGTAGGAGAGGTACACGAGTAGAGTCCTTCCATGGGTATTGCCTCTATATAGTCCCTTGAGGTTCCTGAGAGGGAACATACTAGTTACTTTCACATCATATCATTATCATGCATTTGGCATGCCGATTCCACCTTTGTTTGTTGTGTGTTCAGTGTACGCTCTGGTTGTATGGGGCGGCCGGAGGGTTTGTTTTCACTTGATTGAGTTCCTCGATTGTATGAGAAGTCATTGGGACTGTAGGTTGATTATGTTACTTCTATCATTTTGTAGAACTAGTATGAACTTTTGGTATCGATTGGATGAATGGTTTTAGCTTGTTGAGGCACCATCCTTGCGACTGAGATTATTGAGGGGCTAGTGGGTCCCATCTTACTGAGATGCTGATTGTGTATCTTTCTGAGCGTTTGTGGGGTTTTCGATTCCTGTTTTATCCTAGCTTGAGTAGCAGTTTTGGATACTTTTGGGTTAGTGATTCCATCTTAGGCTTGACTTGTGAGTTGTTTATGGCTATTTTATCTCGATATTTGATATCTTAGGCTTGTTTTTGTTAGTTTATGATTTCTAGTTCCATTGTCGGCTTTCTTTCCTTCTTTCCCGTCATTTTTCAGGTTACCGATATACCTCCCATCTCTTTAAACTTTTCTTATATATACTATTGTCGCAAGGATCCCATGTGCATCTTTCTTCCTCCTTTCACATGAGAATCTATGTATGTGTATCTTCTGTGTTAGCATGTTATTCATGTACTTTTGGTTGGATTACTCATGTGCTAGTTTCGTTGTGCTTCTTCCTTATTTTTTATGACTATATTCTTGTATTCTTTTTTTATGGCTTTTATATTTTATATGCACTCAGTCGGCCGATGATGCCTACAAGATACCTATTGCTTAGCAATTGGTGCTCATACTACAATTCTGCACTTTTTGGTGCTGATATTAATTGATCTTTCGCTGTTGATCGCGTTGGAGACTCGTGCAACTTTTGGATCTTTGAGACTAGGGTGAGCGCCTAACGGTCAGGGATGGACCATATTTCATCTTTGTACTGTTACTCTTTGTATATTCGGAGGCAGTTGTACTTACCTTTTGTTAATTCTAACACTTGTATTCTATTAGAAGCTTCTGTACTGGCGATACCAAGTCTTGGGGTTGGTGTAGTTTTCTTATATATATTCGGGTTTTGCTTTTGCTTGTCTTTATCTTATTCTGCTTCTGTTTATTTTTGGCTTATCATGCGTATTGGTAAGGTGGTAGCCCATTACTAACCGTTCCGTGCTACGCGAATTAGTTCGCCTATTGGGGGGTTGTAGGTGCCATCATGACCTGAGAAATCGGGTCGTTACACCTAAAATCTTTAATATATTATTTGATATGGCCATATTTTAAATAATTTTATTAGATTTTAAATTCAATTTGGCCATACTTACAAAACCAATGTGACCAATCTTTAAACCAAACTGAAACCCCATTCTTCGGACACAGTTTAGCCCAAAACCGAAAGCCTAATTCTCTGAACCGACCAAACCCACTCTCATTAAACTCTCAGACTTATTTTACTCCCTCATCAACTATCACAAACATATACTTACACATATATATTCCCAAATATATTCTCCCAATCACTAGATGAAGGAAAAAAGTCATCTGTGGTCTTATCATATTCATTAGTTAATTTGGTATGGAGTTCAAACTCCTTTTCATAATCTTATTTTAGTTTTGCAAATGGGTTAGTTCCCTTTTTCTCCCATAGGGTCCAGGTTTAAAGTTTCCCCTTATGATGATTGCGTTTAAAATTCCATTCTTCCATTTCTCTGGATTTAAGTAATCAAAATCTTACCAGTAGCTGATTTTTTGTGTCCTTTGTTTACTGCATGAGGTGTTAAAAGATCAAGTTTACTAGATTTTATTTGGTACAACACACTACTGAAATATTGCATTTTGGAGCTAATAATATTTGAAGAGATGTGTGAATGCTTTCCTTTCTCGTTGCTTCTTGAAATTCTTTTTTGTTTAAAACAATGAATCTTTTTCTTAGCAGTAGCATGCAGTGATTTGGATTACATGGACATTTTTCTTGTGTGTGTGAATAAAATTTAGCTTATTATTGAGTGAAAACCTGAAATGATTCAGTTTTACATTTAGTTTTCCTTTCATTTTAACAAGGTAGTTCGAAACAACCATCCAAGATGTCTTTCTAAACAAAAGTATTAATGTCGTAGTTTCTAAAAGAAAAACAGTGTTTTCCTTTTTCCTTTTTATGCATTTAGAAATCTCTAATGAAAAAATGGTCAGAGCTTGGTTAAAATAAGCTATAATTGGCTTTCCTCTTTTTCTATGTTGACAAACCTTATCCAAACAATCTGTTCCTTGTGTTATTGAATCAGTAGAATGATCTTGTCATAAAGCTTTTGCCTTTATTCAAATCTTTGAACCCTTAGTTGTTACATGTAATGTTGCATCAACATGTAAATGGTCAAGCCATTATTTAGAATCTTGATTTGAGATTTGATTTGTTTTCAAGATGAAGATAAGCTAATCTTAGCGCTTTTATCTTATTAAGCTCGGATTCTCTTAGAAAAAGCTAATTTCTTACATCCGTTTTGAAGTAAAAAATGTGAAAATTTGCTAAAAATAAAATGTGTTTGGTCGCCCCTTCCTCCCTTCCCTCTTTATCACATAACATGATTTCCCATCCTTTATTTCAATAAATAGCTTCCAAAGGTCAGTTTGTTATGTCATAAGTGTAATGATGTATAACTGATTTGCTCTCCTTTAAATTTGGTTAGCTTTCATTCGTTAATATATGATTTGAATACTAATTCCTTACCCTTTTTTTGCATGATATTCTTCCCAATGAGTCTAAATTGGAACTTATGTCCCTGCATCTTCTCGTTGGGGATGCTAAGCCCAACACCTTCGAGTTAGCCTCTTCAAAAGATCCGAAAAGGACTATCGCCAATTAAGAAGAAAAGAAGTGTTTGGCCTAAGTGCTATATACAACATAAAGGAAGATACTATACAGGGTTGAAGATGGAGTGGGAAAAGGGCTTAACCCAATTAAATTTGGTGGTCCAAAATGGACAATTTGTAGGGGTTTGGGCCAAAGTGCATAAACTCAATTTCTCTTCTCTCTTCTAATCACTTGTGTAATTTTAGAATCTTGTTTATATAAACTCTAACTCTTTTAATTAATTTAGTTAATTTTCCTTGGAGTACCATTATCTCTTTTCGCAAACAACTCACTTTACTTATTTTAAATTAATTAATTAAATTTTGAAACCTTGTTTAGTTCTTAAAAATTATCACCACATCTTACTTGCAAATTTCGATTAAAATTGCCTATCCTTTTTTGTGAAGAGGTTTTACATAAAAATGAATAATTCTTTCTTAATAAATTTCCATATTTACATAAAGTTAGTCAAATAAAAATAAAGTTAAAAATAGTCGGATAACCGCGTGATAGCAGATATTTTGAGTGCCTTAAAACCCTTTTCGAAATATTAGTATGAACTTCTTACCTGGATTTCTTAAATTCAAAACTTTTTATCTGTTTTAAATCTTTCGAATATTTTTAAAATGTTTTTTTTATTTTTCCTAAAAATTAAGTGGCGACTTTTATTTTCAAGTTTAATTCAAGTCAAAAATCGTTCCAAATACGAAATTGCTTTTTCTTTTAAAAAAAAGTAAAAATGCGATAAAACAAAAATGGCGACTCTGATGGGGATTTAACTAAGTTCTAACAAGAAAATTTCTCTTTATTTGCTTTGTTTGACTAACTATTTGGAAATGTAATAATTTTAATTTTTGTATCTATTAGCTTACTTGTTTAAATTCCCGCAAAATATTATTATTGCATTCATGGCATACAGATTCTGCTAAATGGCAAAATTAGAATGCATTAGGAAAAAAGTGATTGCGCGTGCATTCGCGGTTGCTTCTCTACTTAAAAAACAAATGTTCTCGAAACAATGAGCAATTAGTTGGTTCAAGGTTGGCCGGCACTTGTTCATTGTCTTTTCCCGCAGTTGTCCACTCGAGTTTCAGGTCTTCTTTTCAAAGCCAACTCAAGTCAACTAGCGTAGAGCGAAGCCAAATCTTGTGAATAGGCATTGACCTGAGATGTCTTAATATCCAAGGGATATTAAGTCCTCTAGAATACCACCTTGTGTCCGAAATAGCCCATGGCCTAAAAGGACAATCATCCCTTATATGATTAATTGAAGGATGTGATGCCGAATTGTGCGAACCATTGTCCCTTTGGGTAAGGAAGTATTTATATAGTATTTTATTTTGAAGATCTCCATTTGAAAATCATTCAAAATTCCAAGAAGTTCGAGAATGAAGGGCCTTCCACGGTGGCCTAGTTTAAGATTGTACCCCTGCGTGGGGCTGACATTTATTATACATCCTTTCCCTCATTTTGTATCCCCGTTCAATTTAATCAGTTTGTATATAATATATTTTTGGGGCAATGGAACGTCTTACAAATGGCATACATCCTTCAATTCGTTAGGCCTACCTTAGGCGTAAAAAGGTCACATATCTGTATTAGACACGCTATAAATTGTTTATATGTTATATAACTATTTTTGTGTGACTGTGTATTGTTTCAATAGAAGGTGAATTAATCCACTCCTACTAAAATAATTTCGAGCCTATAAGCAGAAATATAAGTCCTCAATACAAAAGTTCGGCCAAATAATTCCTTGAGTTATTCAAGTTTCTCTGAAAAAAGCCCTTACCTCCTAAAAAGTCCTCTAAAATCTTGCTCCTATCACTTCGAAAAGTTAATTTACCCTATCCGAACTAAGTGAGCAGCTTTTCAAGACACATTCCCCATTTTTGAAAGAATTTATTTTTGATGAAAAGTTGGAGAATCTAAAATGTAAGAGCAACAAGTGAAACTACAAAGGAGCCGACTCAACACAAGTCAACCTTTCTATCAAATCAGTTACTATAAAAATCAACGGACAAATTCCTATCCATTCGAGTCATTTCTATCAAAATTCACCCATGGATTAATTTACCTTCAAGCAAAGCAACACTTGTTTGTTTACTTTATGTCGAATATCAATCATAGAATCTAACATGGTTACCTTTTTGAGTTATTTTTCTTATCAGGTAAAAGTTAAGAAACTGATCTGTGTTGGAAAACCAGCTGAAATCCTTACTTGGCAAGTCGAATCCTCCCTTGACCGTAGCTTGATAAAAAGAATACAAAAATGATTGATAATACTAAGGATACTAGGTAGATAAACATAGTCATACCAGAATCAGTTGCAATGGATCAAACGGCACTGATGGCGCAAATATTGCAACAAATGGATGAGATGAGGAAAGAAATACAACAGAACAGAGAATTCACCAGAATTCCTAATGAAATGAGACCTCTACTCCAGTTCCCTCCTCGTAACTCTCCCAATGTCAAAAACCTTCCAAATAACATGCTTTCTGCTTCTATTCCATGACCTCCCATGAATTCCATCTCCACCAGTCCACATCAATTTGACTTATCATACCAAGCCCATGCTCTACACACTAACCAAAATAACAATCCACAGAATCTTCCTTCTCAAAATGCCTACAATTCATAGAATCTCCCTCATAACTACCAGAATACTCCTCCCAATGCATTCAATTCACAAAATATCCCTTCTAATTATCAGAATACTCCTCAAAATGCCTACAATCCAAAGAATCTTCCTAACTACCAGAACACCCCTCCAAATACCTTCAACTCTCAGAACGTCCTTGCACTATCATTCAAAATGCCATCAACCCAAAAAACCTTATCCCTGCATACAAAAAGGACGCTTTGAATGTACAACACCTACCACCTACTTAAACTATGCAACCCACCACTTTTTACGCCACTACACTCGAAACCTATCCTACACTTCCAAATAAATCCAAGCTTGACCATTATGAGGAAAGGGAGAGGGAATCAAGTGTTTTGGAAGATAGGCACGATAAGAATATGATGCTAATAAAAGAAGAGATCATCAAAATCAAATAATCGCAAAATTCACTCGACAAAGAAAAATACAGTTATGATAATCTTTGCATTTATCCAGATTTTAATCTGCCAGAAGGATTCAAAGTCCCAAAGTTTTAAATGTTTAATGGTGTCGGAAATCCAACATTCTATTTGAGAAGTTATTGTGATCAAATGGTGGGAGTGGGTAAAAATAAAGCACTACTGATGAGACTCTTCAATCGGAGTCTAAGCGGCAAAGCGCTAGAATGGTTTACCTCACAAGATCTGAAGAAGTGGTCTGGATATAGTACTCTAGCCAAAGTTTTGTTGGACGATTTGCCTACAATGTGGAGGTTGTTACAGACAGGTATTCTTTGAAGCGTATCAAGAAAAAATCCAATGAACACTTCCATGATTCTTCTTATCATTGAAGAAAAGAGGTAGTGAAAATCTAACTTCCTATGACAAAAGAAGAAATCACCGCAGTATTTATGCGTGCTCAAGAACCAGAATTCTATGATAAGTTGAGATGCGGTCCATGCAAGGTTCGCTGACATAGTCAAAATTGGTGAGATAGTCGAAGAAGGTCTTAGGACTAGAAAAATCACCCGGGTCTTTACACAGCCAGAGTCTCTAGGATTCTCAAGGAAGAAAAAATAAGAGGTGTCTTTTGTGTCCTCCATCCCAGGAATGAAATCAAAGAAATCCTTCAGATCCAGCCTAAGAAATACCTCTCCATTAAAGAATTACCCCTTAGCTTCACAATATTCTCAACCAATTTTTTATGTCTAACCAAACTACCAAACACCACCCCTTAATCACTAAAACAATTATAATCCTCCTAGTTCAAATTTTGAGAAAAAACATCCCCGAGTCTTTACTTCATTAGCTTAAAGATGAACTCAAATCTTTGAGAGACTAAAAGAGGCTGGACTAATTCAGCCCATCGAACCAAATCCTACAATCCAACATCTAAATTTTTAAAATCTGATAGACATTGCGCATATCATTCAGGAAGTGTTGGACATACCACTGCAGATTGCCTTAATTTGAAGCACCAAATTCAGAACCTAATTGATCAGGAGGTCATTACTCTCTAGAAGGTTGCACAAAATGTTGACACTAATCCCCTGCCAAACATTGGAGGAGTAACTATAAATATTATTGGGACTAATGAAGAATGGCTCGTAAGTAAAGCCATAACCAAAGAAAGTCCTGGCACAGTAAAGAATGTTATGGCCTCTCTGAGCATAAGTTAGAAGACTATGTTTATGATGATTATTGTACCTTATTGAGCATTTCTAGAGAAGCCTCCCAATTTTTGTTTAAGATATGTCCCATTCCAAGGAAGTATGTTCAAAGACAAGAAGAATGTCGATAAAGAGCTATAAAAACCGTTACCTCATAGATGTTAGTCTTTTTCTATTCAAGCATGGAACGAAAGTGAAGGTCAATGGAAAGGTATAAAATGTATTTTTAATAAATGTGACATGGTTTTAGAGAAATTCACCAAATCATCAAACATACGGAAGGCCAATCCAGGAGAATGGATGCACAATTGGACATCTATTCTGCTCGTGATTCTCTATTTGTCTTAATAGTAAAAAGACAAACCTTTGATTTTTATAATCGATGATGGTCTGGAGGAGGCCCGGATGCACTTTTTTATGTCTTATTTTCCTCATTATGTCTTTACTTTCCTCGTAATGTTTTCAAAAAGGCAAGGGACTCACATTTATTTGGGTCACAACCAAAGTTCGTATGTCTTTAAATATTTAATGAAAGCCTCCCCTATCTCAAAAATCAACTATTTTTTTATTATCTATCATGTTTAAAAATTATTATCTAATATTGTTTAATTATGTCACGACCCGATTTTTCAGGTCATGATGGCACCTACAACCCTCCAGTAGGCGAACCAATCACATATTGGCACGTTCATGATGCATCATAATCAAAAGGCCGTAAAGTAAAGAAGACCTATGCATCAGTGTACTGTCATGATCACATATTAGCTCAATTTTATTGACGGCTTGAAGTCGAAGCTGCCTATTTCTTAGGGCAAAGGGCGCTCCATCCTCCTAACTCCTTCCACTTATCCCAGGGACAGGAACTATGGATTGACCTTCGGGGAAGAAGTCCATAGGACCGTTCGTATCACCAGAAAAGACAAAGGGTCAATAGGTCAAGTCTTACTACAATTACTTAAAATGCGTTTGGATAACATCCTTTTTCGTTTAGGTATAGCTTCAACTATTCCCGCAGCCCATCAATTAGTTAACCATCAACATATTTTAGTTAATGGTCATGACGATTCCATGCCTTAAGGTTGACTGAAGCTTCCCTCTTTCTTGGTCTCCATTAACCCAAAAATCCTTTTTCATCGCTCTTAGCGCATCAAGTCGAATAGTTAAGTTTCACAATCTTAAGCAGCTTTAAGGTAAAGATGACATTCATGCTCATAAGAAGATCTTGTTGCTAACTACATCAGAAAATGAAAGAAACTTTGAATTGGACGTATATAGCCTTTTCTATCTTTTCTGATTTTGATAGGCATCCCACCCACTGTTCTCCTAACCAGGCAAGGTAATCGACTAACCGAGAATTCATCTTCAGAGCTAAGTCCCAAGGAGGCAGGTTGGAATGTATGGGCGTAGGTTAGCATATCGTCCTATGAATGATAGACTTTGAAGGCCGCCCACGGGATGCGTTGTATGGTAGTAGTTTATGTTAGCTGCTTATCCGGTGCCTTCTTTATGACTTTTGACCAAATTGAAAAAACTCTTGTTTAGTCAGGACGTCGTTCCCAGTAGCAGCAGAGGGAGAAGATCGATAGTAGAAGGTAACAAACTAGAGACTCAGAGAGATATCACAAGCAAAACTCAACAAGGAGAAGGACCAGGTGCTACACTAAACTAGGCGTTACCTAGGGCCGCATGACTTAGGTAGACTCTCTACCCGTGTGCGTGCCTATTTCGCTTTAGGAGGTATCAGAGTGGAGTTTTGGGTAAAAAGCTTTCAATTTCTGCTAATTCTCTTCTTAGTCCTACTTTTATCTCTACAACTTCTGTTACTTCTCATGAAATTCCGTCTTCTAAGCTAGAGCCAGGTCAGTCTGTTAGGTATTATTGGTCCAGAGCTGACTTGATTGCTCCGAGCCAGTAACTGGTAGGTCACAATCTGAATTTCTGACTGAAAAGAGGAAAGTAATAAGTTCAATGGGTCTTCGTAATAGAAGAGACATTTGGCGATAAGCTTGCGCTTGTTTCGAGAGATCATCATAAATGAGGACTGGCTATCTTTCTCTTTACTTATGCAATTTCTTGAAAGGCACATAAAAAAATCTAACTTGGCAATGAACACGTCACTGCTACCGAGTTATGCAACAATGATCGTCTCAGAGTTTTGATTTCAACGTGTGATAAGTTCTTATTCGGTGAGCCCCTCAGAAAAAATATCAAGCTCGCTTCCTACCACGTCAATACAAACTCGAACTTTGGGAAATGGTCCTACACGAAGAACGCAACGGTCCAGTTAGTACAAGAAATGAATCTTATCTTATAGCCTGGCGCATCAGGTCACCTTTTAAATTAATTAAATAGATAGAATAAAGTATTAAATAAATAAGGAGTAGATCAGTGAGTGAGTCTCACACCATTCCTCTATTGCTTGCTGGCTGGGAGTGAAGGAGAGAAGAACTGAAGTGATTCCCAGGTGGGGATCACAAATGAACTATAGCACAACCTAAATCTAGTTGCTCTGAATTGCTTTTGAGAGCTAGTCTTTTATGATGATGAATGGAATTCCTACTCCTAGCAATGGGGGGAAATGGGAGTGGGTAAGCGGGCTCCTTTCACTTGACTATTTCTTTTTTTTAGGAGGGAGAGACTGAATCCACCTAAAATCTAAGGAAAGCCCGGAAGTATATAATTGTCGGGATGCCCCAAAAAATTAGGAGCATAAAAAATCCAAATGGAAAAAAATATAGCAAAATCTACCCAACCTACTATATCCTTTACATAATAATAAGGGTAAGAAGCAATTTTATCCATCTCTGAATGTAGACCTAATGGATTATTGAATCCATATTGATGCAATGCGGCCAGATGAAGAAGACTGGTGCCTACTAAAATAAAAGAGAGTAAATAATGAAGACCCATAGCCTAGTTGAGGTCAAACCCTCATTGATAATATTACAGACTCGAACACTCATGACTCGCTTTTCTGCTCTCTCTATTGAAATCTCAGAGTGAGCGTAGGGAAGGATATTTCTTTTAATAAAGAAGTCTAAAACTTTTGAATTACCCTAAAGGCCCCACCAGATCTCTCATGGATAAACCTAACCAAGATGAGAAGATATCCTACTCGGGGTATGCGCTAGAGCCCTTGACAGGCACTCCAAAACCCACCAACGCTCGTGAAAACCTGGGTCATTCCTCCCTGACTGGAGGTATGGATAATGAGGCCACCTTCAAAACCTTCTCCTTTCTGTCCCTATTTTGGAAAAAGTAAGGCGGTTCGCTTTAGTTGCTCAACTGCCCCTTATATCGGTGCTCATGACGTGCTACGGAACCTCCATCGTGCCGGGGGAGGGGGACCAAGCAGGACATACCATTTGCCTTTTCCTTAGTTGACCAGCATAATAATGAATTCAACTGCAAATACCCTTTAGCTAGCACATGCTAAAAAGAACAAGTAAATACCCGTATCTTCTTGACTTTATCTGTAAGACAGGTGTGTGTAGCCACTTAGTTAGGAGACAAGACCAGGGAGAAGAAATTATCGCGAATAAGATATAAGACTCAAACTTATCGTATACAATTCTTATCTATGACAAGCCTTGGCTTTTCTCCTTATGGACTCTTCACTGGTTGTGTGAATACTATCCAAATACTAACCGAGGGAGAAGGGGTACAGGGATCAATCCCACCTAAAGGACTAATTCAGCCCCCTAAATCGAAAGGTCAAGGAGATTATATAACCCCATAGTGTGAAGAGCTGCTCGGGGGATTGCACCCATTGGCCTAGGGTATACATTCAGATCTGGAGGCATACCTAATTAACGATAAGTGATGCGTCCGCCCCCTATATATTTGATAGCTTCTCCTACAATGAAACTAATAACCCCAACCCCGGATACAAATATCCCTTGTCATTCTAATCTTGATATAGTTCCAATAGGCCTATTCTTTGACTCACCTATAGTGTATAGTATATTCTTTCCATCTTCCTACTAGGATAGATATTCTAACAACAAACTACCTAGCTTAGCTAGTTGGCAGCTCCGCATCGTGAACTGTATCGGAAAGGGAAACCCCCACAGCTTTGTCTTGAACTGGTTGTCTAGCTGTGTAGGAACACTCACCCTAGTCACTATAGCGACCCCACCCCCAACTCTAGCTGAGAAGAACTCTCCACCCACTTCCATTTTTTCGTTTGGATTTCCCTATTGAATAATTTCTGAAGCGGATAAGATCCAAAGAAGTCTATACCTGAAGATGAAAGAGGAGCTTTTACGTGAACATTTCTAATTGTGGTTTCTCCTCCAACAGTCAAGTAACTAGCACTGGTTATTCCAGCAAGAGTTCTTACTCTAACAGAACTAGTATCGTCAACCTCCGAGAATCTTATACGCTGATATATTTACACCAAATTCTCCACAGCATTAAGGTTTTGAAAAGTATTGAGTGATTCCGAACTTGATTCAGATTCCAGGCGGGGAAGACTTCCTGATTCTCTAGTCAAATCTCACTTTCATTAACGATACAAAAAATAGAAAATCTTTATTTCTAACAACGATTCAGAAAGGAAAAAAGAGAACGAAATAAAAAGAGACAGAGTCCAATTGCTTTCAATAATAGGTACACGAGAAATGTCTGGGACTGCGAAGACAATACACCACTGGAAATTGCTTTGTTCTCCATCCACTCGCTCCCACCTGTCTTCTTCCAACTATAGTGAAAGATCTTTAACTTCACCATAGAAGGAACCTCGCTAACCTTGTCGGCCAGTTAGTCTAAACATAGGCTTGACTTAAGTTGTATTGAGGGAATCGTTTTGTCTCAATCAAGAATGCCTCACGAAGTAGACAGCAAGCAGCAAGCTACGGTTTAATGACCCCCTAACCTTTCTCTTTTTTTCGAATACTTCTTATTTAAATCAGGTAAGCTTTGAAGATGGCTGCTCTGCTATACTATACTAGTTGTAGGGCGCTAGCGCTTGACTAATATAATAGAAAGTAAAGGGACTCTATTATGATCTTGGTATCGTAGATGCTATCACACATATAATCATGCTCAATTCGATGGAATTGTTTGATCTTAAAGGGGATCTTGTATAATTTCACACGTCACAAGCGCACATTCAAAAGGGAGTGTAATATAAGTGAGGGTGCGCCACCCCTTTGTTAGGAAGAAGTGGTTAGTGGTCCAGGAAGTTATCTTTCAAGTCCTCATCAGTCAAGTAGAAAACAATTCAAGGATTTCATTGATCCTTTTTGGAGAATTATATGGTCTTTCTGAGCAGGCTTTTTATTTGGTAGGTAATATAGATGAAGCTACCACGGGTCGGAAGGCAGCGCGAGAAGGATGGGGACACTGTGCGAGATCTATCAGCAGCAAATTACCCATACAAATAGAGGCACCTATCAAAAAAATACTTTGAAGGCTTCAGGATCGAGGTCTCATTAGCCGAAGAAGACCCTCGAAAGCTTTCTTTCGAATTAGATATTCTTTTTATATTGATAGGGATCCCCATTCATTCCTAGATTTCCTTCACTATGTACTTATTGTCCCTACCTATACTAACCGAGGGAGAAGGGGTACAGGGATCAATCACACCTAAAGGACCAATTCATCCCATGGGATGATCAGATAGATTTGGAAGTCTGGGTTAGGAAGTGGCAGGCTCGGTACGGTTCACTTATCCATCGGCAAATAGGTGGCACACACTATACTCAATTAGACTTCCACCCGGTGAATCTTTCATAAAGAAGCACACTAGGTGCTCCCATACTGTGCACTCCGGGCTACTCTCCTTTCTCATTATGTTGAGCAACCTATGAACTAAGACTTTGAATTTCAAAGAATTTGTTGTTGAATAAGATAGTTGATAGGGGGAGACCTATTCTAGTAGGCAGGGGAAGCTCAATAACTGTATTTTTAAGTTAAACTTGTACTAAAAAGAAAAAGTCATACGTTGCAGACGCAATGCTATATCTAGAGTCTTCTTTGTTTTAATATAATCTCAGATTGAAATCCTACACAGAACCTCCATAGGGAAGGGCGTCTAGCCAGATCGATTATCCAATAATAGAACTAGAGTCGGGAGACACAAAGATATGCACGATAGAATGAAAAAAAGGCCTTGGCTTGAGTCCTTATATCCCATACCCCTTCCATTTGGGTAGGGAATCCACAGGAAGAAACAGAAGAATGAAATCACCTGAGGAATGCCTCTATTTATGCATGGCCATAGGTTTCATCATTCTTTATTTTAGCTCAGTACAGAGGAAAGAGGGAGAAACTTAACCCACCATGTCCTACCTTTAGGAAGGAATGTAGGAAAGGAAATTGGAAGAGGCCAGACTTTGGATTTAAGAACAAAGCCTGACTTCGAAGCTTAGCTTAGCCCAGGACTTGGGAATAGAGCGAAGGAAAGGCGCCCTAGATCTCTCGATCCTGAACTACTAGGAGGGGAGGGAGAACCTTATCCCATTACTCACTTTAGTCATGGAGAGCAGGCAAAGAAAACTCACTTGAAGAGCTACCAGGGCAGTACATATGGCCGGCCCTATGGGTATCTCGGTGATACAAAGAAAGAAAATACGATAGTTTTTAACATACCCTTGAACAAAAAGCAAATCCTTACCATGTTAACTTGCATCACATACATAAGTGCTCTCTGAACCGTGCAATAAGGTCACCCATAACACGGCTCTCCCAGACCTGGGAGTCTCGCTCTAAGTCTAGCTATTGCATAGGGGATCGCTAGCAGAGCTATGCTGCTCTGAGTCTCGCATAGCTAACGCTACCATGATGCTATGCTGCGCCTAAACTGACGTGACTTGCAAACAACGCTGACGCAGAGAGTTCAATCATGCAAGTTGGCTAATTACCCGTCTTTTTAGTTTAAACCTGCCTTTCACTCATAGAAGTCTATTTTGAAACATCTATTTTTAGAATTCCCAGAAAAAGGTAGTAATCCTGGGTAATGGGAATTGATGAATTAAGGAAGTAGTAGCACTCCCTCCCGATGTTTTGCCAGAAGCGAAACTCATTTTTTGACAGCAAGAGAAAACTTCAGCCCTAGACCAAAAGGTGGGCGTCTCAATCTAAACCAACCTTGTCTACCAAGAATCGATATATCGAGAAGGTAGCATGTCGAACTAGAATGCCTAGAAAGCGTGGAAAGTCATTCGCCAAGGCCATTACCAACAACAAGATTATGTTCGAGATGTCAACTTGAAATCTCGATCAATCAAGGAGAAAAGAATCTACCCCCAATCAAATGATCGGTGGCTTCCAATATATCTCGTGGTAACAAAAATATATTGTTCTAGGGTATATCAAGGTTCAGTCTTTGGTTCATATTTCGTCGACCAATCCTTCCTAATTCAAATCTTAGCATGCAAACAGTATTCAAAATCTATTTCAAGAATGACCTGCTTCAAAATCCCATGCCAACATAAGGCCACAATAGATGGCCCAGAATTCAGTCACATTCTTGGTTGTACAATTTAAATTCTAAAAGAAAGAAGAATGGTTAGTAATGGGCTACTACCTAACCAGAATGCACAATAAGCAGAAATAAGCGGAAGTAGAATGTAAAAGTAATGGAAGCAAAACCCGATTATATACATAAATGCTATTACACCAACCCCAAGACTTGGTATCAACAGTACAAAAGCTTCTAATAGAATACAAGTGCTAGAAGTAACAAAATACAATATAACTCTATCTCCGAAGGTACAAGGAGTATCACTACAAAATATGAGATGTCGATAAGCCCTGACCGGCAGGCGCACACCCTAGTCTCGAATGTCCAAAAGTTGCATGAGTCTCCAACACGATCAACGGCAAAAGCTCAACTAATATCTGCACCAAAAAGTGCAAAAGTGTAGTATGAGCACCAAGAAAACGGGTACTAAGTAGGCATCATCGGCTGACTGAGCGCATATATGATATAAAAATAGTAATAAGAAGAACACAAGAAAGCAGTCACAGAAGCAAGGAAGAAGGACGAGGAACTAGCACAAGGAACAATCAACTGGGAGTTACAAGTATATATTCTAGCACAAACATATACATAACACAGAAACACAAGTGTTAGGAAGAAAAATGCACCTGGAATCCTTGCAACAATAGTATATAAAAAGGAGAGTTTAAGAAGCATGGCGGTATACCGGTAACCTCAAGTAAAATGAAGGAAGGAAGCAACTTCATATACTCAAGAAGGGATCAATATACTAAAGGAAAACATACAACGAATCCAACTTCAATGATATTATAAAAAGAGATCAACCTTGCAAATATCAACCTTGGATTGAACCACTAAACAAAAATAACCAAGAGACACTACTCAAATCCTCATAAAGATGGAACCAAAAACTCACACTCTGCTCAGAAGGCCACACAAAAGTGCCTCAATAAGATAGGACTCCCTAGCCCCCTCAATAATAAAATCCCACAACCGGAGCCTCAACAGGCTATTAACCGCTAAGCCATCAAAACCGTAAGCCATGACAAGCTCTAAATAAAGACAGGAGTAAATATAATCTACCTACAGTCCCAACGGCCGCGCATACAATCGAGGAACACAATCAAGTCAAAACAAACCCTCCGACCGCCTATACAACTGGAGCGTACACTGAACACACAACAAACAAGGGTGAAATCTGAGTGAAATATGCATGATAATGATAATGATGGAACCAGTAATAGTAACTCTGTATGCACCTCTTCCCACCACTTCGGTAGGAGGACTCATGGTGGGACATGCCCTCTATACCTCATCCTACACCGTATACCCCTCCTTTGGTGCACCCGGCTCCTAGACAGGCCCCGAAATGGAGGGCCCATGGAGGTCCCTGACCACATACAGTAACAGACGTGAAATCTCTACCATGTCATCCGGAAATAAGTCTGGGTCCAAGCCAGTGGCTAAATCTTGAGTATGCGTGCAGGGATTGAACCGAGTTTTAAACAGTAGTAGTAATCTCAGAAGACCCTCTCAAAGGGTGCTCGAGGTATACTCGGTTCTAAATCCGTACAAAAATCAAGTGTAGTACTCCGCCCGGTAGAGCCTAGTATTAATAGAAAATCAAGTGTAGTACTCCGCCCAGCAGAGCCTAGTATCAATAGAAAATCAAGTCTAGTACTTCGCCCGGCAGAGCCTAGTATCAGTAGAAAATCAAGTTTGAAATCATCCAAAAATCCCATGTCATCATTAGGTTATACCAAAAATGGGCCCTCGGGGTCATTCAAGTTTAGGAAAAATTATATATAGTGGCTCGCAGCCAAAATCGAAGTAAAATATGCAGGGAAAACCTTTTTCATGGATGATATGCTCGCACACAAATATGAATTTTCCTAGCGACTCACAAACATTTTCTATCAACCCTTCATAGGCCCAGCAGCTACTCAACAGACATAACCAGCCTAAAAGGATATCTTTACGTCCGAGACTCACAGACATTCCTAAATAACCCACAATCTATATTCCAGAGTCAATACAAGGCAACATAGGACCACAAGGGTAATATATGATACTACGCGAATACTACAACCAACGTATGCAATAAACAGACAGAAAAGGCAGACAAGGTCTGGGGCACCAACCTATAACAACCCACCCAAGGATGCTTAATTATGTAGTTATAACGTATATACGCAAAGTCTAGGTAGGGAAAGCCATAACCTACTTGTCGTCCGACGAATAGCTGCGGGGATGGCGTCGTCCATGCTTGAACTGCTCTGGAAAGCTCCAATTTTCAAAGCCACTATCAAAACAATAATCTACACATTAAAACAAGACTAACGATACCCATATTGCTATAATAATAGCTCGGTCGAAATTCGAGTCACAAACGGGCCTATGGGTCCCGCAACCTAAAACCGGAAATGAAAAATACATATGTGTTCCTTACCATCCCGGGAGCACATGCTCAAAATTTGAGCAAAAACGGACAACAATTGGGGCTCAAAACAGCCTGCTCAAGTCAAGAATTAAAGAAGAAATTTCAAGAAATAATTTCGGAAATTAAACAAAAGAAACTTACCACCACGAGAAGAGGAGTTACGGGAGAGAACTCAGAATCCATGATCATGCAAAGCTCAATAGGGAATATTCTACAAGAATCCCTAGCTCTTGAAAATAAGCAACAATGGAGGATTTAGGAAAAGAAGAGAAGAAAAGGTTGGGGAAGAAGACTTACCAATAGCCGAGGAAAAATGAATTTTTATGAGCAGATGATTCCCCAAGTTCAAGAACTAATTTGGAGCAATTTTGTAGAGAAGATTTGTGTTTTAAAGTTGGAAAAGTATGAGGAACAATGCTAGAAAAAGCTCCCGGATCCCAACAAAAGGTCCCTCTAGACCAAAGTCCATGCTCCGGAGCTAACAGAACTGTCGGAATTCGATTCTGAGCACATTCACCAAGAATGTTGACTGAAGTCAATGATTTCCAAAGTTAAAAGCTCTAAAACCAGGAATGGTTAAAAAGACAAAACAAATGGCCTGGGCACTGAACTACCGATCCTAGCAAACCATAAATGACTTGGGGCCGCTACAGGAAAGCTCTAACGGTACAAGAAAGGCGAACACACATAAATGACCGAAAGGGTCATTACATCATCCACTACTAAAAAAACTTTCATCCCCAAAAGTTAGGAAAGAAGGAAAGACTAGAGATGAGAAGAACAGCGGATACAAAACCCGCACTACTCTCTCGAACAACCCAGGTAGCCTCCTCGACTGGATGACACCCAACAGAGAAGAACCAAAGAAGGCAACCAAGTCTAAACTTATTACTAGCTAAGCTAGATTCCAATCTTAAACTCTAAAACTGCAAAGATCTTCCAACCCAAACTGAACTTCGGGAATCTCAACCGATAAGAACCGACACAACACCAAACCCAGAGAAGCAAGGCGACCAACACTCAGAACTCGAACCTTCGTAAACACAACCAAATTTACCAGAAGAGCCATCAACCCAAAACTCTAACTTATGAACCTGTAGCAGGTCCTCGAAAACTGGAGTTACTTGACCCGACTGACCATCAAGCAACGGAAGAACATTTTCGCCAACACCAAACTCGCTAATTGAACCCAACTGATCAACCCATTTGAATTTGATGGAAAATCCGCACACCAAAGTTAGGAAGGGCACATATGAATACCCTGTGTTGACGGAGAAACTTCCAAACTGTAGAACGAACCCAACTGCTGCACCATGCAAAATCTGAGTCAACTGGAAGTGAATGAACTAGGGAAACCTGCCCAACAGACCAAAACCAAAACAAAGCCTCTGTAAGGAGTGTGGTAAACCTACTAAGAAGCTCGAAATCACCAGTTAAGTTTAAAATTCTGAGAATACCGCTGTAACTCTAAATACTCAAACACCATTCTGATTTGAAGTTGTCTTACCAAACTCACCTCGAGAAGAAGTCCACCATGCCATGAATATCAAGTCAAAACACCCCAAAAGCAAAGGAAAAGGTTCCTAGGATTCAAAGTTGCCATCTAGCCATAGAAATTTGCATATCACTTCAACTCATCCCTTTGGCTCGAATCAACCGCTCTACTGGATCTGCACACAACCAACCATTCTGTAAGTACCACTAAAACTAAGAAATAACCTTGCTAGTCTCAACTCGCACAAGCTGACAACGTACAATACATCACCGCTGGTACTATAACTTATGCCACTGCATCTGTCCAACTAAGATGGAAGAAACTTCATACCATGAAGAGCACCGCTGAAATCAGGAATATCCAGCCTAAAATAGAATTTAGCCAAGGAATAGGTGCCCAAGTAAAACAGCCACATACGAAACTAAAGTAAAGAAGCTAAGTTGCCCGTACCCACTACCTCCCGGAACTAGGATGCTGCAACCAAATAGAAACTGCCACGAACCATCTGATGTAACCTGCCAAGCCATGATTCTGAAACCAAACCCTGGTTTACCAACCACTACCTCTATCGAACCCATATGCTTCCAATAAATCCTTAGGAACCAAAGCCAACTAGGATTGAAAATGTAAGTTGCCAAAACCGCAGCTACTACTGAAGTCTCAAACCAATCGAAAGAAAAACCACTGCAATCTGTACACACAATCCCAAAGCAACCCTTCATCGTCACCTCAGTCAACTAATAAAACACATAAGCACAAATAAGAGTCATCTCCCTCCTTTTTCAACCCAACAAAACCTTTCCGTAGCATATACTGAACCTTACAAACTCCTTTCTAAAAATAAGAACCTAGAGTCATTCCCTTAGCTCTAAAACTTACATTGTCAAAACTCAACAAGGCAGGAGGAAATGGGCTGGATGCCCGGCTCACCAGAATGCTATGAATACAACTTATACACGAAGCTACGGTCAACACTTAGTCAAAACTGCTAAAGCCAAACTCAATCACAATGCAACCATCAAAGGTTCAACAAGAGGACTACGATAGAAATTTATTGCAACTAGAACCGGGGAAAATGATAAGGCAACCCAACCGAACAAGAAATATGGGAGACTATGGGAACACCCTATCTACCTGCCAACTTCTTAAACTATCCAAATAAAGAGGGTCGACTCTAATCATCCAACACAAAAACCAAACCATGCTCACTAGCATAACCACACCTCTCATCTCAAGACAGAAGATCAAACTTTAGCACAACTACCGATAACATGAAACCAAAACAAGAACCTCTAGCCACACTATATAATAGCCTAGGCAACCACAATCTAGGACTGCTCAACAAGAAAAGCTCAATCACAGGTGTAGAGCCACAGCGAACAGGGCTAAACCCAACCAGAAACAGACCAACAAGAACTACCCATGAGCTACAACTTTGGGTAAACACCTCTCAAGGACATCTCACCCCATCCACTACTAAAGAATAAATTACCAATAAAACACATATAGATACAACAATTCAGAAATCAAATAACTAAATAGGTAGCAGGTAGGCATATGAGCAAATAAATAACAGAAAGGATAGAATCACAACGCGAGCAGAACTATCACAAGCCAAAGGTAGAAAAAGCCTAACCTGGAGAATAATATAAGGAACCTAAACCTCGGGCCCACCAAGAGAGGCATTGGACTGATGGGATCTAGCTCTAGACTGAGTAGTCCAAGTTGAGGGCTCAACCATCCCTCGCCGGGGACAGTCTCTTGCATAATGCCCCATCACCCCACAACCATAGTAACCCAAAGAATCTCTACTCCGATGCACGATACCTGTCAACTCTGGATGGTTACCTGAAATACCTGGCTGAAAGTCACCTCTAACCATCCAGGGACCACCCCCAAAACCCTGCACACTACCTCTCGCTGCCTGGGAACCACCCCTACTACCATGTACTCCACCTCTGGCTGGTGGCACTGAAGCCCTGGGAGGTAACACCTGCTGACACTGCTGACTGGGAAGTGGAATTGCGGGACAATCCCTAACAAAGTGCCCATGCTCCCTGCACCAATAACAAGCCTTACCAAGTGGAGTCTGATGGGATGATCCTACTGGACCTGACCGACCATCATGCCTTGCACACTCTCAAGGAAAATCACAGAGAATATGATATATACCCTACCCACTCTGCTCAACATGCCCTACACAACCACTCTCTGGAACCTCTGGAGCAACTGAAACTGGCCAGGTAGATAAAGTGCAATAGAACCTATCTCTGGTAGAGAATCCTCTACCTCGAGTTTGTGAACCTCAAGAACAGTCTTGGTGACGATGTTTCTTAGCACTACCTCCATAAGCCTCACATCATAAACCCTCGATATCCCAAGTATAATCCACTACCTGAATGAAGGTAGTCCCAACCATAACCAAATGCTCGGTAAGCAGACGGAGTGGTGAAATCAAACCTCCAACAAAGCTCTGAACCCTATCAAACTCAGAAGGTACAGTCCTAGCAGTACGCCTAATAATCTCATGAAACCTCGCCTCATACTCTAATACTGACAGACAACCCTGCTGAAGAACTGGTAGCTCAACCCTAGTTGAAGCACTACTCATAGAACTGGGTACTGAAACACCCACCGGAGGACTCAGAGTCCTAGACACGGTGCCCTGAAGAACTGGAGTAGCTATAAATCCAATCGTAGGCTGGGCTGGACATACACCTCCTATCTGATGCAACAAACTCTCACTCTGAAGTCCTGGCACTGACGAAAGCACTGAAGCAACAGGCACAGAAGCCTCGACAGCAATCACTGTCGAACTTGTCTTAGGCATCTGAAAAGGAATGAAACAACCAAAGTTTAGAAGTTGATAGATCTAAGAATGCACGATAACGAGCCAAGAAGATAAAACTTTTCCTAACAATGCATTGTATCCTCACACAGATAGGATTCGGACGTCATCATACTGATCCGTGAGACTCTACATAGACACTTTCTTCTATACCATGACACTAGTTAACCTAGACCTTTGATACTAAGCTGTCACGACCTGATTTCTCAGGTCATGATGGCACCTACAACCCCTAGTAGGAGAACCAATTCCCATAGCCCGGAATGGTTAGTAATGGGCTACTACCTAACCAAAATGCACAATAAGCAGAAATAAGCGAAAGCATAATGTAAAAGTAGACAAAGCGGAAGCAAAACCCGATTATATACATAAATGATACTACACTAACCCCAAAACTTGTATCAACAATACATAAGCTTCTAATAGCTTACAAGTGCTAGAAGTAACAAAATACAATATAACTCTATCTCCGAAGGTACAAGGAGTATATGTAAAAAAGATGAGATGTAGACAAGCCCTGACCGGCAGGCACTCACCCTAGTCTCGAATGTCCAAAAGCTGCATGAGTCTCCAACGCGATCAATGGCGAAAGCTCAGCTAATATCTGCACCAAAAAGTGCAAAAGCGTAGTATGAGCACCAAGACAATGGGTACTCAGTAGGCATCATCGGCCGACTGAACGCATATAAGATATAAAAGTAGTAATAAGCAGAACACAAGAAAGCAGTCACAGAAGCAAGGAGGAAGGACTAGGAACAAGCACAAGGAACAATCAACCAAGAGTTACAAGTACACATGCTAGCATAAACATATACATAACACAGAAACACAGGTGTAAGGAAGAAGAACGCACCTGGAATCCTTGCAACAATAGTATATAAAAAAGGAGAGAGTTTAAAAAGCATGGCGGTATACTGGTAACCTCAAGTAAAAGGAAGGAAGAAAGCAACTTCGCATACTCAAGAAGGGATCAATATACTAAAGGAAAATATACAACGAATCCAACTTCAAAGATAATATAAACAGAGATCAACCTCAAAAATATCAACCTAGGATGGAATCACTAAACCACAATAACTGAGAGACACTACTCAAATCCTCATAGGGATGGAACCAGAAACTCACACTCTTTTCAGAAGGACACAAAAAAGTGCCTCAATAAGATAGGACTCCCTAGCCCCCTCAATAATCAAATCCCACAACCGGAGCCTCAACAGGCTAATAACTGCTAAGCCACCAGAACCGTAAACCATGACAAGCTCTAAATAAAGACAGGAGTAAATATATTCTACCTACAGTCCCAATGGACGCCCATACAATCGAGGAACACAATCAAGTGAAAACAAACCCTCTGGCTGCCCATACAACCTGAGCATACACTGAACACACAGCAAAGAAGGGTGGAATCCGAGTGAAATATGCATGATGATGATAATGATGGAAGCGGTAATAGTAACTCTGTATGCACCTCTTCCCGGCTCTTTGGTAGGAGGACCCATGGTAGGACGTGCCCGCTATACCTTATCCTACATCGCATACCCCTCCTTCAGCATACCCGGATCCTAGCCAGGACCCAGAATGGAGGGCCCATGGAGGGCCCTGACCACATAGAGTAACGTATGTGAAATCTCTATCATGTCATCCAGAAACAAGTCTGGGTTCAAGCCAGTGGCTAAATCTCGACTATGTGTGCCCGGGATTGAACCGGGTCTAAAACAGTAGTAGTAATCTCAGAAGTCCCTCTCAAAGTGTGCCCGAGGTATACTCATGTCTAAATCCATAAAAAAATCAAGTGTACTACTCCGCCCGACAGAGCTTAGTATCAGTAGAAAATCAAGTGTAGTACTCCCCCCGGTAGAGCCTAGTATCAGTAGAAAATCAAGTGTAGTACTCCGCCGGGAAGAGCCTAGTATCAGTAGAAAATCAAGTGTGAAATCATCCAAAAATCCCATGTCATCATTAGGTTATACAAAAAAGGGGCTCCGGGGGCCATGCAAGTTTAGGAAAAACCATCTATAGTGGCTCGCAGACAAAACCTAAGTAAAACATGCAGGGAAAAGCTTTTTCATGGATGATATGCTCGCACTCAAATATAAATTAGCCCAGAGGCTCATAAACATTTTCTATCAGCCCTGCACAGGCCCATCAACTAATCAGAAGATATAACCAAACTAAAAGGATATCTCTATGTCCGGGACTTGCGAATATTCCCAAATAACCCACCATTTATGTTCCAGAGTCAATACAAGTCCACACAGGACCACAAGGGTAATATACGATACTACGCAAATACTACAACCAACGTATGAAATTAATATACAGAAAAGGTCTAGGGTACCAACCTATATCAACCCACCCAAGGATGCTAATTAATGTAGTTATAGCCTATATACACAGAGACTAGGTAGGGAAAGCCATAACCTACCTGTCGTCCGATTAATAGCTGCGGGGACGGCGTCGTCAAGGCTTGAACTACTCCGGGAATATCCAATTTGCAAAACCACTATCAACACATTAATCTACACATTAAAACAAGACTAATGATACCCATATTGATATAATAATAGCTTTGGGTCAAAATTCGGGTCATAAATGGGCCCGTGAGCCCCGCAACCTGAAACCAGAAATAAAAAACACACATGTGTTCCTTACTATCCCAGAGAAAATTCTCAAAATTTGAGCAAAAATGGACAACAATTGGGGCACAAAACAGTCCGCTCAAATCAAGAATCAAAGAAGGAATTTCAATAAATAATTTTGGAAATTAAACAAAAGAAACTTACCACCACAAGAATACAAGCTACGGGAGTGAGAACTCATAATCCATGATCATGCAAAGCTCAATAGGGAAGATTCTACAAGAATCCCAAGCTCTTGAAAATAAGCAACAATGGAGGATTTAGGAAAACAAGAAAAGAAAAGGTTGGGGAAGAAGACTTACCAATAGCCGAGGGAACATGAATTTTTGATGAGCAAATGATTCCCCAAGTTCAAGAACTAATTTGGAGCAATTTGGTAGAGAGGATTTGTGTTTTAAAGTTGGAAAAGTATGAGGAACAATGCTGGAAAAATGAAGGGATAAAAAATATATAGCTGCTGGTCGCTGGTCAGCTCTATCGCGCTGAAGGAAAAGTCCCAGAACAGCAGTATCGCACTATAGGAGCGCGATCGTGCTGAAGGGGAAATCACAGTCCAGAGCTATATCGCTAAAGGAGAACAATCATGATGAAGGCCACCAGAACCAGAAAAACCAGCAACAGCCAAAACTTCTACGGGGTGTTCTGGACACAATTGGAACCCGATACTCAAAAACAAATAGTGCTATTAGAGTGGAAATGACATTCCAGACTCAATGGAATTGATGAAACTTCCATACGAGGTCATTTTTGAAGAATGCTGACCTAAGTCAACACTAGCTAATGCAAACCAAACTCCCGAAATGAGCCTGGATCATCCGGAACCCAAACCAACCAACTAACTAACACAAAGTCGATATTCCAGAGCTAACAAAGCTTAAGGAATTTCCATTCGAGGTTGTCTTCTCCGAATGTTGACCAAAGTCAACTAAACAAGCCCAATTGGCTTGAAAACACAGAATGAGAGAGAATTCCAAGCTGAAAAGCTCCCGGATCCCATCCAAAGGTCCCTCTAGAACAAAGTCCACACTCCGGAGATAACGAAACTGTCAGAATTCAATTCCGAGCACATTCACCAAGAATGTTGACTGAAATCAACGATTTCCAAAGTTAAAAGCTCTAAAACCAGGAATGGACAAAAAGACCAAACAAATGTCCTGGGCACCGAACTACCGGTCCGAGCAAGCCATAAATAACTTAGGGCCACTATAGGAAATCTCTAACTATACTAGAAAGGTGAACACGCATAAATGACCGAAAGGGTCATTACAAAATATGATTTCGATGAATAATTTAAAATCTGCTAATGTCATATCATGTCATGAGTGAAATGAAAAAATTGAGGTAGATGGTGATGAATGTCAACAATATGGTGAAGAAATTATGAACTCCAAATATTTAATGGGAGAGTTGAAACAACTTGAGAATCAAGAGAAGCTCAAGATGAGAATCAAGTCAAAGAGACCATAATGAACATCCTTCTTTATAAAACACAAAACAGAAGAGCTTATCAATTTGATCGAATAATATATTGATGTATTCTTATGAACCTACGAAGATATGTTATTGGTCAGTTTGGAAAAAAATCCACAAAGTGGAACAATCGATGTTAAAATACATTATCCTCCTATCAAGATAAGTACATGGTCAAAGTTTGCACCAAAGTGATAAAGACATCATATGGACACAATGTACCATTCAGAGGTATGTGGATCTTAATGAATGGTCACAAACAGCCACAACTAATCAACAATATCTGAAGATGGTTTTTCCTTTATTTCTTTTTCCTATAATCGCACTTTCTATTTTTAAGCATTACTTTGTAATAGCTTAAAATTCCCTATCTTTATGTATGAACTATGTTTGACATGAATTCTCAAGAATGAGATACGTTGGCAGCCTGTATCGGTTTTGATCAACCCCTTACAAAAATCTATCTTTCCACTTTTGTATCTTAAACTACGTTATGACTTGAATTCTCAAGAATGAGATACGTAGGCGGCCTTTGTCGACTTTAATAACCCCTTTAATTATTTCCTTTCTCCCACCATGATTAGAGGAACTACGTTTGACCTGATTCCTGCTTCAATGGAATATGTAGGCACCACAACGACTTTGTCATACCATCCCAAGAAATAGAAACTAGGGCAAACTTTTCGAGAAAGGAATCTCAAAAATTCAGAAGTGCGAAGATAATTCTCTAGCAAGTTAGAATGCAGATTATGCCAAAGAGTGTAACCAAAGAGAATTTTGAGAAAGAATCTCAAGATCCCCACAAAATGTCAAATCGCTTATCAATTGTACAGGATTTATCGTAAAACCTCTAACTGGGGCAGAAATATTGAGGAGGACCTCAAAATTTCCACCAAGCTTAATTGATGAGTTTAGAGACAAACTCCGAGAATTCTCCATCACTAAAAGATCAGAGTCTGCTTTGGAAGTCTTCAGCTGCAACAAAGTCCAAGTAGACTAATACTTCGTCTATGACAGATTTCTCGAAAGACCATTTTCAAACTCCTCAGCTATGATGTTGAAGAATCTCCAAGAGATTGCCAACAAGGTGGAAGATATGTCAAGGCTTTGAACAAAGGACATTCACTAAGCTATGCATAACATGTAAAATTGGCAGAGACCTTTTCAAATAATTCTTAAAAATTATTATTTTTTGAAAACTTATTTGAATTTTTTTTTATTCCATGAATTGATTGTCTTACATCTACCATGACCCGGGGAGTCAATCTAGATGCTTGAAGATGACAAGCACTTGAAAATAGCAAAATAGAAGCAAACGATCGAAAAAGGTCAACATTGATCAGTTTTTCCAAAACTTATAATATTTCTGTGGATACAGGTTATACTGAGATCAACAAAGGATTAGCAAAGGGTTCTAATTGTTCAGCATATTTCTTTATTTAAAAGAATACAACAAAGTTGAAGGGCCAAAATCAATGAGAATGAGCCAAGACAATTGGGAAGAGCCCTAGGCTATAGAACTCTCCAAAACTAATAATATTTCTGTGAATGCAAGAATCATCAGATAAGGAGAGAATGGCGACATCCGCCTCAAATTCTCGACAAGTTATGCATCATAATAAACATGTGATGTTAAAAAATGGTATTGGTAGTTGTCCCTAGAGCCGGGGTTCAGCCATCCTTTTACATTTGAAATGACCTCTTGCTTTGTCCATTTACCTCAAAAGAGGAGGATATTTGAAATCAAGGCCATTTAATTTATGTTGTGAATGCTTTCAAAGCTTCTCTAAATTTTGACTGTAGTCGCTAGCAGAAGCAATGTTATGTCTACTAATCATTTACCCTGGTCACATGTATACGTGAGAAAGTTAGCATGACAACCAAGTGACCAAAGAGATCATCGAATAAGGGAAGAGCAATGACATCCTCCTCAAATCTCCAAAAAATCATGGATCACAACAAACATATGATATTCGAAGGAAGTATTTATAACTGCCCCCAGTGATGGGGTTCAATCATTCACTTATATGGCCTCTTGTTTTCCTACCACTTCGAAAAGAGGATGATATTTGTACGCAAAGTCATCCATTTTTTACTTCAAATGCTTTATTTAAGCTTTCCTTGATGTTTTGACTTTAGTCGCTAGCAAGAGAGACACTGTGTGTACTGATCATTTACTTTGAGCGCAGATATAGGTGAAAGTCATCAACAGGACCAACACCGTATTAAAGGTAATGTTTTCTTCAACTGTCGTGAGGGATGTTGCATACTTATGGTTGCTGTAAAGACCACGCGTAAGGGCTATAAGATATCCATTCAAGTCAAATCGAAAGAGGCTGGCATTCATCAAAACTGAAAGAGGATGACTTATAAAGGGATGTCTATAAACCATGCCAATACTAAATTGGGATGATATGCATCTAGGACAAAGATATTCGATCAAGTCAAACCAAAAGAGGCTGGAATTCTTCAACACTAAAAGAGGATGGTGTATTGAGGAATATCTATAAGTCATGTCAATACTGAATGGGGATGATATGTATCTAGGCCAAAGATATTCGTTCAAGTAAAAATCAAAAGAGCCTGGTGTTCGTCAAAACTGAAAGAGGATGATGTATAGATGGATGTCTATAAGTCATGTCAATACCGAATAAGGATGATATCCATCTACGCTAAAGATATTCATTCAAGTCAAAATTGAAAGAAGCTGGAATTTGTCAAAACTTAAAGAGGATGACGTATAGAAGGATGTCTACAAGTCATGTCAATACCGAAAGGGTTTATGTGCATCGAGGACAAAGATATCCATTCAAAGTCGAATAGAAAGAGGCTGGCATTCATCAAAACTAAAAAAAAATGGCGTATAGAAGGATGTCTACAAGGCATGTCAATACCAAAAGGAGATAATGTGCATCGAGACCAAAGATATTCGTTCAAGTAAAAACCAAAAAAGCCTGGCATTCATCAAAACTGAAAGAGAATGACGTATGGAAGGATATCTATAAGGCACGTCGATATGGATAACCCGTAACACTTACCTGAGGTCTTTGCTAATTATTGTTGTAGATAACTGAAAGGGGTGTCATATCAAAATAAATATATTGTGATAGACGGTTAAAAGGACCATTATATCCATAGTATCACAGATGTTTACAAGGACTGTCATATCTAATTACCGAAAAAGTATCGCAGATGGCTACAAAGGTCATCAAAAGGATAGCATCTTCCAAGAATTAATATACATTGAGATAAGGTAAAAAAAACTATCTTTCCATGTTGAATTGCTTTACTACAAATAAATCCTGTTTCAAATATGTCAAGAGCATCCAAGAGGGTGAAATTCTCAAAATAAAACCACAGGTGTATATTACACCAAAAGGACGTCGCACAAGGTAAATGGACTGAGACATAGTTTGAGAAGGAGGTATGGTAAAGAAATTATCTCCTCATATGAAATTATATTACTACTAACCATCTTGTTTTGAGATGTTGTTGAGAGCATCTGAGAGGATAAAATTCTCAAAATAAAATCACAGGTGCAGATTACACAAAAAAGGATACAACACAACGTGGAACTTTTTCTAAGCAGCAAACTGGGACATAGTCCAAAAAGGAATATCAAACTCTTTAGACATGATCTTAAGGATGACTTCCACTACCATCAAACCACACCCGAATCAGAAGGCATGCCGGTATTTTCAATATTTTCAATTTTAGTTTTGCATCCAGAGTATTTCTAAATTCACACTGGAAGCAACTTCCCTTTTCTTCAAATCTGGGTGACAATACACCTAGAACTTTAAAAATTATGTCTGTGTAAGTTCTTATTTATGAGTGTGAAGCATGCCACATTCTGAGTCAAGATGTTGCAAGCCTCTTATTTATAACTCAGTATATTTGTCACTCATCTCAAACCTCAAAGGCTATATACACATAAGGATGTGCCTTTTCCACCGATTGAGTCGAACTACAAGTAGCCTGATTCCTTGAGTCTTGGGATATGTAGGCGGGCTCGATGTTGAAAAGTTGGTTGCATTCTAAACCTCCCCCCAATTCTCCTATTCCCTAGCTTTCCAGTCTCTTCCTAATACAAGACTTGGATAGCTTCAAAATTATTTGAAAATCGTGCATAAAATCAAGCGTCTTGAACTATAAGTGACCTAAATTCTCATATAACCTGAGATATGTAAGAAATTTGATACCGGTGTCAGACCATAATTCTATGAAATTCGTGCTAAAACCAACTATTTCCGAGAATGAATTCGTGGTTGGACAAAATTGAGAACGTCAAATTCCCTTTGTCCAATGTTCCTTGCACTCACTCCACCCAAAAAGAGGGGCAGTTGTTGATACCCCATTTTTGCCCACCAGGGCCTTAATTAATTTAGAGCTTCTATGATTTTTAAAATAATTTTGAGGTAATTGTTTTTATAAGATGAAATAACTTTTAAAATAAATTTGAGGTAATTTTATGATTTTTAGGTGGAATAAATATATTCTATATTTAATTATGTAGAATCATATGAGTTTCACTTAAGAAAATATTTTAAAAATTATTTCGAATAAGAATCGCATTTTTAAGTAAAGATGTTATATTATTCCTTAAAATTATTTGAAATAAGAAATTGATTGAAAATTAGTTTCTAGGTTTTGAATATAATTGTCATATTTTATAAAATAATTATTCTTAATTGTTAAATCTAGAAGCTCGTTTAATTAATTATGGACTTAATTTGTTTCTTTTCATTTTCGGCCTAAACTCTTTAATATATTATTCAATATGGCCATATTTTAAATAATTTGATTATATTTTAAATTCAATTTGGCCATATTTTCAAAAGCAACCCATTCTTCGAACACAGTTTAGCCCAAAATCCAAAGATCAATTCTATGAACTGACTAGACCCACTCTCATTAAACTCTCACACTTATTTGACTCCCTCATCAACTATTACAAACATATACTTACACATATATATTCCCAAATATATTCTCCCAATCATTAGATGAAAGACAAAAGTCATCTGTGGTCTTATCATATTCATTAGTTAATTTGGTATGGAGTTCAAACACCTTTTCATAATTTTATTTTAGTTTTGCAAATGGGTTAGTTACCTTTTTCTCCCATAGGGTTCAGGTTTAAAGTTTCCCCTTATGATGATTATGTTCAAAATTTCATTCTTCCATTTCTCTGGATTTAAGTAATAAAAATCTTAACAGTAGTTGATTTGTTGTGTACTTTGTTTACTGCATGAGGTGTTAAAATATCAAGTTTACGAGATTTTATTCTGTACCAAACACTTCTGAAATATTGTGTTTAGGAGCTAATAATATTTGAAGAGATGTTTGAATGCTCTCCTTTCTCGTTGCTTCTTGAAATTCCCTTTTTTTAAAACAATGAATCTTTTGCTTGGCAGTAGCATGCAGTGATTTGGATTACATGGACATTTTTTTGTGTGTGTGAATAAAACTTACCTTATTATTGAGTGAAAACCCAAAATGATTCAGTTCTACATTTAATTTTCCTTTCATTTTAACAAGGTAGTTCGAAAGAACCATTCAAAATGTCTTTGTAAACAAAAATATTGATGTCGTAGCTTCTAAAAGAAAAAAGAGTGTTTTGTTTTTGTCCTTTTATGCATTTAGAAATCTCTAATGAAAAAATGGTCATATCTTGGTTAAAATAAGCTATAATTGGCTTTCCTCTTTTTCTATGTTGACAAACCTTATCCAAACAATTTGTTCCTTGTGTTATTAAATCAGTAGAATGATCTTGTCATAAAGCTTGTGCATTTATTAAAATCTTTGAACCCTTAGCTGTTACATGTAATGTTGCATCAACATTGTAAATGGTCAAGCCATTATTTGGTGCCTTGATTTGAGATTTGATTTGTTTTCAAGATGAAGATAAGCTAATATTATCCCTTTGTTCTTATTAAGCTCAGATTCTCATAGAAAAGGCTAATTTCTTACATCCGTCTTGAAGTAAAAATATGAAAATTTGCTAAAAAGAAAATGTGTTCGGTTTCTCCTTCCTCTCTTCCCTGTTTATGACTTAACATGTCACGACCCAATTTCTTAGGTCATGATGGCACCTACAACTCCCAAGTAGGCGAACCAATTAACGTAGCCCAGAATAGTTAGTAATGAGATACCACCTAACCAATACGCATGATAAACTAAAATAAATGAAAGAAGAATAAGATAAAGACAACCGAAAGCAAAAACCCAAATATCTATAAGAAAGCTACACCAACCCCACAACTTGGTATCGACAGTACATAAGCTTCTAATAGAATACAAGTGCTAACAGTAACCAAAGATAAGTACAACTATCTTCGCATATACAAAGAGTAACAGTACAAAGATGAGATGTGGCCAAGACCTGACCGTCAGGCGCTCGGCCTAGTCTCGGAGATCCAAAAAGTTGCACGAGTCTCCAATGCGATCAACGGCAAAAGCTCACACTAATATCTGCACAAAAAAGTGCAGAAGTGTAGTATGAGTAATAATTGCTAAGCAATGGGTACCTAGTAGGCATCATCGGCCTACTGAGTGTATATAAAATATAAAAGAAATAATAAGCAGAATACAAGAAAATAGTCACCGAAAAAAGCGGAAGAAGCAAACGGAAACTAGCACAAGAGTAATTCAACCAAGAGTACAAATATAAAATGCTAGCCTAGAAGATATACAGGTGAAAGAAGGGAGAAGGACGCACCTGGGATCCTTGCAACAATAGTATATACATAAAGAGAGTTTAAAGAGATGGGAGGTATACCGGTAAGCGCAAAATAATAGGAAAAAAGGAAAGCAAGCCAACAATCGAACTAGAAATCACATACTAACAGAAACATGCCTAAGAAATCAAATACCAAGATAAAAATATACGTAATCAACTCACAAGTCAAAGCGTATGATGGAATAACTAACCCAAAAGTAACCAGATACGCTAATCAGAACCACGACAAGAACAGAAGTCAAATATCCACGAGCACTCCAAAGGCTACACAATCAATATCTCAGCAACGCAGGCCCCACTAGGCTCTCAATACCCATAGTCCCAAAGTAGGTTCCTCAACAGGCTAAAACCACTCATCCAATCGGTACCAAAGTTCCATACTAGTTCTACAAAATGAGAGAAGTAATGTAATCTACCTAAACACCCAACAGCAGCCCATACAACCAAGGACCACAATCAAGTGAAAACAAACACTCCGCCGCTCATAGAACTGGAGCGTACACTGAACACACAGCAAACAAAGGTGGAATCAAAATACCAAATACATAATGATGATATGATGTGAAAGTAACCCATATGTTCCCTCTCAGGTTCCCCAAAGGCCCATGTAGAGGTGGGACCCATAGAAGGACTCTACCCATGTACCTCTACTCTGCCTTACACCACTCCTCCTAGCGCGCGTGTTGGCCCATAGCCAGTTGCCTAGGAATGACAGGGTCCATAGAGGTCTACTCGTAGAACACATACAAAAACTGCACAATCTCAAGTGTAGCTCAATACTCGAAATCTAATAGTACATGATCAGAATCGAACTGGGTCTAAAACAGTAGTAGTAATCACAAAAGACCCTCCTCCAGGGTGCCCGAAGTATATCCTGGTCTAAAATCAGTAATAAGCCTCAATAACCCTATCAAAGGGGTTCCTAGAGCATAGCCGTGTCTCGATCAGAATCATATCTTAAATCCCTAAATAGGGTGCCCGGTGTGTGTTTGGGTCTAAATCTGTAGAAAATGAAGTCTAGTATTGCGGCACTGCTGAGCCTAGTATCAGTAGAAACACCAGTGAGAAAATTAACATAGTACCACTTTTATCCTAAGAAAATCCCTCAGTCAGTTCCAAATCTCATTTTTATCATCAGTTATACTGAAAAAGGGCCTCTCGGGCCATGCAAGTTTAGAAAAAAATCGGTGATAGTCGACCCGATGCCAAAATAGTAGTAAAACCTGCAGAAAAATCCTTTTTCATGAATGATATACTCGCAGACAATAAGTTTAGCCCAAAGTGGCTCACAAATATTACTATCGACCCTGCACAAGCACAAGCAGTTCTACAACACATATAACCAACCTAGTAAGGTCATGATGTATGGGACTCACGAACATTCCCAAATATCCCACCATCTGTGGTCCAGAGTCATAAACAAAGGCCACAAGGGTAAAATAACAATGCTACATGAATACTATAATAAACGTATGAAATAAATGGACAGAAAGGCGAACAAGGTCTGAGGGTACCAACCTATAACAACCCACCCAAAGATACAAATTACTGCAGTTATAGTCTATATACGCAGAGTCTAGATAGGGAAAAGCATAACCTACCTGTCGTCCAATGACTAGCTATGAGAATGACATTGTCCAAGCTCAAATCGCTCTGAGAAGCTCCAAATCACGAAAGTAGTATCAACACAATAATCTAGGGATTAATACAAGACTATCTATACCAATAATGTGCTATAAATATAACCGGATTGAAATTTGGGTCACCAGCAGGCCCGGAGCCCAGCAACCCAAAATCAGAAATGAAAAACACCATCGTATTCCCCATAATCTTGGGAGCACATGATCAATAATTGAGCACAAACGAACAACAATTGGGCTCCAAAATAGCCCATCAATTATGGAATAAAAGAGGGAATTTATAAGAAATAAAAGCCAAAAATTAAGTAGGAATTACTTACCACGATGAGAGAAACAAGCTAATGGACAGAAATCCCAGCAATTCACAAACAATAGAACCCAATTGGGAAGCTTCAACTAAGAAACTCAAGCTTTTAGAAAACTCATCAATGGAGGTTTGAAAAAGATGGAGAAGAACAACTTGGGAAAGAAGAGGACTTACCACACGATGAGGGAGCGACAAAATTCATCAACTAAATGAATTCCCCAAGATTAGGAATTGTTGGGAGAAATAAAACTTAAGAGGAAAGAGTTTGGAGTGTGAGAGAAATGAGTTTTAAGGCTATAAAATCAAGGAGGGGGAAATATAAAAGCCTCGGCGCAGGCTGGCGCCATTGGCGCTGGCCAAGCGCCATTGGCACTGAAGGCAGGCTGGTAGGTTGGCGCTATAGCACTGGTAGAGCACCATCATGTGGAAGGGAGGCCTGGCATGCGCATGTGCGCGATCAAGCTAGGGGAGCATTATTGGCGCTGGTAGGCAGGCAGCAGGCTAGCGCTATCGCGGTGCCTTGGCACCGATGGCGCTGAGGAGCTGTCTACTGTAAAAACCAACAAAACTCAAAACTCCACGGGGCATTCCGGCACAATCAGAACCCGATACTCGAAAATCAATAATGCTAATAGAGTGGAAACAACATTCCAGACTCAATAAAATCAACAAAACTTCCACTCGAGGTCATTCCGGAGGAATGTTGACCCAAGTCAACACTAGCTAAAACCAACCGAGCATCCAAAATGAGTCTGGCACACGCGAGACCCAAACCAATTAACTATTTAACACAAACCCAGCATTCCAGAGCTAACAGCGCTGGTGGAATTTCCATCCGAGGCCGTCTTCTCCAAATGTTGACCAAAGTCAACCAAATAAGCCCAACTAGCCTACAAACACAGAATGAGAGAGAATTTCAAACTGAATAGCTCCCAGATCCCGACAAAAGGTCCACCTAGACAAAGTCCACGCTCTAAAGCCAATGAAATTGTCGAAATTTAATTCTTAGCACGATAGCTAAGAATGTTAACTAAAGTCAATGATTTCTAAAGTTGAAGCTCTAAAATAAGAAAACGACCATAATGACCAAATAGATGGTCCAGGCATCGAACTATTGGTCCCATCAAGTCATAAATGACCTTAAGCCGCTACAGGAAAGCTCAAACAGTGCAAGAAAGGGAGAAACACAAGAATGACCGAAAGGGTCATTATGAAACATGATTTCCCATCCTTTAATTCAATAAATAGCTTCCAAAGGTTAATTTGTTATGTGGTAAGTGTAATGATGTTTAACTGATTTGCTCTCCTTTAAATTTGGTTAACTTTAATTCGTTAATATATGATTTAAATACTAATTCTTTATACTTTTTTTGCATGAAATTCCTCCCAATGAGTTCAAATTGGAACTCATCTCCCTGTATCTTCTCGTTGGGGCTGCTAATCCCAACACCTTCGAGTTAGCCTCTTCCAAAAGATCCGTAAAGGACTACCGCCAATTAAGAAGAAAAAAATGTGTATGGCCTAAGTGCTATGTACAAAATAAAGGAAGCTACTATACAGGGTCAAAGATGGAGCGGAAAAAGGGCTTAACCCAATTAAATTTGTGTAGTCCAAAATGGACAATTTTTAGGGGTTTGGGCCTATGTGCCTAAACCCAACTTCTCTTCTCTCTTCTAATCACTTGTATAATTTTAGAATCTTATTTGTATAAACTCTAACTCTTTTAATTAATTTAGTTAATTTCCCTTGGATTACCATTATCTCTTTTCGCAAACTAGTCACTTTACTTATTTTAAATTAATTAATAAAATTTTGAAACCTTGTTTATACTACTAAAAAAATGCTAAAAATAGACGGTCAAAAGGGACGCTGTCAATCGCTTTTTTGGTCAAAAGCGACAGAAAAGCAACTGCGTCACTCCCGTGGGAAAATGGCTTGACACTTTTCCAAAAGCAACGGACAGCGATGCAAATTAAAAAGCAATGGATATTTTTTCTAGAAAAGCGACGCAGTCAGTCATTTTTTTCTTGAACTTTAAGAACAAAGTGACAGATAGCGTCATTTTTTCTGGTAAATATTTTCCAGAAAAGTGATGCTGTCCATCGCCTTTTCTGGGTATTTTTAAAAAAATTCCAGAAAAGCGACAGACAACGTTGCTTAAAAATTCCAGAAAAGTGACGGATAAAAGAGACTCTATTCAACGCTTTTCTGCATTTTTTCCAGCTGCAATAATCTGTATTTTCAATATGCACAACCTTCCATTTACAAAACTAAATCAAAGCTGCCCAAATCAACACTAATTGCTGCCACAACATTCATAATTAGATTCAATCATAACAAGAAACTAAATACGAAGTAATAATATCACTGAACACATAAAAGGCGACCAAAAGGACCTATAAAGTATTCAATAACTTAAAAAAATTGTCAAAATATCAAAAAGTATAGGAAAATGATACCAAGCATTAACCTAAAATAAGGTTCACAAAGACTAACCTAAACTAGCAAGCTATCCAAGGTTCACAAACTAACATTAATGTAATAAACTAATACTTAACTTAAAAAAGAACCTATATAATTCAAGTACCTAATTAAAGAACCTATATAATTCAAGTTTAACAAAGAACCTAAAGTTGAAAACTTCTTAATCCAAAACTAACAATTTGAACTAACAAACTTAACTTAAAAAAGCTTAACTTAAAAAAACTAAGATTCAAGAACCTAATTCAAGAAGTTAAAGTTGAAAACTAATTCAACATTCTAAAACAAAACCCAAAACTAATTCACGAACCTATTTCAAATTCAAATTTCCAAAATTCAAGTTAATAATCTAATTCAAGAACCTAATTCAAAATTTAAGTACCTAGCTAATTCAAGAACCTATATAATTCAAGTTCAAAAAATAACCTAAAGTTGAAAACATCTTGTCACGACCCAATTTCTCAGGTCATGTGTAACACCCCAAAAACATATCCAGCTATCGAAGTTGAAATCTCAGGAAAAATTCATGTTTAAGAAATGACGAATCCAAATCATGGACCGTGGTTTGAACCACGAGTTGTGGAAAAGGATCTGTGGTCCAGTATCTGCAAGGTTGGCCTCTGGTCTGAGAACCACGAGTGGGTTTTATGGACCGTAGTTCATTCTGCTGGTCATGATTCCACTCGTGGAATCAGACTTGTAAGCTGACCATGCTCCCAGGAACCACGAGTTCAAATGATGACTCATCGTTCAAACGACGGGTCCGTCTTGTTGACTCGTGGAATATCTTCAGAGGACTGACATTTTTCCAAGTTCCTCCAGAAACCATGAGTCAAGTCTATGACTCATCGTTTGAACGACGTACCGTAGTATTGAGTCGTGGTTTGACCAAGAGTCAGCTTAACCCCCCAGAACTACGACTCTTAATGATGACCCGTCATTCTTTCTATGCGTCCATCCTGTTGACCCCTAGATATGAATTTGTGGCATGATTTTCTTAGCCTGGATCTACGAATTAGAATCATGAATCATCGTCCAAACGATGACCCGTAGACTGAGTCATGATCCCTGAATCTGACTATTTTTCCAAAGTTTTCTTAATTAAATCTCAGGGACATTTTGGTCATTTCCCACCCTTTTAACTACTAAGTGAAGTCGTTTTGACTATTTCTAGTAGGGTTTTCACCCATATTATCCTAAGTCTCGCTTAAGTTCCTCATTCTTCACCCAAAAGGGAAAAGTTCCTCTCAAGCTTCAAGTCTCCAAGCTCCAAGTCAAGCCTCCTAAGTCTTTTCCATTAAAGTGGGTTATCTTCTTCTAAGGTATGTGGGTATTTAACAATGGGTTCCTTTCACCCTTGGGCCCAAAATCCCCAACCCTTATATTGAATTATGAACTTATGAAATTAGGATTTGATCTAAAGTAGGAGAAATTTTATGAAATCAGTTTCTATGTTTAAATTCATGGTTTCCTATTGATTATTCATGATTTGATTATGATTCGCTTATTGGTTTTAAAATCCCAAGCATGAAAGTTGATTTCTAGCATGAAACTATGAATTTGCATGTTTTCAAGAGAAAGTTGGCATGATTAGATATCATGGCCTTTGTGTATTTATGAAATTGCATGCCAAATTCTTCAAGTATGAATTTAGAAAGAAAAGCATGTTTTGAATTATGGCTATGCTAAGATTAATGACCTGTGATATGAAATTTGCATGATACCCGATGTGTTTTCATGCTTTATGAATGAGATTTGGCATGAGAGTATGCCCGTACAAAATTATGAGCTATATGTGCATGTTTTGGGAGTAGTATTTAGCGCCGAGTGTGATAGGGTGAGAGTACCCTTTGTTCTAGAAACTACGTTGCCAGCGTAGGTTATGATATGATATGATATGTGCCTTCAAGGCTTATGAGAGTGGATCCACATATTTATGTATGGTGTCCTTGCCTTAGCGGGGCATAGGACATCTTTGCCAACTAAGGTTATATAGTTGGGTATGGTTACTTGTTCCTTGGCAAAATTCACAGTCAGCTTTGCTAACTAGGGTTATATAGTTGGATTCCATATAGCTCACATGGTCTCATGTCGGTTATAAGAAACTCCCGTATGTATGTTTGCAAGTTTTCTAAGCTTTATGAACTCCTACTTTGAAGTGGGCTCTTGCCTCATGATTTAGCTTTCCATTATGATGTTTTCTCATGAAACCCTATTACGTATGGATTATGTTCAAGTACGTTTTAAAGCATGATTTCAATTGTTAAATCATTCTGAGCATGTCTTTTTCATGTTCATGCATTCCCAGCATACTTAGTACATTCTATAGTACTAAGGCATATTGCGATACTTCCTTTGATGATGCAGATTTAAGTATGGTTTGTTTCCTTCAATGGAACCTGCCTGCTGGGCCTGATCGGCACCGGAGGAGGTACATACAAAGGTTCTATTTCACCTCGAGGTTTTCATGCATCATATCATCCATTATTTGAGATACCACCCTTGTTTGCTGTTTGTTGATTGTATACTCGGGTAGTATAGGATGTCGAAGGGTTTATTTTCACTTGATTGCATTCCTCGGTTGTATGGGCGGCCGAGGAATTGTAGGTAGACTCCTTTTACTTTATTCCGATATCGTTCCCTATTGCGGTCGAGTATGAGTGTGATTACTAAAGTTATGAGTTCCTGGATTAAGTTTGTATGACTAGATTTTGTATTAACTCCTGTATGTCGAGCATGTCTACATTTATTCTTCTCTCCCTTTTTCTTATACTTGAGGTTACTAGTATACCGCCCATTGTTAGAACTTATTACATATATACTATTTTGCGAGGATCCCAGGTGCGTCATCCGTACTTTCACCTATGCCTGTTATGTGTATATATTCTATTTTCTAACCTTGCATGTTGCCTTATGTTGTCTTCCCTCTGGGCTAGATCCTGTGTACATTTTCATTGATTTCTGTGACTGATTGTTTCTACTATGTCTGCCATTGCTCTTTTACTTTATATGTGCCCAGTCGACCTATAATACCTACTGGGTACCTTATGCTTCGCATTTGGTGCTCACCCTACCCTCTGCATCTTTAGGTGCAGATCTTAGTGGGGGCCATCGCCGATAAAGGGCCAGAGACTCGTGCGGGGTCCTATTTTTGCACAATCCAGGCTAAGGGTGAGCTCTTGTCGTTCAGAGCTTGACTTAGTTTATCTTTTGTATATTTTGTACTCTGTCACTACTAGGAGACAACTGTTGTATATGTATATTTCTTTTGGACCCTTGTACTCCTTATGTAGTTCAGGATTCTATACGCTATGATACCAGGTTTTGGGTTGGTTTAGTTTCTGCTTTTCATATATGTTATCCTTATTATCTAATTTCTTTATCTTGTTCCCTTGCTTCTGCTATTTTACCTTCTCTTTGGTTTAAACTGTTAGAAGGTAGCCCATTACTAACTATTCTAGGCTACGGGGATTGGTTCACCTACTTGGGGGTTGTAGGTGCCATCATGACTGAGAAATTGAGTCGTGACAATAGGAGTGTCAGATTTGAAATGCGACGATTCCATCAGCTCTGGAATGTTGAGTTTGGGCTAGAAAGATGGTTGGTTCAGGTTCCGAGTGAGTCGGACATATTTTGAGCCTTTGAGTTCCTTTTTGTTAGTGTTGACTTGGGTCAACATTTCTCCCAAACGATCTAGTGTTGAAGTTTCATGAATTTCGCTGAGTCCAGAACATCGTTTCCACTCTATTAACATTATTGGTTTTTGAATATCGATTTCCGATTGTGCCAGGAATGCCCCGTCGAGTTTTTTTAAAATTTCAGAAAATCAATTGCGGCCATCAACTATAAATAGCTGGAAATTCAATTTTTCCAGCCACTTCTCCTCTCTTTTCTCACTCTGAACTCATTTTTTTCTCTACCAAAATTGCTCTTGCTCATTTCTAATACTTTGGGAATCAATTGCTTGTGGATTTTCTGTGTTTTTTCGATTCTTGTTAAGTCATCTTACCCACTTGTCCTTTTAGCTTCCCTTGGATTTTCTTAATTTCCTCCGTTGTTGCTCTTACCAAAGCTTGGAAATTCTTACGTAGTGGCTTCCCCTAGTTTGTGCATACTTCATGGAAGTAAAGGATTGTCCATCTCGGCTTGAAATTCGATCTTTGTGGTAAGTAATTCTTGCCCAATTTCTGTTTTTATTTTCAAAATTTTGCATTCTTTAATCCCCAACTTGGACGGGCTGTTTTGGAGCCCTTCCCTTGTCCAATTGTGCTCAAATTTGGAGCATGCCTTCTTTGCATCATTGGGGTCATCCTGGTTCTTTTCGTTTTTGGTTTCGAGTTGCGAGCCCCATGGGCCTTCTTTTGACCCTGATATCGACCCGACTACAATTATAGCAGTATGAGTATTGTTAGACTCATCTTCACATTTAATTCATGAATTTGATAGTTTGATTCTCGTTTGGAGCTTCTCGGAGCAGCACAACCTCAAATTACGTCATTCTCGTAGCTTGTCGTCGAATGACAGGTAGGTTACGGCTTACCTCCCTAAACTTCGCATATTTTGGGTAAAATTGTACTAGTTGGCATCCTTGGGTTGGGTTATTAGGTTGGTACCACAGACCTTGACAACTTTTCCATGATTCGTCCTATTTCTTTCCTCTGTTGTGTGTAGTATTCTTATTAGTTGATATATTTATTACACTTGTGACCCCGTGAGGTCTTATTGACTCTGGAACATAGAAGGTGGGATTATTGGGAATGTCCGCGAGTCTCGGACATTGAAATATCCTTCTAGGCTGGTTATGCCTTCTAAGTAGCTTTGGAGCTTGTGCAGGGCCGTTAGGTTGATTGTGAGCTACCGAGCATCTATTTGGGTTGATAATACCATTTCAATGAATATAAAGAGGTTTTTCTCTATTTTGTTACGGTTTTTGGCTTCGGGCCTACAAAAACTGATTTTCTAACCCTTGTATGGCCCCTGGGTCCCATTTTTGATGAAATTGGATTTGGAAATGATTAGACTTGATACATGGATCTTCTTGGGGTAAAATAAGGTTAATGATATGTTTTTATCATGATTTACAACTATTGCTAGACTCCACCGGGTCCGAGTGCTAGCTGAGTTTCCTTACTGATTTGAAATGATATCAGGCTCGGCCGGGTCGAGCATCTGAGATCTTTTTACTACTGTTTTACACCCGGTTGTGTCCGGGCACCCTTGAAAGGGTTTTTGAGATAACGTTTTCACTATTTTAATCCTAGACTGGGTCTAGGCATGTATATTTGAGACTTAGCCACTAGCTTGAACCTGGACTAGATTTTGGAGGACACATTTTGATTCTGAGATTTAGTATGGTGTTCGGGACCTCCATAGACCTTGCCGCTCCGGGCTTGAGGCTTTAGGCTGCATGTACCGAGGGAAAGGGTATAAGGTGGAGTAGAGGTATACGGGCCGTGTCCTTCCATGGAACCTACCTACTGGGCTCGATCGGCACCAGAGGAGGTACATATAGAGGTTCTATTTCACCCTGAGGTTTTCATACATCATATCATTTATTATTTGAGATACCACCCTTTTTTGTTGTGTGTTAATTGTACGCTTCGGTATTATGGGATGCCGGAGGGTTTGTTTTTACTTAAATGCGTTCCACAATTGTATGGGCAGCTGAGGGACTGTAGGTAGACTCTTGTCACTTTATTCCAATATTTTTCCCTGTTACAGTTGAGTATGAGTGTGATTACTAAGGTTATGAGTTCTTGGATTGACTTTGTATGACTAGATTGGGTATTAACTCCTGTATGTCGAGCATGTCTACCTTTATTCTTCTCTCCCATTTTCTTATACTTGAGGTTACCGGTTAACTACTTTACTTCAGACTTTGAGAGATCATCGACTTTATGCCAAGTTCTCAAAGTGTGAGTTTTGGCTTGAGTCAGTTGCATTCCTAGGGCACGTGGTGTCTAAGGATTGGATTAGAGTTGATCCGGGTAAGATTTCTGCGAGTCGTGATTGGCCTAGACCAACTGCTCCTACTGAGGGTCGTAGCTTTATTGGGTTAGCTGGGTACTACAAACGGTTTTTTGAGGGATTTTCTTCCATAGAAGCACCCTTAACTATGATGACTAAGAAGGATGTTCCATTTTACTGGTCCGATCAGTGTAAGGATAGCTTCGAGAGGCTTAAGACCTTATTGATTTCAGCTCAAGTTTTGACTTTACCAGTTGAGGGTTAGAGTTTCTTCATGTATTGCATTGCTTCAGGGGTCGGTCTTGGTTGTGTGTTGATACAACAGGGTCGAGTGATAGCATATGCGTCAATGCAGTTAAAGGTTCACGAGTGCAACTACCCCACTCACAACTTGGAGTTGGCGGTGGTAGTTTTTGCGCTCAAGTCTGGAGGCACTATCTATATGGAGTTCATTGTGAGATATTCACTGACCATCATAGTCTTCAGTACATTATGAGTCAGCGCGAGCTGAACTTGAGGCAGAGGAGATGGATTGAGTTGCTGAAGGACTATGATTGCACTATTTTATACCATCTGGCCAAGGCAAACGTGGTAGCAGATGCCTTGAATTGGAAGGCAGTGAGTATGGGCAGCCTAGCTTCACTTTCAGTTTCTGAGAGATCGTTGGCCTTAGATATCCAGTCCTTGGCTAACCGTCTAGTTAGGCTTGACTTATCAGATCCCAGCAGAGTTCTTGCTAGTGTTGAGGTTCGCTCTACTCTAGTTGATCAGATTTAGAGTCAACAGTTTGAGGATCAGAGTTTGTGTGACCTTCGTGATCAGGTGGTTTGATGTGAGGCCAGTCGAGCTACCTTAGGTTTTGATGGGATTCTAACGTTTGAGGGTCGACTTTGTGTTTTGAGAGTTAGTGATTTGATACAGTTGATACTCCGTGAGGCACATTATTCCAGATACTCCATTTATCCTGGCGTAACAAAGATGTATATAGAGTTGAGGCAGCTTTACTTGTGGGGTGGTATGAAGTAAGACGTGGCAGAGTTCGTATCTCGATGCTTGAACTATCAATAAGTGAAGTTTGAGTATATGAGATCGGGTGGTTTGATACAGAAACTTCCCATTCCTGAGTGGAAGTGGGAAGGTATTACTATGGACTTTGTTATTGGTTTGCCTCGTACCACTCAGGGGTTTGACTCCATTTGGGTAATCGTTAATAGGCTAACTAAGTCAGCACATTTCTTGCTGGTTCAGACTTTCTACGAGGCAGAGAGGTTAGCTCAGATCTACATTCGTGAGATTGTACGGTTGCACAGGGTTCAAGATTCTATCATTTCAGATTGCGGCACTCAGTTCACATCCCAGTTCTGCAGAGCTATACAGAGGGATTTGGGTACGAAGGTTCAGCTTAGTACTACTTTCTACCCTCAGACAGAAGGCCAGTCCGAGAGGACTATTCAGGTCCTGGAAGACATGCTTTAGGCTTGTGTTCTTGACTTTGGAGGTTCATGGTATCAGTTTGTGCCATTGTTGAGTTTGCGTATAATAATATCTTTCATTCGAGCATTCGCATGGAACCTTTTGAGGTTTTGTATGGTAGGTGTTGCAAATCTCCCATTGGTTGGTTTGATGGGTTAGAGTACAGACCGCAGGGTACAGATTTACTTAGAGATTCATTGGACCAAGTTCATTTAATCCAGGACAGACTTAGAGCAGCCAAGAGTAGGCAGAAGAGCTACGTTGGTCGTAGACTTTGTTCTTTGGAGCCCGTGAAGGGCGTGATGGGATTTGGTCATCGAGGCAAGCTTAGCCCTAGGTTTATTGGGTCGTTTGATATTTTACAGACGGTTGGTAGTGTTTCCTACATGTTATTGCCTCCGATGCTTTCAACTATTCAGCTAGTTTTCTATGTTTTTATGATGCGGCGGTATGTGCCAGATGAATCTCATGTGTTGCATTGGGATTCGGTTCAATTGGATGAGAGTTTATTATTTGTTGAGGAGTCGATAGCTATTCTGGCCAGAGATATCAGGAGATTGAGATCTAGGGAGACTTCGGTTGTGAACGAGCAGTGGAGGCATTATCCGGTCGAGGAGGCTACCTGGGAGATCGATAGTGAGTTGCGTGCTCAGTATCCACAGTTGTTCGAGTCTTCAGGTACTCCCTTCTTCTTGACTTTCGAGGATGAAAGTCTTTTTAGTAGTGGATGTTGTGATGACCCTTCCAGTCATCTTCGCATTTTTGCATTTATTGCACTGTTAGAGCCTTTGTGTAGCGGTCCCAAGTCATTTATTGCTTGCTGGGACTGGTAGTTTGGTGCCCTAGTCGTTCATTTGGTCGTTTTAGTTTTTTTCCTGTTTTAGAGCTTTAAAGTTAGAATATCATTGACTTTAGTCAACATTATTAGCTAACATACTCGGAATAGAATTCTGACAGTTCCATTCGCTACGGAGCAATGAGTTTGGTCTAATTAGACCCTTAGTTGAGGCCTGAGAACGTCGGGTGTGGGGTTTGTGTTGTTTTCTAAGTTTTTAGGCTAGTTGGAGCTGAAAGTGTAATTTCGGATGAATTTTGATGTAATGACCCTTCCGGTCATTTACACGTTTTTTCCTTTCTTGTACCATTAGAGCTTACTTGTAGCGGCCCAAGTCATTTATGGCTTGTCGGGACCGGTAGTTCGGTGCCCGGGCCATTTGTTTAGTATTTATGGCCGTTCCTCATTTTATAGCTTCAACTTTGGAACTCGTTGACTTACGACAACATTCTTGGTAATATCAAAGAATTAAACCAATGTTCTAGGTCAAAGGAATTCCTTACTCGAAAGTTCGAGTTAAAGAAATGTCTCGTGTAACACCTCACCCGTTTGGAAGGTTTATAGTAACCCGTGTATTTGGGGTAAGACTAATAGTGTCTAATATACTAATAAGGATGTGTTATGAGGTAGTGTAATAGCAAAATGGTCGTATGATAAGTTTTGAAGTCAAGCAAGTTGCGAAACAAAAGTCGGAAAGAGTTATTGTAAATTCCTTTAAGGAATTCTCTTCAAATTAAATGTCTTGGGGTTTTTCTCCCTATATATAAAGAGTTAGTGGACCCCCAATATACCAAATCGAAGGTCTAAGAGTCTAGTTTCCAATGCACTAAACCGTTCGTCCATACGACTTCAGAATAGAGAGATATTCACATATTTGTAAGACTGCACAAGCAGGTACGTCAAAGTGGGGCCCACGTCCTAAGTCGGTTCAGCTTATAAAAGCTTATTTATCCTTCGTTTTAACTCATTATTTTCACCCAAAATGCACTGAAAATCAGAGGTAAAGTCCATAAATAATCCATGGACTTTGATCCTTTCAATTCGGAAGTTTAACGGAAGTTCCTCTACGTCGCGAGCTTGTCATTTTGGTATAGTTTTCCCCGTCGATTTAATGGTGTATCTTCATGGGTGTTGATGCAGCAATCCAGAAGGTGTTTTTTGAGTATTTGGCAGTAGCTACAGAGTTATATTGGTGAGGTATGGATCCCGTACACTTATCTATTTGTTGAATCAAGATTCTAAGCTTCTAGTCACGAAAAGTTGTATTTTTCGATAACTTGTAGTAGTTTTTTGTTGGATTTGGATATGTTTGTTGTTCCTGCAATGAGGCAGGTGGTTAATCTTGGAATATTAAATATTTTTGTCAAGTAAATCTCTCCCCTACGACCCTCCTTCATTATTATATGTTCTAGTATTATTTTATGGATTTCTGAGCCACGAAATGGTATTTTGGATTTGTGGCTTTGGACAACCCCTTTATCTTGTTATGTTTGGTTATTGTTGTGGTGTTATGGTTGTGGTATGGTGCTGGAGGTATTGGGAAATTGTACGATTCTTTTTGGGATCACATACGATAGTGATTGTATTGGACAAACGTGAAGTACGCCTTGAAATAGTGCCTCGGGAGCTCGTCGCTCCTTGGAGACATGTTTAACATATTGTTGTTAAATTTAGCTGCCATTTTATATTTTTATTGGCCTCATTTTTACGCTTTCAAGTTGGCTGGTCATGAGTGTGACATTAACACCTTATCAAATGACTATGGCTCGTTCTTGCAGCCTTGTCGATTCTAGCAATTGTTCCATTACCTTGGTTGGTCAGGCTTCATAGAGACGCCTTTGGGGCTTTAGTTAAAAGTATTATTTTGTGATTTGGAGCTTTCCGGAGCAGTTCGGGTCTGGACGATGCCATTCCCGCAGCTAGTCATCGGATGACAGGTAGGTTATAGTTTTCCCCTATCTAGACTCTGCGTATATAGGCTATAATTGCATTAATTAGCATCCTTAGATGGGTTGATATAGGTTGGTACCCCAGACCTTGTCCACCTTGTTCGTCCGTTATTTCATGCGTTGTTTGTAGTATTCGCGTGGTATTGTATATTACCCTTGTGGTCCTGTGTGGCCTTGTATTGACTCTGGAACATAGATGGTGGGCTATTTGGGAATGTCCGCGAGTCCCGGACATAGAGATTATCCTTTTAGGCTGGTTATGTCTGCTGAGTAGCTATTGGACCTGTGCAGGGTTGATAAGAATTGTTGTGAGCCGTTTGGCTACTTTTATATTTGTGTGCGAGCATATCATCCATGAAAAAGGTTTTCCCCTGCATGTTTTACTACAGTTTTGGCTGCGAGCCACTACTGACAGTCTTCCTAAATCTACATGGCCCTGGGGGACCTTTTTGGTACTGTTGATGATAAAAAAGGGGATTTTTGGATGTTTTCGCACTTATTTTATTATTGGTACTAGTCTCTGCGGGGCAGAGCACCAGACATGATTTTATTACTGATACTAGTCTCTGCGGGGTAGAGCACCAGACTTGATTGTATTACTGATACTAGTCTCTGCAGGGTGGAGCACTAGACTTGATTTACTACAGTTTTAGACCCGGTTACGCCCGGGCACCCTTGGTGGGGTTTTTGAGGCATTTTATACTACTTTAGTCCTGGACAGGGTTTGCGCATGCATATTTGAGACTGAGTCTCTATCTTGATCCCGGACTTGCTTCCGGATGACATGTCTTGATACTGAGTTTTAGTATGGGGTCGGGGACCTCCATGGAACCTGCCTGCTGGGCCTGATTGGTACCGGAAGAGGTACATACAAAGGTTCTATTTCATATCATATCATATCATGCATTGGATTCCACCCTTGTTTGCTGTGTGTTCAGTGTACGCTCCGGTAGTATGGGATGCCGGAGGGTTTGCTTTCACTTGATTGTGTTCCTCGATTGTATGGGCGGCTGTTGGGATTGTAGGTAGACTATATTTACTCCTGTCTTTATTTAGAGCTTGTCTTGGCACCCGGTTCTTGAAAGATTAGTGATGGCTAGCCTGTTGAGGGTTTGGTTGTGGGGTTTTTTATTATTGAGAGGGCTTTGGAGTCCTATCTTATTGAGACACTTTTGTGTGGCCTTCTGAGCAGAGTGTGAGACTCTGGTTCTATTCTTGTGGGAAGTTGAGTGGTATATCTCGGTTATTGTGGCCTAGTTATTT